>JACEFZ010014920.1:0-54646 GCA_014155875.1 Cepaea nemoralis | reverse complement strand
CTTTCCCACCCCAACACCGCGCCTCGGCTACATACAGCAACATTTGGAACCCGTTCAAGTCAGTGAATGCGGTGCTCATCCCAAGTTACACTTCATGCTGATCAGTCTCCCCTGAAATCGCTCTCTCGGCCAGGATAGAGAG
The DNA here is from genome assembly GCA_014155875.1 of Cepaea nemoralis. Taxonomy (NCBI): domain Eukaryota; kingdom Metazoa; phylum Mollusca; class Gastropoda; order Stylommatophora; family Helicidae; genus Cepaea; species Cepaea nemoralis. Next base: position 54,504 of record JACEFZ010014920.1, on the reverse strand, counting down.
TCATTTGATGTGTGTGGCGTGGCTCGTCTTGCTGGAAACCACTGTTTATCTCGACCTAATCCTCGCGCCGTCCCATGATGCCCAAAACTTTCAAAGATTTGTTGGTTTCACTTTTTTTTTTATGGGGGGGGGGGGGGGGGGGGGGGGGTATTCCTGTACAAACCAAACCACAAGCATATTACCACGCATGTGATAGCCAATAAACACATGGTCCATTAAGAAGCATGTCCGATTTTCTGTAAGTGAACATCAATCCTGCTAATGTATTGTGCTGTTTCAATGGTCTCATGGCTTTCCCTGTAATTTATGGTTATTTTCAAGAGGAAATTTTATTATTAAAAATGTCTCCCAAGGCAGTTTTCTGCTATGGACCTGTGATCTGATCGCTATCACATTTTGTAGGCCGAGAACAAGGAGGAATAGCTACCAATAATTATTTCATTTGGCAAGCGGCGAGCCCAGGTGTCGAAGTCGCGTCCGACCGTGCTCATGCCGTTACCAGCGGAGTTCACCATCCCACCAGTAACTGTAGGACAAGTTAATTCATGTCCTCATTGACTACCAGCGTGACACAAGTGTATTGTAGTGCCGTTCTCGTTTATGTATCGTTGTTTTGTCTCAACTTGTAGATGGCGTGCAGAATGTGGCTCTCAGCTTAACCCCGATTCATATTTTCCTTTTTTTTGCGTTTACTCGCGTTGAACTAAAACGTAGTTCTTATAAGCAGTTACTTATATCTACTTGTAATTTACGTCCCCAAGTCAGGGTTGAGAAGTCAACATTTTAATGCAACTGACCGGTGTAGGAGTTGAACCCACTACCTCGACATCAGTACACAGGATGTTTAAGAACGAGGGTTCTTATCCTCTAGGCCATGCTGACCTCCTTGCTTTGGATAAGCGCATTAATGTATTAGTCATTTCTTTTTCTAAACAATTTTCCATCCATCGAGCTGGGATTGTTATCGTTAATTAATGTTGTGATAAAATACTGAGGCGACACGTGTGTGTTGCAATGGCATTCTCACGTACGTATCATTGTTTTGTCCTAACTTGTTTTATCTGACGTGCAGGATGTGACAGCTCGCTCCACTCTGGTCAATATATTGCTTTTTATAAACCCGCGAATGTGTTAGTTCTTCTTATGTCTAAAATATTTGCTAGAGAGCTAGGGTTATCATAGATAGCTCGACATAGCTTAGGGCGTGGCTAGATTTAAAGTGTGTTGCTTGCTGCCTTGTGAGGGTGCTGGTAAACCACATTGAATGTGTTGACATATCCTGGAAGACAATTCCGGGCAACAAATGCCTCATGAAATTGAATGTTCCTACAGAAAAGAGGAAATATCACATCTCTGCTGTAAACGAACATAACGCATTCACCGACATACATCAGACGACGTTGACTGCTGTCGTTGTGTTGGCGTCGCCGACACAGAAAGATCACTATGTCTAACGAACGAGGGGAAACGAAATAATGAATTCCCACAAAATTTTCAGGTAAAGAAAGATTTATGCTGAAAACTAAGAAAATACTGCTGTCAGAAGACTTCCCGTGGCAAGAAAAGTGACTTTCCAGACAGTCAGTATAACACATAAATGACAGTCTGTGAAATCCTACCTAAGAGCCTTGGCTTTCCAACTGTTTGGTTAAAGACAGACTTCGGTGGCAACCCAGTACTCTATTTCCCTCTTTTAGATTATACCCATACCGTATTAATAAAATATGTTTACTTAACAGACATTCACCGACAAAGTACTACCATAAAATATATTAATTAACTTCACTAACGCTTAAGTGAAATGTTTCAAACACATCTATCCCCAGGACAGCTAACCTGATTAAAAAACGCCCGTTATGGTCGGGTGTGTTGGCCTACGGGTTTTGGCCCAAGGGTGCATAACGAGACACACCGCAACTATTTCTTAAAAAAAAACAATCCGAATGAACGCAGAAAAAAAGAAATACATCTATTAGGTATAATACAATAAAATGTAAGTATAATGATCAGACCCTATTAGGGGTGTGGAACTTTGGTCATCGTGTGGTCAGTAACATGCCCACTGCCTGGTACTGCCTCTACACTTAGTCCACAGGTGGTCTAGACAGGGCTTGGCCAATCAAGCATGTTGAGACTTCAGCGCCTGGTAAGCAGTACAAATCTGTAAGTGATAAATGTAACAAAGAGCACTCATTAGATAGTCTGTCTGTACTGGATTTTAGCTCATGACAGTTACAGTGCCTCTAAGTCCTCATATTACAATATTCAAAGGCAGTAAACATTAAAAGTGTCAAACAGGTATACACATCTGCTCTTGGGTATGCCATCTTACTGATAACTATACACTTCAATGCTTTAAATAGCTGACAGCATCATTTACATTACTCTTTGCAGTATCATAGTTTCAAGCCCAGGTGGTTCACATCACAATGATAAAAACATTGCAGTAACAGATACACATCTCCCATGAAGGCTAACCCGGTCAACAAATGCCCGAAGAAGTCGGATGTGTCGCCAAAAGGCTCAAATATCACAGCTTTGCTGTAAAAGGCACAAGGCATCTCATCTAGTTTCTCTTGTACCTTGCGATGTCGAGGTGAAGCATAAACAGCGGGATAGTGCCCGTTTATGGGCTTCATATATCGTGATCCCCATGGGATTCTGCTATTCATGGTCACTTGAAACGCCATGAAAGTTTGCAGAGAGTAATTCTTCTTCTTCATCTTCTTCTTCTTCTTCTTCTTCTTCTTCTTCTTCTTCTTCTTCTTCTTCTTCTTCTTTCGTTCGCTTGAAATATGTCTATAGCTTCAATGTTAGTTAGTTAGTTAGTCGACAGATCATCCTCGTTGCACATCGAACCATTCAGTCCATAAGTGCTCGGATCCCCTCCTCAGCAAATCCCGCAGCGTGTAGCGGCTAACGACGCCAGTTCTGTGTTGGTTTATCAATCTTCTTTGGCTTCCTGCGTAGTGTTCTTGTTTGGCCACCCCTCTTTTAATTTGCTGCTCTCGCAGTCTGGCCATTGTTGTAGATTCACAGTCATCACTTGGTTCTTGCAAAAGTCTCACTTCTCGTAGAGCATTCAGAATGTCAGCCTGGTCCATGGCGCGTCCGCCCTCAACAGTAGCCTCACCTGCGAGCTTGTCAGCCCGCTCATTTCCTTGTACTCCCGCATGCCCTGGCACGAAGATGAAACTAATCTTTGCCAGCCGAGACCGCTTCAGAGGCAGCAACCATTCTCTTCGGATCGACCCCTCCTCTATCCTCTTGATCATGTTCATTGAGTCGCTAAGGAAACAAGCCCTAGTGAATGTCTGTGTCTCGAGCCATGTTATTGCTTTACTTACTGCCATGACTTCCATGGTCAGGCTACTTGTGGTTTCAGTGAAAGCACCAGAGTCCTCCTTCACAATTCTCCCTCCGGCCCGAGCTGTAAAGGCCCATGAGCTTCTCACATGTCGGACGACCGACCCATCTGTGTAGATGACCGCGTCACTGTCTAGCGAATTCTCGAAAATCAACGCTTGTACTTCAGCCTCAACAGCAGCCGGATTTTCTTGTCTGCATTTTCTATCTAGTTGGATGCAAACTGAAAAGGATGTGCAGAAGTCTGTTGGCACTTGCACCCACTCCTCGCCAGGTTCTAAGTCCTCAAGTGAACACACCTGTTGAAGAATGTCCTCGGCTTGACCCATCCACGACCGTCCTCTTTTTAACCTGCTGCCCTTCACCTTCCTAATTTCACTATGCAGTGGATGCTGTGTGTTTGCGTTAATTCTGAGGTAGGCACGTGCCCTGCAAACTTGCATTCTCTCTTCAATGGTTGGAAAATCAAGAAGGTAGCGCATCGCCCTGCATGCTGTATCTCTTGTACATCCAAGAATAATGCGCATAGCTTCATTCTGTATCCTTTCCATCCTTTCTATCTGCTTATGGCTGACAGTCAGGATTGCCATTGCATACTCCAAAACAGACATGACCAGCCCCTCGTACAGAAGACATAGATGGCGCTGCTCACAGTTTGCTGCCGCCATCACCCGCATCGCTGCCAAACCCCGCTTGGCCTTTGTTATCACCTGGTCTATGTGCACATTATAAGCAAGGCTTCGATCAAACCGTATCCCCAGGTAATTCATTGCCTGCGTTCTTTCCACCGTCTCTGAACACAGCATTACAGTTGGTGTTGGATTGTTGACAATATGATTATTCAACGAGAACCAAGTCACTGTTGCCTTTGTTGGGTTGACCATTGCCCCAGCTTCATCACACCAAGTACTTATGCGATTGAGTTCGGTTTGTAGTTCCACAGCAACCTCCTCTCTATCCTTACCCTGACGATACACTAAAACATCATCGGCATATGACAATGTCCTGCCAGGTCCAGTGATCTGCTCACTGGTGATTCTCACTGTGTAGGCGTTGAACAGTACCGGAGATAATGGTGATCCCTGTGGTAGGCCAGGATATATTGTTGTTGGTTCCGAAGTCCAACTGCCACATCTAAAAACTACTTTCCGTTGGAAGAGAGCTGCAGCGATCCAACTAAGGAGGAATGGACTTACGTTTAGTTCAAGAAGCTGAAACATTAAAAAATCCAGTGGTACTCTGTTGTATGCGTCCTCAAGATCAATCGCTGCAGCAACGGTTTCAGTGCCTGAGTGGAAACCTTCATAGACATCGTGGGCAAAGACTGCTGCATTGGTCCAGGTTTCTCTTTTTGGACGGTACCCACCCAGGGTAGGTGGGAAAACACCTTGCCTCTCTAGTTGGCTTGATATTTTCCTGGCAATTACCTTCTCCAGCAGCTTGCCTATTGTATTCTGCATGGTTATAATTCGATATCCCTGAATTTTCTTGTGGTCTTTGTCAGGCTTCGGCAAGGGAATCAGATAGCTGTGTAACCATTCCTCCTTGATGCTAGCACTCCCTATACTGTTGTTGTACATGTCTGCTAGTTTCTCTAGCTCATTGTCGGTACACCTATTTATGTCTTCTATTATAGCTTCAATGTTGTCTCTTGTATGAATCTAACAGTCTTTTTTAGTTCACTCAGCGGTCCATAGAGTTTATCTTCCACCGTTGTCTCTTAGGCCAGAAGGTTCGCCTGGATATGTTGTAGTTTGGGCAGTTCTGGAGTATGTGCTCTGCTCATGTGCACATGGCTGAGTCACCAACCTTGAATTTTGTATACATGTGGTTGCGTAATCTATTGTGTCCTGTTCTGGGGCGCAGAGAGCAATAATGGAGGGGTAAATGCTCGGAAAGAGAGGAAGAGGAAGGCTAAAGAGAAGATTGGTGAAGGCTTTGGCAGATGATCTCTCGCTTATGACCGAGAAATTTTCCGGAAGGTTGTTTTGTCAGCGAGGTTCTGCAAGGGACATGCTACTGAATTTTTCTTTTTTTTTCTGTCATTGTCCAGGTTTAGCATTGGTAGCATAGAGTTGTTAGGAAGATTGCGTTGTAGAGTGTTTTTTTTAAAAAAAAGTATCTATTGATATGTGTTTGTTTTTTTTAGTATTGTGCCATGTGTCCAATGAGTTGGTTTGCCTTATTGCACAACGCAATTACGCCCGAAACAAACATTTCGGACGAACGAAGAATAATAATCTACATATATGGTTTTAAAAAAGTTACTGTGAGCTGTGCGTCGCTGAGGTCATACGTCTACTTATTCTCTAAATGAACTATATCGTACGTGGTATTGACTTTTAAAACAAAAAATTAAAAAGCAATTTATATGCAGGAGACGATATCTAATTCCATTACGTCACAACGACGACAAAGAAGAGGGGAAGGAGAAGAAATGGTAGACTGTCTAATACTGTTTGCATCAATTAGCCATAGAAAACCTTTTGCCTCTTTCACAAAAGCACATACCCTCATCAATTGTATCTGTGGTATGTAGCACATTGTGTTGGGATCCATGTGTGTTGTGGTTTAGCAGATCATGAACTCTGTAGCAGCAGGTTTTCCACTGACAGCACGTTGTGTTGTGATCCGGGATCAGTGTGTGTTGTGGTTTAGCAGATCATGGACTCAATTATTCTTCATGCTACAAGCAGCACCCAGAATTTGGTTCACACAATTTTTAATCTGGTTGACAGGAAATAGTCTGTTCTTGGCTGCAAGATTAGTCATGTAGTAATTTAATTAGGTTCCTAAGGTTTCGTTTCTGGTGATGTTTGCAGTGTGCGTGTTCTATTTGAGGTCGCCGACTCGTTCGGCCAAAGTCTTCCGTAATTGTTTCTCAGAAAAATGTCTAACTGGTAGAATTACTATAATAAGAGCTAGAAGTCAGAGTATTATACCAAGACATGCACGCCTATCAGTACATTGATATATTTAAAGCATAAGTAAGTAAGAGTAGTGGAAGACATGGTCGCCTCTACCAGTCGGCCAGACAGGAGAGGAATGCGGGAGCGAGGAAAAAACATCTTAGTGTTAACTTCAGCTTGTGATTCTATTACAAGCGTGAGATCATTTTTAACCAGTCATTTGAAGGGCGTGTCTGGGAGGGAGGTTGCGGAGTCTGCGTCAAGCTAAGAAGTTAACCTCGTCTGAATTCTAGGAGATGGAATCTGTCTATCTGGAATCTATATAGATGGAACCTATCTATACTACATGGATACATGAACCTTGGGTTATAACAGTGAATAGCTAGGGGAGACGCACTCGTTTAGAAAGAGCAGCAAATAAAAGAATTGCGGAGAAGGAAGCGAAGAAGAATAGTATCATCTTCATCATCATCACCCTTGAAGGAGTAGTAGAATGGCGTTTCTTACTGTGTCCACCTGGAAGCTATTAATAACATTGGATGGTGTGATAGGATGGATTCCAAACGCATCTTCGCCGCACTGTAGAACTACCACGGGTGCTCTCATTTCCTCCCTCAGATCACACTAGGATTATATTAGACAGTCGAGATCTTGTTTGAGCTTCACAACCAGCATCCTCCTTGTTGATTGTGAGACCTCCCTCTCCTCCTCTCTTCCCCTTTTGTTTTTCGTTCTCTCTCTCTCTCTCTCTCTCTCTCTCTCTCTCTCTCTCTCTCTCTCTCTCTCTCTCTCTCTCTCTCTCTCTCTCTCTCTCCTACCCCCATTGGCAACCGTGTGCACAAGAAACTGCCAAAGGGCCTTCCTCCATTGCTAACATTTATGCATTGGATTTGCTTGTCAATTATCATCACAATTGCTTTGCTAGCATTTATTTTAATGTCCAATACTTTGGTTGCGCTACTGATCTTGGTGATAATTTCTTTTATGTTGTTTTCTGTGTGCGTTCAATCATCGTTGGGTTATCTGCAAATTTGATGGCGCAATTTCGCTTCCCGTTTTGCTTCCCCAATGTGACTCTGTCTAGTGGCCTTTTCTTTATGATAATCTCCGAATAAGTGCTGAATAGGGTCGGCGACTGTAAAACAGCCTTGTCTCACCCCTTTTCTGAATAGGACTGGTTTTATGTTTTCATTGATTTCAGTATTCGCCACTTCTTTTACATATAAATAAGTTCAAGTTAGTTGAATAATTGATTGTTCTATTCCAAGTTGCTCTGAAACTTAGGAAAAGTCTCTCTCTCTCTCTCTCTCTCTCTCTCTCTCTCTCTCTCTCTCTCTCTCTCTCTCTCTCTCTCTCTCTCTCTCTCTCTCTCTCTCTCGCCTTGGCGACAACTGGCAAGACTGAGGGGAAAAGAACAAGGGCGGGATAGAGTATTGAAGTAAATATCTGGATGGCTTGACCACACGACATGGTCGGGACAAGAACACAGAGTTGATCCACGACTCTGGTGATCGTGTAAGATGGCGAAACATGGCCGACCACGCTTACCGGCATGGCACATGATGATGATGTTATAGTAGTCTGGGAGACAGAAGCAATATGAGCAGAATGGCGAGAATGAGATAGGATGCTTCTGCCAAAGGAAGGACATATACGGGAGTGTAACAATTATAGGAAAATAATGTTAGTTCCTGGGGAAAATACTAAGCAAGATCATTCAAGAGATACTTATTGAGAAGGGATGGGCATGCGGACTTCCGACTATTCAAATCCTGCATTTACCATACTGCCACATTACGTATAATAGTTCAGCATCTGGTAGCTGTAGAAACTATGGCTAAACTTGTAAGACATAATTACTAATACAGAGATTAGGGAGACAACTACATGTGTCCACCGAATATATATTTAAAGAAAGCAGCAGTCAGCTTGAGCTTGTCATCTCCACAGGGAATGTATTTCGTGTATGATAATGTTGCATACATAGCTCGTATATGGTAATATTGCATACATATCTCGTGTATGGTAATGTTGCATACATAACTCGTGTATGGTAATGTTGCATACATAACTCGTGTATGGTAATGTTGCATACATATCTCGCGTATAGTAATGATGCATACATGTCTCGTGTATGGTAATGGTCGATAGATATCTCGTGTATGATAACGTTGCATAGATATCTCTTCTATGATAATGTTGCAAACATATGTTCGTGATTCCTAGGCAAGATTACGTTCAGTAGTTTGCCATTGATTTCTGAACGACCGGTACCCATACCATTTCATAAAAAAGCCAACATAAGTCGATCTGGTGACAAATCGCCCACATCTGTGTTTCGAACGCGGGTGTGCTGGATTACGAACTGCGTCCGTAACCCATTGGCCATGGAGCTGTATGGGTGTATGGCGCTAACACCATATTTTAAAGACTAATTAGCACTGGAGGAGCGATGTAGTCAGTGTCATACGTCCACTGCCTGGACATCCCAACACATTTTCTGGTACCCATTGTAAACTGGGTCGACGTGAGAGCTCAGGTCTATTTAACTTAAAAAAAAGTCCGTCTTTATATGAATTCAAACACATGACCTCCGGACCGGTAGGTAAATTGCTAGCTACCCCGCTATTACCGCCCCTGCAGGTCAACATGGCCGAGTGGGTAAGAACGCCTGTTTTTAAACAACCGTTGTGCTGATACCGAGGTAAGCGGTTCAACCCCTACACCGGACAGCTGGACTAAAATGTTGACCTGTCGTCCTTGACTTGGGGACGTAAATTACTAGTACCTCTGAAGTAGGAGAGTTCGCCTGATGGCGAGAGGGAAAGCTAATCCACACACAATATTCAGTCCAGCACTACTATAAATAATGTATATGGACTACGCTTGAGTTCAAAGCGGGGGGGGGGGGATTACCGCTCAAGTATTTCTTAGAGGCATGTTAAAAGTAGTTGAAGTTTAATAGAAGAAAACCAGAACTGAATGTTTATACTGGAGAGAGAGAGAGAGAGAGAGAGAGAGAGAGAGAGAGAGAGAGAGAGAGAGAGAGAGAGAGAGAGAGAGAGAGAGAGAGAGAGAGCGAGAGAGCGCAATCGTCATGCTGCATTACTTGATACACAGAAATACCAGTTATTGCGGAATTCTTAAAAGCATTAAGACAACACATGAACAAATTCTATTTGCATAGGTTTCAAAATGTATAGGAATTTCTTTTATTCAGAAAATAACTGGCGATTGGTCGTTGAGTTTACAACCACCTTTATATTTAGCACACAATTTTTATAGGTCAGTCACCCAATCCAGGTGATTTCTTGACATCTTTATTGGCCTCATTCCTGTCTCGCCATTGTTGGTCTTTTCTCTGACCTTTTACCACCTCAACCAGATCCCTGGGAACAAGCAAAAGGCTAACGACCTTCATTCACACCTTCACAGGTGTAATGAAGCCTTTCTTGTCCAGATTTAATTGTCTCCTAGGCAACGAGATGTGACGCCATTAGTCGTGACATTTGTCTATTATCCCGCTTTCTGCGGACACCCCCCCTCCCCCTCCCCCTCCCCGCCCCACGGAAAGCCAAAATCCGGTGTTACCGAATTTGGCCAACCTCTGGCAAATACGATTGTTTGTCTCGTGTAGGTGGAGCGGGAAAACGTCTGAGGGATTGTTGAGATGGCCATAGATAGCATTGTGGGTAATTGGTTTCTAAAAGTAGGGCTCGAACAATAAAAAGGTCAGTCTTTGATCTGGCTGCTGCAGACAGAATTTCAAACGGCCTCCTGGGATTGTGTAACCCAAGCCACTGCTTCCTGTGTTCCACTGTTGGTTCGGCTAGGACCATACAGATGTCATTACCAGGAGATTAATTTTACCACCACTTTGCTCAAGGTTAAACCAGAGAAATCTTGTCTGTTATTTTTTTGGCCGGTGGACAGTTAAAAGTTAATTGCATATTATTTACAGGACGTCACAGTCAAAACCAGCATGTTTTGCTGCTGTGATTTCTTGGTAGGTTTACGTTCAATAGGTTGCCATTGCTTTCTGAACGATCGGCACCCACACCATTTCGTAAGAAACCAACGCAAGGTGGTCGGCTGCCAAATCGCCTACAGCTGTGTTTCGAAAGCGGGTATGCGGGATTACGAACGATGGCCAGTTATCTAGAGTGAAATTCGGCGAATTCGGAAACATTGGTATTATAGCACCATTCAAGCGACAGCCTCAGTTAAGCAAAATACAAACCGCTGAAGCTTATTGCTTATTGCAACATTTTAAACAAATATTATAAAGAAAATTATAAACAAATAAGTGAAAGGTCATATTAGGCAATAAGTCAATATCACTGCAAGTAAAAAAGAGAGTGCTGAAATATTGTATAGAGCCTTGAATATGGCAGCAAATCATGGAACGTGAAAGGAGAAGCTTGGAAGCAACGGAGATGTGGTTTCTGAGACGAATGCTGTGAGTATCTTGGACTGCCGGAGTAACTAACAACGAGTGCCTGGACGAGGCAAGTGAAACTACACAACTATAAGAAACAATCTTAAATGATGCCAAGATGGGTGTTTGAGAATGTCGTGACAACTAGAAACATCAGTGGGGACAGAGAAATAATGCTGGATGGACTGAGATGGTGGCATGGAGAAATATCATCAGCAGATTTGATCCAGCTGACCAAGGACCGAGATCTGCGGAAAGACATGAGCGTCGACACCACCTGGCCAGGCACATAATGATATTTTTGTGTGTGGTTTGCTCGCTTTGATCTAGGGCATGGTTCACACTGGGCTGAATTCTGCGTGTGGACTAGCTTCCCCTATTACCAATGCCCCTCATCACCAGGCGAACCCACTCCGACTTCTGGGGTACTTGTAATTTACACCCCCCCCCCCCCCCCCCAAATCAAGAACGAAAGGTCAAAATTTTGGTAGAATGTAGAGGTTGAATCCGCTACTTCGCCATAAACACACCGGACGTTTAAGGACTAGCGCTGTTATCAATTTGGCCATGCTGACCTAAAAATGATCATGAATGCTAGAATTATGTATACAGTTAAGAATCTACAAACCACTCAGCTACCCAACACACTAGTGAAAGACATATAATAATAATAATAATAATAATAATAACAACAGCAATAATAACACTAATAATATATCCTGGTTTATAAGTTACTAGCTGACCCGCCCGGCTTCGCCCAGTCCCTGGTGGGGAGCATCTCATTTAATTCATATAAGTAGTCATATAAGTTCTCGTTCCCGTTACCGACTGTCTGTCTGTCTGTCTGTCTGTCTGTCTGTCTGTCTGTCTGTCTGTCTGTCTGTCTGTCTGTCTGACCCGGCCCGGCATTGCCCAGCTCCTGGTGTGGAGCATCTCATTTAATTCATATAAGTAGTCATATAAGTTCCCGTTCCCGTTACCGACTATCTGTCTGTCTGTCTGTCTGTCTTTTTGTCTGTCTGTCTGTCTGTCTGTCTATCTGTCTGCCTGACCCTGTCCGGCTTCGCCCAGTCCCTGGTGGGGAGCATCTCATTTAATTCACATAAGTAGTCATATAAGTTCTCATTAAATTCATACAACAAAAAAAGTAACTTAAAAGAATGTCCTTCCACACACCATCCATTATTTTTAATGAAAACGCTTGCTAATCACCTGCATGACTACAGTAACTTCTTAAGCAAATAAAGATGAGTTACAATGTTATGCATTGTGCATTATTTTTATGAAAACTTTGAAAATGCCTTACAGTTTGTATCATTATTTATTATAACTCATATGCCGGTAAATAACTATGGACACAGAGTTTATAAATCTTTGAAAACGATGCCACAATATGACTATAAGTTATACAGAAAAGTTATGCCCCTTGAAATAACTTTTACGGAGTTAGGTCCCCTGAAATATATACAATTATAATGAAAAATGAAAAATGAAATAATACTGAGTAAGCAGGCGATTTCACACTAAAAAACTATGACAGTTGACAGCTCTGGACTGAAAGGAAGGCGTGTAGAAAATTTCATCTCAATCGGATGGGCCGTTCGCGAGCGCACAAAGGACATACATAGATACATACATAGATACAGACAGACAGACATACGCTCCTTATTTATATATAAGATTGTAGTGAAATCTGCTCTGCAGATGTTTGAGTGGATCTCTCCGGTGACACATATCTTCATTATCTGTGTTGTATCCTCATCATCCCTTTTTATTTTACTAACTTACTCTGCCTCGAGCCTTCCAGTTTTCATACTTCATTGGCCAATATGCCCTTCCATACAGCAGAATCGACACCACATCTCTCTCCCTCCCTCCCTCCCTCCCTCTGTGTGTGTGTGTGTGTGTGTGTGTGTGTGTGTGTGTGTGTCTCTCTGTCTCTCGCTCTCTCTCACGAAATAAAACGGTAAAATGGGCCACTGTTACTCACCTTTAGCTATGACAATTCTGAAATGATATGAAAATGCCAGGGTGGTTGAATACCACACAGAATTGAGGCATGCTGGAACACTTGTAGTGCAAGACAATACAACACAACACAGAGCTGTCGTGTCGTGCCGTGCCGTTCAGCCGTGTTTCACTTGCGCAATCACGAAACGCCTCCGTGGCGCAGATTGTGGATGTCTGTGTTTCTGTTAGCGGTCAGAAATTGAATTCAATTATATCGGTTTCCTGGCAGTTAGCAATCGCGCTGCAAACAGTTGGCATGGGGACGCAGACCTTTCCTGGCAGTATGCCAACAAGACGGGTGTGGGACTTGCCTGTTGTGTGTGAACTCTATTTCCTGTTTCCGGTGGTGTACGTTTCCTAGTCATTAAATGCAGTTCCCCCAAAATTTTACACCTTTGCTTTTGAAGTGAAAAGTGTTTTTTTTTATAAGAAATTCGGCAAATTCCTCCCATCTCTCTTTCTCTTCTACCTTTTCTACCGCCATCAACCCCCCCCCCCCCCCCCCCCCCCTCCTCGTGTTCCATTTACATTGGCATTTACAGTATTTTTCAGCCGAGATATCCAACAACAGCACGACATTATTGTGGACCTTGTTTGACCTTGGATCCCAACTCTCTTCACCAAATTGCAGTCTTCATCCAGGACCTCACTTGGGGAGTGCAGGGGGGCTTGGTCAGCTCTGGCTTCCTAATCCTGATGCAACCCGTCAAGCTGCGAGTTACACACTCCATCTCTTTTACTGTAGTTTGTCTTAGTCAGTTGTAAACAGTACTTTATGCCAAGTATAAATCACCCATCCTCGATTGTCTATGAATCTACTAGACTTTTCTTGCACCATAACTATTCAGAATCACTGATATAAATGTAGTACGATGCTGTGAATTAATGCCTATTTGCCGAGCGTTGAAGTCCTTCCAATCGTGTCATATCATGTCATTCTCTCATGTTTAAAGACTCCGCACTGGTAGTGATCTGATTACTCGGTTGTTATTCTGGCAGGCTGCACACATATTTCCGACAACGCATGCTAGCTCTCTATTCGGGGTGTGCAAAACATGAGCGCTTACCATCTACCATTATCTTATTCCACCTTTGCAGCGAAGCGTCGTGGGGGTGGAATAATTGACGTACCAGCGCTCGATGGGTGGCACATGATAGTGTCGTGCCATGTGATAGTAGTGTCTTTGATGTCAATCCACTTTCTTCTCGAGCTTCCTCTTGCTCTCGTATAAGATCTTTGATGTATCGCCATTGCTGGTAGTTGATGGTGTTGCATTCTAACCAGATGGTCGACCCATTTGATCTTCTGCCTTTCAGTATATGTGACACAAGGTGTTGAACCCACTGTCTGTCAGTCTGATTCTTATTCGGTCTCGGATAATTAAGTAGGCAGCTCTCCCCAAGCATCCCACAGGTGTTGATTTTGCGGAAGTTGATTTGGATAGTGTCCAAGTTTGACATTGGTAGCTTAAGATTTGTGTAAATATGCTATTTATTATTTGACGTTTTGCCGATATATGTATATTTGGGTGTTTCAGTACGGGTGATAGTTGACATATGAGTATAAGCGCACTTGCTTTTTGACATCTGATTTCGATTTCTCTGTCTATTCTGCCATCTTATGTGATCATACTTCCAAGATATTTAACTTGTTTAACTTTTTTCAGAGATGTGCTATTTATTAGTGTTAGTAGTGGACCTGTAAATCTGTGAGGTGTTAAAATAAATAAAAGGAAGTTTGACTTGTTTTGCTAGGGGTAGGCCTATACTGGATGGGATGGGTTCTCCTTCCAGCCTTCTTTAGGAAGCTCAAAAATTACTCTAAGCTCCCCCCCCCCCCCCTGCTCAAAAATTACTCTAAGCTCCCCCCCCCCCCCCCCCCTAAGTGAGGAATTAGACAGAAATTTTTTTTAAGTCTCACACTGATTATATGAAGAAGGAGCCTCCTATAGGAGGTGGAGTGAACCTGGAAATTTTACCACAGACAACAGAGGAATCTGCTCACTCTCACGAAAAGAAGTTGTCCATGTGTAGGGATCCAGCCTCACTGGCGATCTCCATCAGTTCTGTAAACAGGGTCATATGACAACTCTGTGTGTGTGTGTGTGTGTGTGTACACACACACACACACACACACACACACACACACATATATATATATATATATATATATATATATATATATATATATATATATATATATATATATATATATAAAGAGAATGTTTGTTTGTGTGTGTGTCCTTTATGCGTTCCCGAATGGTCCATCCGATTGACATGAAATTTTGTACAGATGTTGTTCTCACTCCTGCGATCCAACTGAAATAGTTAGTTTAAAATCAAAAATTTTTCCTCAAGCACGAAAGAAAAAGGTATTACGAGCTTCTTCGTTACAGTCGGCGTATCCATACTGCTAGATGTTTGCCAAACATGGATTAAAGGCAGTTGGAGTATCCATACTGCTATATGTTTGTCAAACATGGACTATCCCTTAGCTTCTTGAAACTGCTGGTTGATGTTGCAGTCGGCGTTAATTCCAAAAAGGAAACAAATACACTTGGATTTGGGTGCAAGGTAAATCCCAATGTCTTGGCAGACATTATAAAGAACGCCGTCCTGTAGTATCCCGACATAGGTAGGAAATTATCAACAGCATTTATAAATCCACTTCGTACGCTTCTTTCGCTGGCAAAGTCAGCTAATGAGTGCGGCAGTAAACATTTGACTATGGGTCCAGAATGTATAAGGTAAATCCACCACTCGACTCTTTCTGGCGCTACGAAATGAAACAACAATCGATAAACATTTCAATGAAAACTAAATGTCATTGAACATAAGATGTCAACAAACATAAATAAAAGATTATAAGGAGGAGGAAGGGGAGGGGGAGTGTTCCCATTCGCCCAAACCCTCTTCTCTGGTGCTGGAGTTTTAATCCACTCTGATGGAGTGTGTGGTATCTACTTAATGCTCAACCTCCAGTTGTGAGGGACACTGGGACGTCATGACAAGACAAAATGTCACAATAAGACAGTATGAATATTACGAGACCTACGCTTATAAACTCTGTTACCCTTTCCTACTGGGATCAATTAGGACGTTCCTCCCTCCCCCAGTCGGGCAACTATTTAGAAACATACTCACATCTGAAACAAACACAAATGTGAAACATATAATCATTTCTATAGAATAAAGCAGGGCCCATCCATTGGATATTTATCCAACATCACAAAACCTCGAACACAAGAACATAAGGCTCTTTCCCAATCTGAATCCTGGGAGCAGAAGGGCCTAGAACGCTGTTCGACCATACCCACTGCTGCAAGCTTAATTGCACAAGCTTCAGGAATCAATTTGCATTTTGGCAATCATTAAGTCAGCTTTTAACAATTCCTTAACATAAAATATTCGCCCAGACATCCACAACAATTGTGTAATTCTGACATCTAGTGTACATCCTGTCAGACAGATGGATATATGATGCTCTATCTGTCTTCTCAAATGAGATTATAACTCATAATAATACATTTAAGTCACTTCACTCCCATAGCATTTTTATGGGGACAGATTACATGACCATCACAAATTCAGTATATCTACGAGAGATGTGAACAAGAAGATTCCCTCGCAAATGCATGATCTTCTTCTTCTTCTTCTTCTTCTTCTTCTTCTTCTTCTTCTTCTTCTTCTTCTTCTTCTTCTTCTTCTTCTTCTTCTTCTTCAGCGTTCCGAGCCATTGAGGTTCTTTGCTGCAGATACAATCCGTCTCCATTTGTCTCTCTGGTGGACCTTCTCTTGCCAGTCGTTGATTCCAAGTGCTTGTAGATCTGTATATGTATTATCTCTCCACCGTCTTCTTGGTCTACCTCGGGGTCTACGGTCATTTATTTCCTGAGTGTAAGCGAGTTTTGTTTCCCTGAAGTCTTTGTTACTTCTTCTTTTCCACTCTCCACTTTGTGTATCCCTAATGGGTCCAAAGATGCGTCTTAAAATTTTGTTCTCAAAGGTTTGTAACAAGGCTTCGTCTCCTTTTGTTGTACTCCAGGTTTCAGAGCCATACAGCACAACTGATCTGATCAGTGTTTTGTATATTGTGATTTTGGTGTTACGAGATAGCGCCTTTGATTTTAGCAGATGTTGTAGTGCATAGTATATCTTATTTCCAGAGTTGATTCTAGTTTGTATTTCTTCCCTTATGATGTTGGAGCAGTTGAAGATTGCACCCAGGTATTTGTATGTTTCCGTTCTTTTAATGGTCATATTATCTATTTGTATGTGGCCAGAGTTTTTAGCCATTCCGTCTCTTGAAATTACCATATATTCTGTCTTATCTTGGTTGATAACCAGCCCCATCTGTTGGGCTTTTTCCTTTAAGTGAGTCAATATTTCCAATGTCTTTTGTTCACTTTGCCCTATAATATCTATATCATCTGCATAACCAAGCAGCTTGGATGTTCCTCCAATATCACATTCCTCCTTTACCTTCCTTACAACTTTCTCTAGAGCCAGATTGAAGAGTAGCGGCGATAGTGCATCACCCTGTTTCAAGCCAGATGTTATTTGGAAGGGGTCTGATTTCCTGCCTTTATATGTTACTATATTATAAGTATCTTCCATGCATAGTCTGATCATGTTGATTAACTTCCTTGGTATTCCAAATTCCTGCATAGCATTCCATAGACTATTCCTATGGACACTATCATAAGCCTTTTTAAAATCCACAAAAATGTTATGGAGATCTCTTTTATATTCATAATTTTTCTCGGCTATTTGTCGTAAGATAAATATCTGATCTATTGTTGATCTGTTTTGTCTAAAACCCGCCTGGTAGTCACCTAATATGTCTTCTGAATATGGTTTTAGTGTATTAAGTAATACTGCGGATAGTATCTTATAGCTTGTGGACAGTAGTGATATTCCTCCATAATTTCCATATTGGAACATGTCTCCTTTCTTAAAGATAGGTATCAATAATAACTCTTTCCAGTCATGGGGTAATTCTTCTGTCCTCCAGATTTTTATTATTAGTTCGTATAGCTTTAGATGTAATGCATGGCCACCTGCCTTTATAAATTCAGCAGCAATTCCATCAGTCCCAGTTGCCTTATTGTTTTTAAGTCGTGTGATTACATATATAATTTCTTCAAATGTAGGTTCTTCAATTTGTGGTTCGCATGTTAGAACATCTTGCTGTGGGAAAATGTTACTTGGAGTTTCACAATTTAGTAATTCAACAAAATATTCTTTCCATGTGTTGCACATTTCCTCATTGGTATTTATCATATTCCCATTTTTGTCTTTTAAACCATATGTGTTTTGTTGGTGCCCTTGTTTCATTGACTTCAGTTCTTTAAAAAATTTTCTGGATTCATTTTTCTGGTGATTAGTTTCCATATCTTTGATTATAGAAACTAATCACCAGAAAAATGAATCCAGAAAAATGCATGATAGTTCAAGATAATTTTTAGCCAAACATTTTCCCAGCATGAAAAGCACGTCCATGATAGGCGTTGATTGTGACAGTTCTACAGCTTAGGGAAAAAGTTCAGAGTATGCATGTATAGCGAACTGTTTTGCATTATACATAAAATTGTAGACTATATGCACTGATAGTAAGAATTATGCACAAAACTTATGGTGCATCACTTCATAGCAAAAAGAAATTGTAAGTGTAACAAAATTCTCAGTGGGGCAGCAGACATGACAGTTTTTTCCTTCAGAAAGCAAACAATCCGGCTATCTCTTCAATGATGCGCTTTTCTCACAGTTTCAAAACACACGCACGAGTACCATGGTTCATGTACTAGTACACCACAAGGCACGGGTATTAACATTCATACTGAATTTATGGGCCTACCTTTTGCCAACAGAGAGCCAAAATAGGGCAAAATCTCCCAAACACAGGAGAGGACTGCTTCTTGAATCTTTACATTTTGCAAGTGAGGGATATCCATTACTGGAACCCATTTGTTAAAAAAAAAAAGTTCAGTGAAAGCAAATATATTGAGTTCTCAGAGTAAGTGTTGATCTGGTCCAGGTAGGATAATAGTCGATTTGTCTTTCAAATCACAGGTCCAAGTAAAGGTCTCCTGTTTTATTTATGGCAATACAGGTTTACCTGTCCTAAGTGGTTAAATGATATTCTAGCTGGTACTTTCTTTCAGAATAGTCTTCTTCACCTCTCCAGCCAGGTACCCCGCCAGTAGTCATATCTGGATCTGGATGGATCTAACCACTACCTGAAATTCTAGTATCAAAACATATATTTACTGATATCAACAATACATCTATATGGTCATTAGAAATGGAAGAAAGTAAAAACACCATATACAGCGAAAATAAACAAAGGAAATTTTGACCTCAGGAAAATTAAACAAGGGGCAAAGAGGGTCTTAGTGTTCCCCAACAGTTATCAACCCCAGAGCTGGTTCCTATCCATCCAATCCTCCACTACAGGGCGCTCAAGGTTTAGACTACCAGATAAGCAACGTCATCTTCGCCCATGGTCTCCAGGTTTAGTAATACCTTGATCGATTCAGAATTTGATAACCATGTTCACCATTCCCCTTTTTACATAATTATTCTCCCTAGTTATTCTTCCACTTAAAGGAAAAGGCCTCACACATTATGTGTCTTGATTACTTCACTAAATGCAATGAATATTTACTTATAAACAATATACGTACATTATGGCATCATCTCTTGTATGACATTCAGGTGGGTTCCTCCCAATCAAATGCTTTGAGGAGGAGCATCCTTCCTCCTCTTTAACATGTAGTTATATGCCTTTACCTTACTCATCCATAAGATTCATTATCATCATACATCAAATAATTCAGGAAACAAAACCATATAATTGTAACATGAGTGCTATGGAATACGGAGTGGCGTCATGCGTAGAGGCACACTAAACTATCAATTATTTATGGGTACCACTGTCATCGTCTCCTCTGATAAAAGTGGCAGTATGCATCAATTTACCTACTGTCAGGTGATTGATTGATTGATCATACTCATCCTCGGTATGCCACTTCTCCTCACACAGTCATTCAACATAAATCATAACCATATTTGCTTGGATGATGAATAGGCATAATTAGGTGACTCACAATCAAAAAGCTAAAAGATAAATTCATACATTTAACACAGATGAAGTCACAATTGAACCACCACATGAATGCTTCCATAGAACACACAGGATTTTATGATAACATATAGGGAACTATTTACATTGAATGTGCCCATGTACTGTTTCTAGGACGAATTACATTAATTCCTCCTAACTTGTGAATGCACATTTAAGATGGTTGTTTACTACTGAACTATGGATTCTAGCCTTCTAAATCCTAAGTTAATCCCTAACTCCTAAGCCACTACTGACTTAGCTTAACCGCTTAAGGAGTAAAATGCACAACCTAGGCGTAATGCTTACGCTTACATAGCAGCTGCATAACTAGAAAAAAAAATGTCTAGGGGTTAACCTAGTGCACAGATTATCTACGAACTACGACATCTGAATATAGTGCTTAGTCTCTCCTGAAATAAGTTCTTAAGGATTAACCGCATTTTTACAGCACACCAACTTACCATTTTCTGGGAAAAGCGCATAACTAACTTAATATTACAGTGTGCTTACCTTCAACATAGTTGACTGTCTTCTTCAAGCATAGCGTCGTCAGATTTCAGACTCCAGACTAGGTTTTTGCTGTCCTAGTTCGCTGGCTGCTTAATAGGCAGGCACGTCTCTTCTCTTCCTCTATTGGAGTTGGCTAAACTTAAGATCGATTGTTGAGTAGAGGACACCAAGCCGTTAGTTCCAGTGGATCTTCTCCTTTTGAGCGATTGAAGGTTTTTTCGTTTTACACACACTGCCCTCCTGCCAGTCTTCAACCATTTTTAAAGACTCTCGGTTGTTGTTTTTCCTGCCCTTCCTCGACTGGGCTGTGACGTCATTCCGGCTCCTTTTCGGTTATATTTAAATTATTGTCATTCCCTTTTCGAATCAGCGCTCTTTTCCAAATTAAGATGATGTAAATTCCATCTGTCTTCTTAAACTGTAGGCGCTACTTCCTTCATTTTAAAAGTTGAATTTAATTCTAATGGTGGTGGTTTTTGGCGCTGTTGCTAACTGGAGGGTAATGCGATGAAATTCAAACAGCGATGTGGCGGCTTGCAAGATGTATACTACAGATGTAACTTGCCTTACTTCAGTTTTGGCTATATTTATATTCATATCGTATCTGCTGCATGTTGAACTCAGCTTATAAATATGATTTTGCAATCTGCCTTCGTCGTAATGAAACAGGCACTGATTGTATGCAAATAAAAGTTCATTTATTGCGGATGGGTCTGTTGTTTCATCTGAAGTAAAACGTTCAAAATGTTCTGAGTCTGTTCTGTCAAGGCTTGCTTCTTTGAATATTCTATCTATAGATATTAAATAGCAAAGGAGACAGCACACATCCCTGTCTTACTCCTGTATTGACTGTGAACATAACTGATATACCTTCTTGTGTTCTTACTGCACTTTGGTTCGAGTGGTACATGGCTATGGTGTTTTCTAGTAATTGTCCTTGTATCCCGTAGTCTTCAAGTATGGCCCATAATTTGTATCTATCTACGTTATCGACAGCCTTTTCCTTATCTAGAAACACACTATTCTGCTGCTCATTGTATTCGGTGGATTTTTTCAAATATTTGTCTAAGAGTGAATAGTGCAAAAGGGCAACTTTTATTTACCTGTCCTGAAACCAATTGTACTTTGCTTTACTGATGTTCAACTATGAGTCTAGCTCTTTGTTCCAACAGTTTTGTGTACATTTTCCCTATATGATTCAGGATTGATATATCTCTCTCATATTGCCGTTCTTTTTCCATATCGGTACTATTGTTGCTTGTTGCCAATCGTCCTCAAGTCAAGTACGAGAAATCAACATTTTAATCCATTGATAGGTTTAGGGTTTGAACCCGCTACCTCGGTATCAGCACTTCAATTCACTTCATTTGGTATATAACTCCGCAGTATGCACCTGATGAGATGCAGCGAAATATGCCGGGCAATAAATTGTGCAATATATTGTTGCTCTTGTGTTAAAAAATCTTGAATGTATTTATCCCTTAGCTGTAATATAGAAAAAAAAAAGTGGCTATTGATTTGTTGGTGGGGCTGCTTTTGGTGCATCTTATCTTTGGCTGCAGCCAGCTCCGAAATACTCGATGCGCAGTATCTGACTTATGTGTACAAAATGCTCGATGCGCAGTATCCTGTGTGTATTGTGTTCAGCGTGCTGAATCAGAAGTAGGTCAGATCATAGAGCTATAATTGGTGTGTGGCGTGATTGTGTTTGGTTAAGTGCTGCTATCCGACTGACAACATTCTAATAAGCATAGACACTGTACAGCTAACAATAGAACCACAGTTTTTATTATGGTTAAGAAAGAAATTATGAAATCTGCGTGGGTCATTAATGATAACGAAAACTTCATTACAGTTAACTCAGTAACTACCCGATTATTACTCAAACTACTGTGGCAGAATTAATTTATGTAATTTCAACTAGGGGGTGTATCTATAGTTTGTCAACTTTCCCGCCAAGTTGAGATGAGATGATGAGATGAGATTGTTTATTTAGTATTATTATTTTCCCAATTACATGAAGTATGGCATTGTCATGTTGGTTAATGAAGTAAAGTTGTACAATTGTACTATAAATAAAGATGCGCACGGGCGTACATGTAAACACACGTGCGTGCAAAGGCGAAGTGATCAAGCCGTCTGCCTCGCGCACCGAAGGTTGTGGGTTCAATTCCGGGTTACGTCTTTCGGTTCACGAGTACATTTTTATAGGAGGCTCCTGGTGGTCGTCATTGGAGCTACGGAGTTCGTGCTTTATGCGACGCTTTCGGCAGGCTGCCCTGGGGAAAAGAGACCGAGCGATGTAGGATAAAACCCCGTGCAAATGAAGTCGACCCTCTCGCCTTTTAAGACTTTTTTTTAAGGTTCGCGCATACGTTAGTTATCTCTACTCCAGCCAAGAACAATACCATCGCGTGCCAGGTTGAAGTATATCTAGACTGGATGGAGTATCAGAGCCTTGAACTGAAGACACACAGTTCAGATTTACATCTGATCAACAATTACTCCCCTAGCGACCGCGCTCAAACACTAATTACAAACTCAACAAAAAGACAAATGATTGTGTGTGGTGAAAAATGATTGGATGTGGAGATTTTAACTACCACTTACAGAGCTAGAAAACAGAAAGGAGAGAAACTGTACGACAGGCAGGATGAAAATACACAACCTATCCAACAGCCTTCTACTTAAGGTCGCGGCAAACAACCACTGAACCTTACCTGGTGTTTCACTCACAGGACCTAACCTGGTGTTTCATTCGCCGGACCTAACCTGGTGTTTCATTCACCGGACCTAACCTGGTGTTTCACTCACCGGACCTAACCTGGTGTTTCATTCACTGGACCTAACTTGGTGTTTCACTCACCGGACCTAACCTGGTGTTTCACTCACTGGACCTGGAGTCTTCTTCTTCTTCTTCTTCGTTCATCCGTTTTTTTTTTTCGGATGTGATTGCGTTGTGCCTGTTTACAGCAGAGCTGCGTTCTTGCGCCGTTAGGCCGACACATCCGACTTCTGCGGGCATTTGTTGACCGGGTTAACCTTCCCGGGCATACGGACCTGGAGTCTGACATCACACGATCTTTTGGGAAACAACAAGGAGGCAGTGATAACTAGTCAGTTTTTCTAACTGTAGGAAATGAGCTTCTTATAGAAAGCAGTATCCTCTAAAAGAGGAATTACAAAAAAAAAAAAAAGCAGACAGGACTGCAAAATCACACCAGCATAGTGGTTAGAAAATCCGGACACGGTTAAAGATATGCATGAAGGAGTTCGACAAATGCATGCATGCTACAGACAGTGCGACAGTTTCAAAAAGTGTTCGTAAGCAACTACATAATCATTCATAACCATTTGAAAACATTTAAAAGGTAAACAGAAACCAAATCATGGCAATAGCAAAACAATAAAAGGCAAACTACAAAGGCCATATTTCAGAGGGTCAATATTCATGCTCTACAGACCAACTGATTTCTTAAAACATTCTTTGAAGTTTGAAAGAAACAGTACATTCGCGGGAGCTAATAAAAAAACCGATTAGGACACAAGAAACCCCAATAACCAACGAACGTTGCAGTGCTTGTTTACCATTGTTAATGTTGGTCGGAATCATTTGAGGAGCTGAGAGTCAAAAATACGTCCCAATGACGCCATACAGTTTGCAGGCTAGATTTTTAAAAAAAATGTTTATGGGTATGAGATTTTCCGCATATTTTAAGCAGGATTTACCTGTCTTTGAATTATTATAAAAGTTAAGTGTAAGGTTAGATACCCGACATGTGTAACAGTGTCATCATCATCAAGTGCCCTGCCAGCTGGCGTAGGCGTTCATGTCTCTCCACAGATCTCGGTCTTTGGTTTTCTGGATCAACTCTGCTGATGATATTCCTCCATGCCACCGTCTTAAACCATCCAAAATCATGTCTCTTGGTCTGCCTCTGCCTCTCTTCCTCTCGATCTTTACAGTTGTCACGATGTTCTCAAATGCCTCTCTTTTCACCACATGACCGAAGAAAGCTGTTTGTGTTGTTCTTATCTATATCTATAAAACAGAGTGTATGTGGTTTTGTGGTTTTGTGTGTTTGTGGGTAGCTTTGTATTGGATGCGTTCGATAACGGTACATCCGATTGAGATGAAATTTTCTACACGTCTTCCTTTCATTCCTGTGCAACCGACTATAATAGTTTCTTAGTGTAAAATCTTCTACTTATTTAATAACATTTACTTTTTCATTTTTTATTATATAATTTCTATATAGCAGGGGGACTTCACTCTAGAAAAGTTATTTCAAGGGGCATAACTTTTAATAACATTTCTATATACTTTATAGTCATATTGCTGGACTTACTTGCATTATTGTTAAACTCTTTGTCTATAGTTATTTTCAGGCATATGCGTTATAATAAATAATGATATAATCTTTAAGACATTTTCAAAGTTTTCATAAAAATAATCCATAATGCATAACATTGTAACCCATCTTTTTCTGCTTAAAGAATTTATCAACTGTCATGTCGGTGATTAAAAACAGTTTTCATTAAAAATTATGGATGGTGTGTGGAAGGACATTCTTTTAAGTTACTGTGCGCCAGGAGCTGGGCAAAACCACGCCAGGTCAGATAGATGGAACGGGAGCTTATTTGACTACTTATATGAATTAAACGACATGCTCCCCACCAGGGACTGGGTGAAGCCGGGCCGGATCAGACAGACAGACAGACAGATAATCGGGAACGGGAGCTTATATGACTACGTATATGAATTAAATGAGATGCTCCCCACCAGGGACTGGGTGAAGCCGGGCCGGGTCAGACAGACAGACAGACAGATAGACAGACAAATAGTCGGGAACGGGAGCTTATATGACTACGTATATGAATTAAATGAGATGCTCCCCACCAGGGACTGAGTGAAGCCGGGCCGGGTCAGACAGACAGACAGATAGACAGACAGACAGATAGTCGGGAACGGGAGAGCTTATATGACTACGTATATGAATTAAATAAGATGCTCCCCACCAGGGACTGGGTGAAGCCGGGCCGGGTCAGCCAGACAGACAGACAGACAAACAAACAAGCAGACAGACAGACTGATAGATAGATAGATCCCCTCCAGGGCCTGGGCGAAGCCGGGCCGGGTCAGCTAGTTGTTGTATATAATGTTCTAGTTTCATTAGCCTCTTTCTGGCAATCGTTGTTAGTTACTCTGGCAATCCAAGGAATTTGCAACATTCGTCTCAGGAACCACTTCTCTGTTGCTTCTAATGTCTTTTTAATTTGTTCACTTACATTCCAAGATTCACTGCCATACAGGAAAACAGGTTCTATATAGTATTTCAGCACTCTCTTTCTTACATTCAGTGATAGTGCATAAGATACTCTTCATTTTCTGCGACTTTTGCTTTGCCATATTCTGCTCTTAAGCTATGTTGTACATTTTCCATCTGATGTTATAAATGCCCGTAGTGTATTAATGCTATTAATTGTAATAGTGGCTTCAGGTCCTGTTATAGTATGTAGTCGGTTGTGAATTCTCTGACAGACCCGAGTTATAATTCTTGGTCCGATGCATTGGCATTCAGATCGTCTAAACCCTGAGAGGGTTTGTATCTATCGGAGTGATGCTGGTGTATACGGTTCTCCCGACCAAGTACAAAAGTAGATGTCATACGGACATTGTTGCAGGGACCTCGTCCCCCTCACTAGACCTATAAACGTGCGGTGTGTGGAAGCCGGTACTGGAACCTGACATCTTCGGAGAGGCATGTTATTATGTAACCAGGTCATGGTTCGGCAAAGCACATACAGACTGGCTGGGATTAGGCTCAAGTTGGTAATGTTCCACAACAGGTGCTTAGATATTTCTGTGTCAACGTGTGCCCAAAGCCGAGGAGAGGATTTCTTTAATAGCGAAAATCTGATCTGACCAACGTCGAGAGCTGGTAGCTTCATCAGATAGACCCCGGTGTTTTAGCTGCTGCTCAATAAAATAATAAGTTGTACATGTTACTGTTGTTGCTCTCATTCACAAGCTTGTTACATTAGAATTAGTAAAATGGGCGGTAATAAGAAATACGGGGGAGGGGATCTGGAATTGAATGTATTGTAACAACTGGTAAGATTCGATGGGAAAAGAGGTAAATTTTTGTGAAGGAAAACAAAAAGACACAGAAACACGATAGAGAGAAATTATATTAGACAATAGGGAAACAGAGAAAGATAGTGAAAAAAAAAGTATACGCGACAGTCATGTATTGCGGCAATAACTGAATTCACGAAAAGCGTGAATAAATAGGACTAGAAAATGAGAATTGGAAGGGGGTGGCGTGATTGTACACTTGACGGCAGTACACTTGACGATTATGATGATAATAATAATCAGGGAACGACGAGAAAACAAGCATAAGATAAACTTCAGGAAATGTAAGGATTGAAAGGGCGCGATTGTCATTGGCAGTTCACTTGACGATGATGGTTATCGTTATTATGATAATGATGAACCAAGAAAACAAGCCTAGCATTATGTGATAAACTTCTGTAAAAGCAAAGACAGTCTCGCTGTATGTACTTCAGATATCATTCTTTGGAGTACTTCAGATATTCTTTGGAGTAGGGGGAAAAACGGACACACTGTTTAAAATATCTTGGTTCTGTAATGTAGACCAGGCTATCGGGAGGGCAGGTGTTAGACGGGTTAAGCTGTCATCATCAAGGGAAGGCGTAGATTGCCGGCCCTTATCAAGTCACAGTGAGTACAAAGTTTATTGTGTCACGGCACACTGTACAGTGAAGTCGGTCACACAGAACACAGAGTTAAATGTGTCACTGCACACTTTACAATGAAGCTGCTATACAGTAAAGTAACATTTCTCTCTCTAACACCCCTCCTCCCCCCCCCCCCCCCACACACACACACACCCCCCTCTTTCCCGCTGCTCCATTCCCAGTCAGATTCTCCATGAAAGCTCAACAATGGATGCCCGACTGCTCGCAGCCTGACCTGTTCAACATGTAACACCAACAATTCCAAAATCCTTTGGTCCGCATCGATAAGAATTAGTTTATGGGTATTTGTAAAGGGCTTACAGTAACATATATGTCATTCATGAGTATTTGTTTAGCGTGAGAAATAAGTTCGCCAGTATTGATGGGCACTCGTAGAAGTAAAGATTATAGTGTGTGTGTGTGTGTGTGTGTGTGTGTGTGTGCGCGCGCGCGCGTGTTTGTGCATATCCTTTGTATAGGACATCGCAGTCAACACCAGCATTTCTATCGCTGTGATCTTTTGGCAAGTTTACGTTCAGTAGTTTGCCATTGCTTTCTGAACGACTGGCACCGATACCAACGCAAAAATCATCGCAAAGCGGTCTGTTGCCAAATCGCGCAGCTATGTTTCGAACGTGGGTATGTGGGATTACGAACCGCGTCTGTAAGCTCTTCGCCACGGATCCCGGCAAAGATTATGGTATAGACTAGATAAAATAAACATGGACAGCTTTAGTGTGGCCACCGCGGAATTCGAACCTGCCTCCTCCAAAGACAGGCCTTGCGGTATGAACAAGTTTATACCCACGCACGGCCAAATGAAAGCACTATTTTTATAGGCCTGGGTGCCTATGGGGCACACAGTGCTAGACCATAAGGACCAGAAACTATAACATAACGACGAAAGCCATTTTGCTGGTAAAGAGATGAGCACAGATATGTTTCTTTTTATGGTATTTTGAAAGTTCCTCCTCAGTTAATCCCATTTCACGTAATATTTTATCTTCCCGGTGTAAATTCCCCACATTGTTATTGTCAGCCTATCTGGCAGCGCAATCTACATCATGGTCCGGGATATTTTCAACCGCGCGCGTGTCTCAGTCTCTCAGAGGGGTATTTGTTTTACACCGCATGCCAGCAGATTGCTAAAGAAGGATTGTAGACAAGAGTGGCTTTCTGCTGTGGTGTTGTTTTGAAGAGTACATAGGTGCGCCGCCAGAGGAATGAGTCTCAAGCATGTCAAGGCTCTCATGTTAATCGCTCTGGAATCCTTGAGGCCATTAAAATTTGAGAAATAAACCCACAAACATTTATAGACGACTAGCTGACCCTGCCCGGCTTCGCCCAGACCCTGGTGGGGAGGATCTCATTTAATTCATATAAGTAGTCATATAAGTTCTCGTTCCCGTTACCGACTGTCTGTCTGTCTGTCTGTCTGTCTGTCTGTCTGTCTGTCTGTCTGTCTGTCTGTCTGTCTGTCTGTCTGTCTGTCTGTCTGTCTGTCTGTCTGTCTGACCCGGCCCGGCATTGCCCAGCTCCTGGTGTGGAGCATCTCATTTAATTCATATAAGTTCCCGTTCCCGACTGTCTATCTGTCTGTCTATCTGTCTGTCTATCTGTCTGCCTGACCCTGCCCGGCTTCGCCCAGTCCCTGGTGGGGAGCATCTCATTTAATTCATATAAGTAGTCATATAAGTTCCCGTTACCGACTATCTGTCTGTCTGTCTGTCTGTCTGTCTATCTGTCTGTCTGTCTGTCTGTCTGTCTATCTGTCTGCCTGACCCTGTCCGGCTTCGCCCAGTCCCTGGTGGGGAGCATCTCATTTAATTCATATAAGTAGTCATATAAGTTCTCATTAAATTCATACAACAAAAAAAGTAACTTAAAAGAATGTCCTTCCACACACCATCCATTATTTTTAATGAAAACTCTTTCTAATCACCTGCATGACTACAGTAACTTCTTAAGCAAAAAAAGATGAGTTACAATGTTATGCATTGTGCATTATTTTTATGAAAACTTTGAAAATGCCTTACAGATTGTATCATTATTTATTATAACTCATATGCCGGTACATAACTATGGACAAAGAGTTTATAAATCTTTGAAAACGATGCCACAATATGACTATAAGTTATACAGAAAAGTTATGCCCCTTGAAATAACTTTTACAGAGTTAGGTCCCCTGAGATATATGAAATTATAATGAAAAATGAAATAATACTGAGTAAGCAGGCGATTTCACACTAAAAAAATATCACAGTTGGCAGCTCTGGAATGAAAGGAAGACGTGTAGAAAATTTCATCTCAATCGGATGGGCCGTTCGTGAACAAATAAAGGACATACATACATACATAAAGACAGACAGACAGACAGACAGACGGAGATCGCCTTTTATATATAAGAAGATATAGCTAAGAAAATAGAAATAAGAGAACACACTTAGTAACATAACCGTTGAAAAATATTCTATTAAAAAAAAATACACACAACAGTGATAGGAGTATCCGAAAGTGTTAAAATCAGAAAGTTAGATTGACAGCAGAATCTGGTGCACTCTTGAATACATTGATAATCTTAACGTTAACAAATGCTACATGTCCTTTGCATGACGTTGCGATCAGCCCCAACCTTATGTTGATTTTCTGGGCAAGTTTACGTCCTGCAGTTTATCTTAATAATACTACTGGTAGTAATAATCTAGCCGGTCGCCGTGGCTAAGGTCTTGCGAACGCGGTTTGTGAGCCCGTATACCCGGTTTCGAAACACGGCGGTGCTGGTTTTTCGAAAAAGGTATAGGAGCTGGTCGTTCAGAAAGCAATGGCAAACTACTGAACGTAAAATTTGCCCAGGATTCACGAACAGCAAAAATGCTGGGGTTGACTGCTACGTCCTGTGAAGGACATGCAACTAAAAAAGTAATATTCATTTACTGCAGATCACTCCTGGAGGCAGTCTAATACTCTACAAATGAACATCTGCTGTATGAAGTAAGCAATAATCTTGGAAAGCAAGCATGCATGCAAGCCGAGAAACTCGAATGGCAGTCGAAATGTTGTTCCTGGGGGAAATCCAAAGAATGTTTTGGGTGGACAGGAAGACAAATAAGACATTCCTTCAAGAAATTGATGATAACCGTAAAGTGATTAGGGACACTAGACGTAGACGGTCAAGATTTTTGAGGCACATTATGGATAGAAAGAAACTTGAAAACTTGGTGAGAACTGGCAAAATTGCTGGGGAAAAGAGTAATGGCGAAGTAAACAGATGGGCTGGTTTGGCCATATGGCATAACAGCGACAAGAAGAAAGACCTGATACAAGACTGGAGATCATGTGCTATGGTAACCCATCACCGCCCAGGCTTATCGGTAGGGCAAACGATGATGATGATATTCGTTGTCTACTGTTGCATTGATCAACTGTTTTCTCCCATGGTTATAGTTTTAACGATTTTTAGCGAGTTTAACTCGTTACTCCCTTGCCTGTTGTTGCATACATGTGAATGGAAGAGGTGGAATGAACGATAAGGGTCAATTCCTGTAGGGCATTATACGAAGGCAACAATAGTCTACCAAACTAAACTACTAAGGGAAAGTAGGGAGTTAAATATATAACCATGACATAAACAATTAATGTGGCAACTTATTGGAACTGGAAGGTAACATTATAACAGTGGTTAATTGATTCATTGCCAAACAAAAAGGTTTGGACCAAACATGGTACACAATCAAATGAACGAGTATTATAATGTAACACGAGGCGATATATTATCCATCGGCACTGAATCAGTTAAATATTGGTATAGAAGGAGTTAAAGTATGCCACAGTGAGACTTTGAACAGATGAAAGCAGATTTTAATACGAACTTCCAGTGCGCCAGTAATCCTTATACTGGGAACTAAGTACTGGCACAGTGTAAATATTTGCACATGTCTCAAACTGCTGCGAGCGATAAATAAGCCGCACCAGAACCAGTACAGGTGTACGTAGGCTAATCCATATTGGAAAAGCCTGTGTAGGAGACGGTTGTGGGGAAGGCAAGGAGAAAAGAAAGAAATTACTACCTGGCTATCATTTGGCTAACAGAAGCCGTTGTAGTGGCGCACCTACAGGACACACGCGTGTTGTCGGCTGTTCGTTTACAGCCCGGAGAAAAGAGACACAGCGTTGTTACACAATGGAACTTAACACAGGAGGTATTGTGCTGTTCGAGGTAGGTCCGTAAGGCTGCAGAATGTACGGGCGTTATAGAAATGATCTGTGAGATCGTGGGAAGACGTTGTAGATAAGTAACTTCACTTAAACCGGCCTACCACCCTTTAGCTTTATTAACCATCACTGTTTTCTACGTTTCTTATGAAATTCGTTCCCATAAAATGCATTGGAAGTTCTTAAAACACATCCATTAATATTACTAGTAATTCAGTATTTGTTTCCGTCATGTTTGTCATTTTGTCTGCTTGTAAATTACTCTTTGATTTATTATGTTTTAGTATTGCCATCCTCCTCTTCTTTCTTTCTTTCTTTTTTTCTTTCTTCTTTCTTTCTTTCTTTCTTTCTTTCCCGTCTATTATGTGCGCGGGTATGCACACACCCTGATACCGGAGCTTGTTGTTCTTTCATAAGCCCTTCATGTTGTTTATGTTGATGCAATAATGCAATTATTTCACCATGCTGCTCAGTTTCAACGTTGCTTATTGATATTACTATTGGTATTTTAAAATAGAAAACCACACTTTGGTTCATAAAAAGTTGGTAGTCTGCTGGAATTATAAGACAGAACACGAACATAATGAGCCACTCCCTCTTCATTGTGTACGCCGTGGTTAACCCAGATATGCTAGAATGACTGGACACCACGTCCTTTTATATGTTGTTAGTTAGTTACCTGGTTAGTTAGTTAGTCGACAGATCATCCTTATTGCACTTCGAACCATTGAGTCCATAATTGCTTGGATCCCTCCTCAGCAAATCCCGCAGCGTGTAGCGGCTAACGACACCAGTTCTGTGTTGGATTACTAACCTTCTTTGGCTTCCCGTATTGTGTTCTTATTTGGCCACACCTCTTTTAACTTGCTGTTCTCGCAGTCTGACCATGGATGTAGATTCACAGTCATCACTTGGTTCTTGTCAACGACTTACTTCTCGTAGAGCATTTAGTATATCATTCCAGTCCATGGCTCGTCCGACCTCCACAGTAAATAGCCTTACCTGCAAGCCTGTAAGCCTGCTCATGCCCGTGTACACCCGCATGCCTTGGTACGAAAATGAAACCTTTGTCAGCCAGAGTCTTCGGATCCACCCCATCTCTACCTTCCTGAGCATACTTATTGAGTCACTAAGGAAACATGCCCAACATGTCGACCTTTTTTTCGACATGCCTAAGTGAATGTCTGTGTCTCGAGCCATGTTATTGCTTTACTTACTGCCATGATTTTCATAGTCGGACTACTTGTGGTCAAGGCAAAAGCACCAGAAACTTCCTTCACAATTCTCGCTCTGGCCTGAGCCGTAAAGGCCCATAATTTCTCACGCATCGAACGATCGACCCATCTGTGTAAATGACAGCATCACCCACTAAATAATTCTCGAAGATCAAAGCCTGTACTTCCGCCTCCACAGCAGCCGGATTTTCTTGTTTGCATTTTATATCGTCATATTTTCATTGCCGGACTCTCTGGCAGAGAGGTTAAACGACTTTCTCCGTAATCCCGATTATCCACGTAGTGTAATGCAGCGCGCAAGAATTGGAAGCGGTTCTCGCCGCGTTGGTAACTTAGGGATAAGTGAGCCGGCCGCTCAGAAAGCAATGGCAAACTACTGAGCGTAATCTTGCCAAGAAATCAACGACAGCGGTAAAATACTGGTGTTGACAGCGATGTCCTGTACAGGGCCGGATTTAGACTTGATAAGGCCCTAAGCTATTTGAAATATGGGGCCCTTTATGGGGCCCGGTTATCGGTAATGCAAACCCTAGGCAAATAGCCCTTTGTTCTTGGAAAAGACGCGCTATAAAAATTGGGTGAAGAGTATGGGACGTCCCTGACGTGCAGCATTGGGACTAATAATACTGCAGTATATTTAAGTATACATATATGACAATTGCTCACTCGGACAATATGTTTTGGAGCGCCCCCCCCCCCCCCCCCACTTTCTTGGGGGCCCAAAGCTATAGCTTGTGTAGCTTATACGTAAATCCTGCACTGATCCTGTAAAGGATATGCGGACAAAAAATATTTTCGTTATCTACATTACCTTTTGTGACTAAAGGACACCAAGCCTTTGGAGAAGAGGGGTAGTTGTAATTGTAGTTAACGTATATGCTGTTTTCTTTCTTTGGGTACAGGGCATAGGGTTTTGTCGCTGTCATGACCTGTCCAGGTTATTGTATTAGTAGGAGACAACAAACAAGTGTGCTTGTGGGCTGAGGCATAGATCCTTTGAAACATGCGGAACTCCTGAAACCACGTGGAGAACAGGGGAGAGTCCATAGTTGCCATTCTAGATATTTTATATCCAGATCTAGAGGTTTTTGCCAGCGTCAGGATACCGTTTTCTGACGTTTGGATGCTGGATGCAATTCTAGATACTTTTCATTTGGAGTTGGATATTTTTGATACTTTCTAGATCTTACTTTTCTTTCGGTGTCATTTACCCATTATTTGTTTGGTCTGGACGTGCATAAATTATGGTAACTGCCATTATTTAAACTTTGAACTGACTTGGGTCAACGCTCAACAATCTGGCAACCCCCCGGTAATGAGTAAAAGGGCGCATAAGCATAAATTATAATAACATTATTTGAACAGATTTCAGAACCAATACGCAAATAAGACAAGAGACTAAGCAAGACATTGTATCCAATTTTATAAGAAAACGCCGTTGGAACTGCATCGGTCATGTACTCAGAATGGACAAGACAAGGCTCCCCAACCAAGCCCTGTTATGGTCACCAGTAGGGAAAAGAAAACGGGAAAGACCAAGAGAGACCCTGCGTAGAACTATCATCAGAGAAGGCTCATTCAACGGCCAAGTGAACATCCAGGATCTACAACAGGTAGCAGCGAACCGTCGGACATGGAGAGCCATGACTTCTGCCCTATGCGCCGCCTTAGGCTCAAGAGGAAAGACTAACTAACTAACTAACTAACTATCTAACTAACTAACTAACTAACTATTTGAACTGTAAACTCATCGTGTTGCGAATTATTGCTGTGATTCCGACTTTGCGATTCTTTTTCATGTGATTTGTTTTTGTAATTGCTCACCTTCATATGTGTCTTCCACTTTGAACAAATCTTGCAACATGCCAAAAGTAAAGCAATATGAACAAAAATTTCGGAAAGAGTGGCTGCAGGATGACATAATTAAAGATTGGGTGATGTCAATTCATGGAGATGTGACTAAGGCTCGTTGTAAGTACTGCAAGTGCGAAATGAAAGCGAAAATACAAGACTTGAAGAAACATGCAGAGACTAAAAAACATAAAAATGCAGTGCTATTTAGGGATATGCCACCGTTGACATTTGTTTTCAGAACTACACAGAATAATGAATCATCAAAAGTTGAAAGATCTGTCGCAATGTTTTTAAGTTGTCATTGTGCAATCGTGAACTGTGACCATTTGATTGATTTGATTAAAAACACTATTTCTGACAGTAAAGTGCTAATGGACGTGAAAATGCACCGCAGCAAGTGTACAAATATGATCAGAAGTACTTTGTTTTCTCACTTTGAAGAAGATCTGATAAGTGATATTTCTACAAATAAATATATTTTATTATTAGACGAATCGAATGACATTTCGGTTCTGAAAAGTGCTTGGTACATGTGTTGTATATTATAGCAACAGCACAGACAAAGTAGTTCTACATTTCTTGGACTAGTTCACTTGGAAGAGTGTGATGCAGAAAGTATAGTTCAGGCACTGAAGAAACTTTTGGTCAGTAATCATTTAAACTTGAAGAATTAGGCTGCAATTGGAACCGATAATGCATCGGTAATGGTTGGCGTAAATTTCTACGCCAGGGAGACCGGCAGTCACATCAATACATATGTAATTTCTTACTTTCTCAATCTGGATATTTTTCCTAGATACTTTCCAACGAAATCTAGATATTTATGGATGTTGTTTGAGCCGTTTTTTAGATATTTTTGGTCAAAAAAAAGTGGCAACCCTGGGGGAGACAAGACTATACAAACCATGCTGGACAGATCTATTTAGGTGGACGGGGACGGGTCGTTTGTGAGACCGCTGTGTATTCGAATGGCGTACTCGACAAATGTTGAGTTAGGCCTGAGTTGAGTTTAATATACACATTATTTCCAGAATTCTGCTAGTATAATTAGAAATTAAAAACTGAAAATGATTAATATGAATAGCAGATAATGGAAAAGAGATGATATAAAATTGTGCCGGACTTCAATTATTTCATGAAGTGTTCAGAAGTCTTCATACGTTGTGTTGTTATCGTTAAGGGATTGTGTGGTATTCTGTGTAGAAAGAACGTTGGTAAACGAGGCTAAAATTATTCATATAATTCATACAAATTCATGCAGCTGTTAACATTGAGTATCAATTAGAGGAAGCACCTCACACTAGTCATGCAG
Organism: Cepaea nemoralis; assembly: GCA_014155875.1. Taxonomy (NCBI): domain Eukaryota; kingdom Metazoa; phylum Mollusca; class Gastropoda; order Stylommatophora; family Helicidae; genus Cepaea; species Cepaea nemoralis. Next base: position 18,767 of record JACEFZ010014920.1, on the reverse strand, counting down.
AATACGCTCTGTTTATGAGCCAGTGGTGTTAACATCATCTCCACCTACATCTAAATAAGCATGGGTGACAACACACGTCTCAGTAGCGTGTAATCTTTCCATGATGCACGCATAAATATCTAGCATGCAAGCGCAAATGAGCCAAGCGCACGACGTCAGGTATGCGGGTGAATATATCAACATATGTAAATCGGGACCACCCTACCCCTTAGGACAATCGCTCTTTGATTTTCGTATACTTTTAGCGTTCTCCATACTACAAAAGCTGAATACTGAAGAAGGTTGGCTGTTAAAGACGATAAAACAAAGAAAATTGAAATATTTTGGTCACTTGAAACGTCACGAAAGTTTGGAGAGAATAATAATGGAGGGGTATATGCCTGGGAAGAGAGGAAGAAGAAGGCCAAAGAGAAGATGGGTGCAGGATGTGGCAGATGATCGATCTCCAGATGGGTGTATCTTGCTTATGATCGAGAGGTTTTATAGAAGGTTGTGTTGGGAGCGAGGTTCTGCAAAGGACATGCTACCGAATGAATGTTAGCGTTCTCTCTACTTCTCCTTTCTTTCGCTTGAAATGTCTGTACCTGCAATGTTGTCTCTTGTATGAGCGTTCTCTCTCTCTCTCTCTCTCTCTCTCTCTCTCTCTCTCTCTCTCTCTCTCTCTCTCTCTCTCTCTCTCTCTCTCTCTCTCTCTCTCTCTCTCTCTCTCTCTCTCTCTCTCTCTCTCTCTCTATTGATGTTAAGCCTACAACACCGGGACTATTTAAAAAAGTGTTTCCTCCTTGACAAGCTAAAACAAAAACATTGGTAACAGCTGCTGATGACAAATATTGATCACCGAACACGAACTGTTCGAAATATCGGCTCCAAAATACTTGCCGACCGTTATTTCAGTGCTCATAATCATAGAAACCCTTACAGGGTAACCAGATGAAACATACGTGTGATGAACAAGATTAAAGTGTCTCAAAAATACGTGTGATGAACAAGATTAAAGTGTCTCAAAAATACGTGTGATGAACAAGATTAAAGTGCCTCAAAAAATGTCTTGCTCTTTACAGGACGTTGCGATCATGACCCCATGTTGATATTTTAGGTAATTTTACGTTTAGTGGTTTGTCATTGCTTTCTGAAGTCAGCGTTTAAGCCCACCTGGCCTATGTAAGGGATGAACCCACTACTCCGTCACCAGCAGATTTAGAGCTAGAGCGCACTTATCCTCTAGGTTGTGTCTGGTTATAATTAATATACAGGGTGTATTTTTATGTATTTATTTTTAATGAGCACGCAATCACAACAACAGATTAAAGCCTCAACAGCCTTAGAGGAGCTGCAGGAGTAACTATAAGAGAAATAATTAGGAACGGGGAAATTAAAGGAAGTCCACGTCTGAAACAGTTCTGTGCCGAAGGGGTTTACGAATGCAATTCGTAATCCTGCATACTGCTTCCTAAACACAGCTGCGTGAGATTTGGAAGCAAACCGCCTTGCTTTGGTTTCCATACAAAGGTATGAGTGCCGGTCGTTCCGAAAGCAATTACACACCACTGGACATAAACTTACAAGAAGTCACAAACTGCAACGTTCTGTAAAGGAAATGCAACTACGTCTGAAACCAGTCATACAATTAATTAAAGAATAACCGATTAAATGGTTTGGCTACCTCACAATACCGATACCATCTGCCCCAAAGAGCCACATTGAAGATATATAATGGATACAGAGCAAAGGGAAGACAACGTAAAAGATGGAGTAATGGTATCACTAGCAACCTTAGAGAAATGAATATCAGCTTAACAAACACCATTGGAAAGTGAGCAAACAAGATTTGTCATCTTACCCCAACACTTCACTGAGCTAAATGAATAAAGAGAAGAAAAAGAGGAAGATAATATCTAGACAGATAGGTAGGTAGGTAGATAGGTAAGTAGGTAGATAAAATAAGACAAGACCAGGTAGGTAGGTAGGTTGGTAAAACAAGACAAGAGCAGGTAGGTAGGTAGGTAGATTGACAGATTGAGGCATGTCAGTTTCTTCTTCTTCTTCTTCTTCTTCTTCTTCTTCTTCTTCTTCTTCTTCTTCTTCTTCTTCTTCTTCTTCTTCTTCTTCTTCTTCTTCTTCTTCTCCTCCTCCTCCTCCTCCTCCTCCTCCTCCATAATCCACGGAATTCTAATTTAAAAAAAAAAAAAAACGGTTACTGGAAGGCCCCGGTTAACATTGGGATTACGTTCTTGGAAAACGCGACTTTAAGTGAAGCGACGTATAGCGAAACACTATTTCCCATAGAATTAAATGTAATACGGTGTATTATGTAATGTTTATTTTGTTGGTTGTTGATATTTATTGGCTAAATAGAGGTGGGTTGGAGGGCGAATGGTAGAGTTATTGGGACGTAGAGGCATTAAATTCTGCCTCTTCATCTGAGGATGAAACTGTAAACTCCGCCTTCCTCTTTTCCTGGCTCTTCTCTGCTTTAAAAAAAAAAATGTCCAATGTCTGCTGCACAGTAGCCACCACCCTCAATAATGGCCTTTAACTCTGCAGGGAAATGCTCTGCTGAAGTGTCTGAATGTTGTGCAGGTGTGAACGCTTCTTAAAGCGCTCAAACCAACTACGACTCGCTCCAAACTATCATCAGCACTACTAGTACTGCTCTCACCTGCTTTCCTAGCTAGGTCTTCATAGAGAGATTTTGCTTTCTCTTGGATAACCATCTTGCTCACATGCATATTCCGTTGGTTCTGGTCTTCAGTCCAGATGGCCAATAGTGCTTCCATGTTCTCCGTAAGAGTGCTTCTGGTACGAGTGATCTTCGAAGCACTGAAAGGGAATGTCTTTAGCATCCGCTTTGATTTTGTCAGCACATGCATGAATTGTCCTTACTGTGGTTGGAGGTAAACCATGGTCTTTACCGATATCAACAGCCCGATCGCCAGCCTCAAAACGACGTTAAGGTGAAACGTAGCGACGTAAAGTTAGTCCTCTATATGATAACGACGTTATAGCGAAATGACGTAAATCGAAGCGACATATAGCGGGGCCTTCCGTTACTTCTAAAGCCTGGATTTTGTTCGTTGGTGTTTGTGAAATGGTACGATATTCAGATCCGCATGTTGTCACAGTGCAGATGAATATTCTCAAAACTTGTTGGTTTGTAGTCACTGTGCTGTACGATCTTCACTTTGTTTAACATCCGCGTTAACTTCTCTTGAACATCCCAGTTGTTGTAAATTACGGAGCCACCGTATTGAAAGTTGGCCAGTTTCGTCTGGTTAATTGTTGATTGTAATATTTGGTTGTAGTGTTGTTGTGGGTTCCATTCCGGGCTCAGTCATTCGGTTCACGTGTACAAGTTTTGTCTAGACACTTTGGGGGTCGAGGCTGGAGCTTCGGAGTTCCTGTTTATGTTTGACGTTTTCGGCAGGCCACCATGTGGAAAGAGACCTAGCTATATGCAATGAAGTTGATCTGACGTCTTTAAAACCCTCTTTAGAGAAAGGAACAGAAATCATCTGAAAACTGGCCCTGCGTTGAAAACACTCGTAAAACTATCCTTGTGCAAGATATTGTCATCAGCTGTGTTCCGATTGGTGTGTGCCTGTAGTTATCAACTTTGTTTAATGTCTTCCATTTTCTACGTTTTTTATCTGCTTGTTTTCTGTGAGTGCCGATCAATATCCTTGAATGTATTTCTCATGTCGTTTCAGTGGCCCCGTGGGTTGCCCACCAATTGATGCTGTATCAGCGAGCAGAGCCAATGCAGGCTGGAAAGGCATAAAACAACAACCATTAGGGAAATTAACGGTGCCTGCGGCCTGGATTTAATCTTATGTTGCAGAACATGTTTTTTTTTTTCTCTTCGAAAGCTTTTGGCTTTGGGATCGACCGAGCCTCGTTTGATGACCACATGGGATTTTTCCGGATGAAAAAGACGGGAAAGTCTCTGGAAACGTCACCTATTAATGCTACCGCCTAATTGACTTTTATCATCACAGTTTCTCATCATGTAGATGTTACAATACAGAGCGTTGCTTCCACCACGACCCGCTCTAAATATTTTCGATAGAGAATATAACGCCACAATCTAGCACCGCTGTAATGCCACAGTCTAGTCCCATTGTAATGTCACAATCTATCCCCGTTATAATATCAATCAATCAATCATGTGCCATGCCGGAAAGCGTGGGCGGTCATGACTCGCCATTTCACTCGATCACCAGAGTCGTGGATCAGCTCAGTGTTCCTGTCTTGTCCATGCCATGTGGCCAAGCCATCCAGGTATTTTCCTCTCAGTCTTCCCCTTGGTCTGTTCCTTTCGATCATGCCAGTTGTCACTAAGTTCTCCAATCCATTACTTCTTATAACATGTCCAAAAAATTTTGACTGTCTACGTCTAATTTCTCTAATCAATTTACGATTTTCATTTGTCTCCTGTAGTACTTGGTCATTGGTTTTCTATCTGTCCTTGGTATTCTTTGCATTTTCCTCAGAAACCACATTTCTGCAGCCATCAGATGTTTTTCAGCTTGACTGCACATTGTCCAAGTTTCACATCCATACGAAAGAACAGGCTCTATGTATCCCCTCAAGACTCTTTTTCTAGTTTCAATTGACCTCTTTTTATTGGTCAGAATGTTTTTCATCTTGCTAAAGGCCACTTTCGCCATGGCGATTCTTGTTCTAATCGCTTCAAGGCATCTCCCATCAGATGTTATGACTGTTCTGAGATAATATCACAGTACCCTTATTATGTCACAACCTAGTTCCATTAATATGCTATAATCTAGACCCGCTGTACTGCCACAACATAATTCCATTATAATGCCACAGACTAATCAAAATAAAATTCCACAGTCTAGTCCCATTGTAATGCCACAACTTAGTTCCATTGTAATGCCACAATCTAGCTCCGTTTTATTACCACAATCTAGCCCCGTTGTAATGATTGATTGATTGATTGATTGATTTAGGAACCGACATCACATCATTCGGGACATTCGCATAAGCGCTCCGTCCCCATCCTCAGCAGCCAGCGAAGAGTTCCAACACTAATAGTTCCAGTAGCAATCTGATTATATGTCCGTCTCGCCTTTCCTCTGAGCGTCGATCGTCTGCCAGATCCCCTCGTCACACCTCGCTGTCTCATTCTTACCAGACTATGGTGATCCTTTTGCTCCTCCGAGGTGTACACGTGCTCCCACAAGGCCGCAACCCCCGTTGTAATGCCACAACTTAGTCCAGTGGTTCTCAACCGGTGGGGAATCCCCCCCCCTTTTTGGGGGTTTCCGGGGGGGGGGGGGGAATTAAGATTATTTCAAGATCGCATTAATACAAAAACCAGTTACTTGATATTGTTTTTCCCTCTATATTTTACGGTTCTGCACTTCTCGCCCTAATAAAGTTCGTTTGATAGTGTAAGTAGACCCGCAAATCACGTTTTATGTAGATGTCCAGACATGTTCTAGTATGTGTTATTAAATTTAGCTTCCATTTTTATGTATCTGTGTAAGGATGGGGGGATGTATAAGGGGGAAATTCAAAATAAAAAAAGAGGGGGGGGGGAGGAGGAATGACGTTCTGAACGTATGGTAAAGGGAGTCATGGGCCAAAAAAAGATTGAGAACCACTGACTTAGTCCCATTGTAATGCCGTAACCTAGATCCGTTGTAATTCCACAACCTAGAACCGTTGTAATACCACAATCTAGCCCCTTTGTAATGCCAAAATCTAGCCCCGTTGTAATACTTCAATCTAGCCCCGTTGTAATGCCACATTCTAGCCCCTTTGTAATACCACAATCTAGCCCCGTTGTAATGCCACAATCTAGCCCCGTTGTAATACCACAATCTAGCCCCGTTGTAATACCACAATCTAGCCCTTTTGTAATGCCACAATCTAGCCCCCTTGTAATGTCACAATCTAGCCCCTTTGTAATGCCACAATCTAGCCCCGTTGTAATGCCACAATCTAGCCCCGTTGTAATGCCACAATCTAGCCCCGTTGTAATGCCACAATCTAGTCCCGTTGTAATGCCACAATCTAGCCCCGTTGTAATGCCACAATCTTGCCCCGTTGTAATGCTACAATCTAGCCCCGTTGTAATGCCACAATCTAGCCCCGTTGTAATGCCACAATCTAGCCCCGCTGTAATGCCACAATCTAGCCCCGCTGTAATGCCACAATCTAGCCCCGCTGTAATGCCACAGTCTAGCCCCGTTATAATGCCACAGTCTAGCCCCGTTGTAATGCCACAATCTAACCCCGTTGTAATGCCACAATCTAGCCCTGTTGTAATACCACAGTCTAACCCCTTTGTAATGGCACAATCTAGACCCGTTGTAATGCCACAATCTAGCCCCGTTGTAATACCATAGTCTAGCCCCGTTGTAATGCCACAATCTAGCCCCGTTGTAATACCACAATCTAACCCCTTTGTAATACCACTATCTAGCCCCGTTGTAATACCACAATCTAGCCCCGTTGTAATACCACAATCTAGCCCCGTTGTAATACCACAATCTAGCCCCATTGTAATACCACAATCTAGCCCCTTTATAATACCACAATCTAGCCCCTTTGTAATGCCACAATCTAGCCCCGTTGTAACGCCACAATCTAACCCCTTTGTAATGCCACAATCTAGCCCCGTAGTAACGCCACAATCTAGCCCCGTTGTAATGCCACAATCTAGCCCCGTTGTGATGCCACAATCTAGCCCCTTTGTAATACCCCAATCTAGTCCCGTTGAATATATCACCAAGGTGCTGCCACACATACACAAGAGAGGGGGTGGGTTTCCATGGCCAAGTGGCCAAGTCGTCGGCTTTAAGCTTTTAAGATCGTGGGTTCCGTTGTTTAATATGCTCTCGGTGGGCGGCTTGTCGTTCTACGGAATCAAACAAGCCAGATGAGATCAAACCCGGTCCAATAAAATTAATTCTCTTGCATTTTAACCTTTAAAAAAAGACTCAGGGTACGCATGTGTTTAATCTCCCTGTGTTGTTGATGTGTGTATGTATCTCTGCGAAACGTGTGTTTATATGAGTATAGTCGTTACTATGGTAAACATACTGGATCATCATCGTTGCCATCATCATTATCAAGAATCATCATCGTCGTTACTGCATATTCACTGTATCATTTCTGTATCGTTTCAGGTTCAAACTTTGCCCTGATGAGCAGCCTGCTGGCTGGACAGCACAGTACGGAGGCCAGAAAGACGTCATTGATGCCAGAAATTCAACACTATTGGAATCCTCAGACAGACAGTATGTGCTCTCTCTCGCTCTCTCTCTCTCTCTCTCTCTCTCTCTCTCTCTCTCTCTCTCTCTCTCTCTCTCTCTCTCTCTCTCTCTGTGCGTGTGTGCTTGCTTGCTTGCTTGCTTGCTGACTCACTAGCAGCTTATTACACAAACTCATAGTCTGACTCACTGGCCGCCTGATTCACGGACTGAGTAACTGCATCGCTGACACATAATATATATCTGCCTGGAGAGACTTGTTGATCGGAGTCCTCACTCGCTGGTGTCCACGAGTATCCAATGGGCAGATGTATTGGTTCTCTCACGTAAAATTATCCCTAGCTTTCTGATGGGCAGATTGTATTGGTTCTCTCACGTAAAACTCTCTCCGATGGGCAGATTGCATTGGTTCTCTCACGTAAATGTCTCTCCGATGGACAGATGTATTGGTTCTCTCACGTAAAATTATCTGGCTTTCTGATGGGCAGATGTATTGGTTCTCTCACGTACATCTCTCTCCTATGGGCAAATGTATTGGTTCTCTCACGTAAAATTATCTGGCTCTCCGATGTGGATATTATTTTACCCCTGCACTCACTAAATCTCTGACACTCCGATTAACATATTGGCTTCTGTACTGATGTCTCTGTCTGATAGGCACATTGATTGGCTTCCCTACTCGCTGTCTCTGACTGTCTGATAGGCACATTGATTCGTACTCCCACTCGCGGTCTCTGACTGTCTGAAAGGCACATTGATTGGCTCCCCTAATCACTCTCTCTCACTGTCTGATAGGCACATTGATGTGCCCCGCCCCCCCCCCCCCTTTCCCAACTTGTTGTCTCTGACAGTCTGATGATAGGTACATTGATTGGCTTCTCCGCCCGCTGTCTCTAACTATCTGATAGGCACACTGATAGGCTCCCCCACTCGTTGTCTCTAACTGTCTGATAGGCACACTGATAGGCTCCCCCACTCGTTGTCTCTAACTGTCTGATAGGCACACTGATAGGCTCCCCCACTCGTTGTCTCTAATTGTCTGATAGGCACACTGATAGGCTCCCCCACTCGTTGTCTCTAACTGTCTGATAGGCACACTGATAGGCTCCCCCACTCGTTGTCTCTAACTGTCTGATAGGCACACTGATAGGCTCCCCCACTCGTTGTCTCTAACTGTCTGATAGGCACACTGATAGGCTCCCCCACTCGTTGTCTCTAACTGTCTGATAGGCACACTGATAGGCTCCCCCACTCGTTGTCTCTAACTGTCTGATAGGCACACTGATAGGCTCCCCCACTCGTTGTCTCTAACTGTCTGATAGGCACATTGATTTGCTTCCCCACTCGTTGTCTCTAACTGTCTGATAGGCACATTGATTACCCCCCCCCCCCCCCCCTTTCCCACTCACAATCTCTTGACTATCTTATAGGCACATTGATTGGCTCCTCCACTCGTTATCTCTGTCTAATAGGCACACTGATTAGCTCCCCACTCGCTGATATCTCTTGACTATCTTACAGGCACATTTATTGACTCCCTCAGTTACTGATGTCTCTTGACTATCTTACAGGCACATTGATTGGCTCCCGAACTGGCTATCTCCATCTGATAGGCAAACTGCCCCCCCCCCCCCCCCCACCCCCGCTCTCTGATGTAGACACGTACTAGACAGGAGAGGCAGGGCAAGACAGCGGAAAATTAATATGGAAAGCTTATGCAGCTGGGCAACAACTAACAATGTAATCTAAGACACCTTCACAATATTAGATGGCACAACTGATTGAATAGTCAAGATACGCAATGTTTGATCCAGATTGGCGCCTAAGAAGGAGGAAAAGAAGGAGCGTTATTGAGAGCGGTGGAATGTTGGGGAGGGGGGAGGGGGTGTGGAGTGGGGGGGGGGGGGGGGGGATTGTTGTGTTTGAGAAAGAGAAGGTAGAATATAAAAGGAAAAGGAAATATTGTTTTATTGACAGAAATTACATACCTCTCCCTCATAGTTTTTATAAGGGAGCACGCTTACTTTATCACATAATCGGGAAACAAATAACAGAATCATTAATAATATGTTATTGTATTTATTCGGCATGTTAAAAAAAAATGAAATTAAATGTATCAGAATCCTTATTTTCCTTTGAAATTCCTAGCCTCAAATTCCACTTGTCTGTGCTGTAGCAACAATAAGGGCTATTAGTGTGAGGACATTTACTGTATATGTTATATATAAGTTTTGCTTGTTCTAGCTGTACAACTGTTGTGCACTAACATCTACGTGGACATTGAACGTCACACATGTATAATCTGCATGTGTCTTCTGTTATGGACATGTCTCTCTATATTTGCTGTGGATTTAAAAATAAGAAACTAAGTATGAATCAACGCGTTTCTAAAGTCTTTTTGTGTGCGTTTGTTTTTTGTTTTTGTTTTAAACTTTCGACTACTTCTATTTGCGTTTGTGTGTAAAATAAGATTGCAGTTGTTGCTTATCTTTCATGTTGCTGTTTAAAAATTGCCTGGAGATAAGTATTGACAACATGATCCATTCAGGACTTCCTGCTTCGGAAGCTTGTATGTTTCTGAGGAAACATCGACACGCGCTAATAACTGCCTTCTGTATGCGTATTGTAGCGTTACATTGTTATTACTTGTTTGTCTTTCTTTCTTTGTTTTTTTTTTCTCTTGCCTGCCCGCCTGCCCGCCTGTCTGTCTGTCTGTCTGTCTGTCTGTCTGTCTGTCTGCCTGCCTGCCTGCCTGCCTGCCTGCCCGTCCGTTCGTCCGTCCGTCCACTCGCCAGAGTTCCGTCCGTCCGTCTGCCAGCCCGCCCACCCGCCTCCTCCTCACCCCTTCTTCTTCTTCTTCTTCTTCTTCTTCTTCTCCTCCTCCTCCTCCTCCTCCTCCTCCTCCTCCTCCTTCTTCTTCTTCTTCTTCTTCTTCTTCTTCTTCTTCTTCTTCTTCTTCTTCTTCTTCTTCTTCTTCTTCTTCTTCTTCGCCGTCGTCGTCTAGTCAACGTCTCTTCCTTCTCCTCTTCTTTGTCCAGATGCTACTTCTGCATTTTCTCTTCCTCTTCACCGTATTCATCTACATCTACTCAATTTCTATTCTGTCCGCCCACCCACCGCATCCCAGTTTTCCAGCTTTAAGAGTGTGGTTACAGCGGTTTATTATTCACATAGTCGGCACCTTTCAACGCCATAAACTGTTTGCGGCTATATAAACGCGATAGACAGCAGACACACACTGAAGTGACACATAACAACACACGCGAGTACGTGTGCTGGATATGAGTCATTATTGATGTTCAGAACAAAACGAATGTGTCATGACAAATAACGACACGATTTACGATATCATGTCCTCTCTCTTGTGAACACTGTTTCCTATACATACACGCCTCCGGAACTTGCCTGTAGATGACGGAAGTTTACATGTTTTACATAAGTTTTGTATTTGCCTATGAAGACGCATAGAAAAGAGTAGCGATGACGTATTGAAAGAAACAAACACCAATAAATAAGTCATTTTTACTAGTATGCGCTCCAGGCTGTATGCCCGCGTCATAAGAAGGGATACACTGAAATATATCGTAACAACAGGAAGGTTGAAAGGCAAATCAGATGTTAGATAGCTTGACATCGTGACGTCTGTATCGGAAACAATTGGCAACACGCGAAACAGGCGGTTGTGGACAATGTGATGAACAACTTCTTATAGCATGAATACCGATCTGGTCTTATTAATATATTTCTCGTCTTAATTTCTGTGCTACTCGAGTTCCTCAGCCAGAGATTACATGTGTGAGAAGTATCAAATTGTAAATATAAGTAAAAGAAACGTAAAGGACCCCTCGACACGCCTCGAGCTGTATTGGGAATATGTTGTTAGTCGCATACTCTGCAGACCAGTTGCCACTCGATGGGTGTTGTGGTCAGAATCACACTGACCGACTTTACTACCGAGAACATTTCCTGGTGCCCATTTTAGGTTGGATCAACCCTGGGAGCTCAGGACAATTTAAAAAACAAACTATCCTCACCTCGAGGGAGGAAAAAAGGGTGGGGGGGGGGGGGGGGCTGTTCTAAAACGTGACCAACAGGGTGGCAAGCTAGTGTGTTTATCACTGCGCTATACTATACAAGGCACATTGTTAAATACTATTGGAGGAGAGGGAGGGAGAGTGAGAGAGAGATGGTTGGACCTACCGCACTCTCACATAGCTCAATGTTAGGGCGCTCTCTCCTGTTATCAGTAACGGTTGTACTGTTTCTAACACGAACCGTGCATTACTTCCTTACAGGATAACTGACATTGTCTTCTGTTGTGAATGGGGTTTCATTGCTCCGTTCTTAACATTTCTTCGTTTCTCTCTCTCCTTCCCCCTTCTCTATTCTCCTACTCTCTCTCTCTCTCTCTCTCTCTCTCTCTCTCTCTCTCTCTCTCTCTCTCTCTCTCTCTCTCTCTCTCTCTTTCTCTCATCACAAACAGCTAAAATTCTGGGATTGACTGCGACGTCATGCAAAGGATATGCAACTAACTTTCGATAACCAACCGCTGGCTTCTTCTCTCAATGAACGCTATCTCGATGGTACACGGTCACGTATATCTATGATGTTATTCTAATAGAAACATTCCCCCCTCCCTTCCAATCTCTCTCTCTCTCTCTCTCTCTCTCTCTCTCTCTCTCTCTCTCTCTCTCTCTCTCTCTCTCTCTCTCTCTCTCTCACGCACACACACACACACACACACACACACACACACACAGAGGGAGAGAGAGATTGTGCTACAGTTTAGAATTGTGGGTAGCGTATCCCTTTAGGAACTACCGCTGTGACATCTCACAATTCCCCGACATAACTGAGCCGAGTGTTCCAAATCACCTGCTTCGATTTGGAAGCAGACCGCTTTGCGTTGACTTCGGTGGGATGAGGCGTCGGTCGTTCAGAAAGCAGTAGCAAACCACTGAACGTAAATTTGCCTAGCAAAACAAAAACATCCTAAAAATGCAGGGGTTAATTGCGACGTCCTGCGACATTAGATTTGGGAGCACCCGGGAAGGTTAACCCGGTCAACAAATGCCCGCAGAAGTCGGACCTGTGTCGGCCTAACGGCACAAGAATGCAGCTCTGCTGTAAACAGGCACAACGCAATCACGTCCGAAAAAAACTGTTCCGCATGAACGCTGAAGAAGAAGACGAAGAAGAAGAAGATTTGGGAGTTGCGAAATGGTAGTGACTAGACATCACCGGCCAGGTGGTTATGGAACTCTGAATTCACATCCAGGAAAAAAAAAATTGTTTAAAATTAACTGGCACCACCAGCTTAAAATGGGCACCAGGGAATGTCTTGGGAAGTGAAGACAGCCGGACTGATATTCACTACACTGCCCATAGAGTACCGTTTGGTTTATTAGAATGTGGATCTCGCACATAATGCCCATTAAGTCTGAAGTCGCATAATCGGGTGCTTTAGAATTTTGGCTATTATATTTGCAACATTCTAGTTCCCACATTAACAGTACACGGACGCACTTCGAACTTAGCTCTAACCAATTCGTGGCGGCCATAACATGAACATCAACACTCGTCTGTTGGTTTTCATGATCTGTTGGAATTTGCAGTCCAGTGAACTTGTTGGAATTGTTTAATTTGTAATGTGTTAGTTGTGTTACATTCTCTCGCTCTGGTTCTCTTTCTCTCTCCTCCTCCCCCTCTTCTTTCTCCTCCCCACCCCTCTTCTCTCTCTCTCTCCTCCCCCCTCTTCTCTCTCCTCCTCTCCCCCATCTCCCATCTTTTTTGTTTTGTTTTGTTGCTTCAGTTTCTTGATCAATGTAATTATTAACTGTCATTCATCTTGTTTGTGTGTGTTTAAAAAAAAAATTAGTATTATTATTTTCATACCCAAACTTTATTGTCGTTTTAGATTAAATTATTCCTTAATCATCATTAATAATTCCATACACCCACTCGACATGTCTTTATTGTAAACCAATTACCACACAAAAGCTTTTTTTAACACTCGTGGGCGCGCTCTATATTTCCTAACATTGTTATGAATTATGTTAATAGTGTTTTCAATTGTTCTTTATCTGAAACATATTGCTGTCTTCATTTTCATTGTTTTGAAAACGTTGATATATTTAAAGTTTTTTCCCAAAATACTGTTTATCCTTTAATTGTTTGCGTAGATACTTTAACATTTAATATTACTTCTTCATTTTCGCCCTGTTACTACTTCATTTTCGCCCTATTTCTTTGCATTTTAAATAGATGTTAGTTGATATTAAATGAAGAAAAAACCGTGCTTTACAAAAAACTGAAGCTATTAAAATCTTTATGAATTGAAACAGACAGAGAAATAAAAGTTAGAATATTAAGAGCATTGCGGGCAACATATGAGTGCCATATTGATTGATTGATTGATTGATTTAGGAACCGACATCACAGCATTCGGGTCATTCCCATAAGCGCTCCGTCCCCATCCTCAGCAGCCAGCGAAGAGTTCCAACGCTAATAGTACCAGTAGCAATGAGTGCCATATCTGGGTATTCAACACATCGGATGTAAAGCACTAACCATCTTTGAATATACCTGTTACAGAAGAGTATTAATATCCATTAGATGGAAGGGAGAACAAATTGTAAATAATAACTCAGTATTAATAAAAGATCGATCATTAAGACAAACAAAAATAAGGACAAGAAATAATTTTGAACATAAAAAAGACACGAAAGTCTACAAAAGATAATTATGGCAGTAAGTGTACCGAGGTTGCAGTAAACGTAGACCACGGCGTAGATGGATTCATTTTGTGATAGATAATTTTGATATGACAGCAACAGAGGCAGATAATCTGGCTTTTGATAGAGAGACATCTAGAAGAACTGTTACAGGGGCGAAGTTCCACACAGAGCATGTCATCCGATGATGATGACTTTTTATGTTCGCTGAAAGATGGTGTACGTGCTGAACATCTGCATTTTGCTTGTTCTGTTCTCATCCCACCTTCTCTATCTCTTCTCCTCCCACCTTCTCTATCTCTTCTCCTCAATATCTTCTTCTTCTCTCTCTTCCTCTCTCCACCCTCTCTCTTTCTTTCTCTCTCTCTCTGTCCCCCCTTCTCTTTCTCTCTCTCCCCCCCCCCCCCCGTACCCCATGCTTCGATATGTAGGGAGAGGGGGAAAACCCCAAAATTCGATCTCATTCAGCCTGCCTTTGCATGGTTGGTTATAATTGAGGTACGAGGTATGTTTGCGGTTTTAAATTCTTTCCTTCTGTGTCTGTAAAATTCAGTTTTCCCATGTGGCAGATTTCATGACGGTATTGTCTTTTTTGTTTTTTAAACATCTCGGAATTAATAGCATACCTGCTGTTGAACTTGAAAGCTTAATGACAACCGCCAAACTTGATTAGAACAGAACAAGGTGAAGGCACAGAGATACGCACCTGGAAGGCTTGACACATGACATAATCGGGGCAAGAAAACAGACCTGATCCAAGACTTGTGATTATAAGAGATGGCCAACCATTGGTGATTATAAGAGATGGCCAACCATTGGTGATTATAAGAGAAGGCCAACCATTGGTGATTATAAGGGAAGGCCAACCATTGGTGATTATAAGGGAAGGCCAACCATTGGTGATTATAAGAGAAGGCCAACCATTGGTGATTATAAGGGAAGGCCAACCATTGGTGATTATAAGAGATGGCCAACCATTGGTGATTGTAAGAGATGGCCAACCATTGGTGATTATAAGAGATGGCCAACCATTGGTGATTATAAGGGAAGGCCAACCATTGGTAATTATAAGAGATGGCCAACCATTGGTGATTGTAAGAGATGGCCAACCATTGGTGATTATAAGAGAAGGCCAACCATTGGTGATTATAAGGGAAGGCCAACCATTGGTGATTATAAGGGATGGCCAACCCTGACCGCCCACAGCTATAGGCATGGCACGGTATGATTACACTAGTCTTTGGTTAACGAACAAGGGGTTAAGAGTGGCTTCGGCTATGATTAAGCACCGAAGACTACACATTTTGTAGTCTACAAGACTGTAAGAGAGTCACCGACGCTCATGCCATCGTGAAAATTAGCACAGAGTGGTCTGCTTCCAAATCACCCGAGGCTGACCTGGAACTCGGCATGTCGGGATTGTGTAACTGCGTACGCTGCTTCTAAACCACAGACGCCGACTTCCAGTGTATTCAGCAGTAGACCTCCGTGCCTCACATTGCGACGTCATTCACCATCATCAAGTGCCGTGCCATCTGGCGTAGGCGTTCATGACTTTCCACAGTTCTCGGTTTTTGGTGTTCTAGATCAACTCTGCTGATGATATTCCTCCATGCCACTGTCTCAATCCATCCAGCATCATTTCCCTTGGTCTGCCTCAACCTCTGTTCCCCCCGATCTTTCCGTTTGTCACGATGTTCTCCAGTGCCTCTCTTCTCATAACACGACTAAAGAAAGATGTTTGTGTTGTTCTTATTGTTGTATGTAGTGTTCTAGTTTCATTAACCTCTTTCTGGCAATCGTTGTTAGTTAGTCTGGCAGTCCAAGGAATTTGCAATATTCGTCTCAGGAACCATATCTCTGTTGCTTCTCTGTTGCTTCCAAGTTCTTCCTAATTTGTTCATTTACAGCAACAGCAAAACAGGTTCTATATAGCACTTCAGCACTCTCTTTCTTACATTCAATTATAGTGACTTATTGCGTAAGATACTCTTCATTTTATGAAATGTAGCGTTTGCATGCCATATTTTGCTCTTAATCTCTGTTGTGCAACTTCTATCTGATGTTATAAATTACCCCCCCCCCCCCCCCCACACATATCCTGTTTACAGGACATCGCTGTCAACACAATCATTTCACCGCTGTTGTTGATTTCTTGGCGAGATTACACTCAGTAGTTTGCCATTGATTTCTGAGCGACTGGCTTACATACCCAAGACTGGCTTAGTAACCGACGCGACGCGATCCGCTACCGAATCTTGCACAGCTGCGTTACCCTACGTGGATATACGGGATTACGGAGACAGACGTTAACACCTTAGCCAGGGAGACGGGCATAAATACCCCTAGGTATTTACAATTATCCACTTGGTTAAGAATGTTCCCTTCTATTTCCATTTCTCATTTTGCTGTCAACCTTTTCTTCACCATTGTTACTGTTTTCTTGCTATTCAAGGCGAGTCCTTTCTTAGCTCCCTCTGTTACTACATTATCCAACAACTGTTATAGATCTTTTGCATTATCCGCCACCAATACTGTGTCATCTGCATAGCGTATATTGTTTATATTGTAACCTCCGATTAGTATTCCTCGCTTCTCTTTGATCTCTCTCATTATTACTTCGCTATATATTGTGACCCAGAGAAAATATGGAAGGAATCAACATTGGGGGACGATGCATCAATAACATTAGATATGCAGATGATACAGTCTTGATTGCAGACAATGAACAGGATCTGCAAAATTTAGTAGATGCGGTTGTTACACACAGTGAACAACAAGGGTTAGAATTAAATTGTAAAAAGACACAGATTATGGTCGTCACTAGGAAGAACGAAATACCACAGTGTAATATACAAGTAAATGGGAATATTCTTCAACAAGTGAATAGGTACAATTATCTCGGAACAGTAATAACATCTGATGGGAGATGCCTTGAAGAGATTAGAACAAGGATCGCCATGGCTAAAGTAGCCTTTAGCAAGATGAAAAACATACTGACCAATAAAAAGATGTCAATTGAAACGAGAAAAAGAGTGTTGAGATGCTACATAGAACCTGTACTTTTATATGGATGTGAAGCTTGGACAATGAGCAGCCAGGCTGAAAAACATCTGATGGCTGTAGAAATGTGGTTTCTGAGGAAAATGCAAAGAATACCATGGACAGCCAGAAAGACCAATGAACAAGTCCTTCAAGAAACAAATGAAGATCGTAAACTGATCAGAGACATTAGACGTAGACAGTCACAATTTTTTGGGCATGTTATGAGAAGAAATGATTTGGAGAACTTGTTGACAACTGGTAAGATCGAGGGGAACAGACCAAGAGGAAGACCTAGAAACAAGTATCTGGATGGCTTGGCCTTGTGGCATGGTCGAGACAGAAACACGGAACTGATCCACGACTCTGTTGATCGAGTGAGATGGCAGAACATGACCGCCCACGCTTACCGGCATGGCACATGATGATGATGATGATGAGACAAGACAATGTCCCTTATTGTAGGATGTTCAATAGTTGTCTTCTTTCTCCAGTGTTAGTTACTTGCATATCCTTTATATGTTATTGCAGTCAACTCCAGCATTTATTAGCTTTTTGTGATTTACTGGGCAATTTTACATTCAGTTGTCATTATTTTCTGAACAGCCGACGCCCCGTACCATCGAAATCATTGCACAGCAATCTGCTTTCAAATCGCCCTGAGCTGATTTCAAGCTTTCGACTCGATATTTCAGAGAATTGTGCAACGGTTTCACTATCCCGTAAAACACACGCGTCAGTTTTCTCCAATGCTCGAACGTATATCATATATATAAAAGGCAATCTCCGTCTGTCTGTATGTCTGTCCTTTATGCGTTCGCGAACGGCCCATCCGATTGAGATGAAATTTTCTACACGTCTTCCTTTCATTCTAGCGCAGCCAACTGTGATATTTTTTTAGTGTGAAATCGGCTGCTTACTGAATATTATTTAATTTTCCATTTTTCATTATAATTTCTATACAGCAAGGGGACTTAACTCTGTAAAAGTTATTTCAAGGGGCATAACTTTTAATAACTTTTCTGTATAACTTATAGTCATATTGTTGCATCGTTTTCAACGATTTATAAACTCTGTGTCTATAGTTATGTACCGGCATATGAGTTATAATAAATAATGATACAATCTTTAAGGCATTTTCAAAGTTTTCATAAAAATGATGCACAATGCATAACATTGTAACTCATCTTTTTATGCTTAAGAAGTTACTGTTGTCATGCAGGTGATTAGAAACAGTTTTCATTAAAAATAATGGATGGTGTATGGAAGGACATTCTTTTAAGTTACATTTTTTGTTGTATGAATTTAATGAGACGCTACCCGCCAGGAGCTGGGCAAAGCCACGCTGGGTCAGATAGATAGATAGACCCACCTTTTCGCTGCAGTTGTCTACAGGCATATGCGTTAAAATCCTCCTCCTCCTCTCCCCTCCTCCTACCTCTTCCCCTCTGTCAGAGTCCGGAAAGGAGACAGAGATGCAGTGACATCGTTACGCCCGCCAGGCGACTTAGCTCCCAGAAGGGACGCCATAACTTCGTTACGCCGCCAGGCAGATAGTGATTACCGGCCTGCAAGACTGCTGGCTGACAAGCGACCAGTGGTCAAGCCAGGACGACGCTAAACGCACGCATGCCTCGTGACGTCACCTGAGGTGAGAGGCGAGTTGCGAGTTAGCGGCAGACAGCTTGGGGACTTCGACTCGGACAGACGTGTGAAGAGAGAAAGGCGTTGTGTGGTATCTGTGCTGAAA
>JACEFZ010014919.1:0-23043 GCA_014155875.1 Cepaea nemoralis | reverse complement strand
ATTTTTGTTTCATTTTGTTGATGTGTCGGTTTTAATTGATTGTGTCATTTTGTCGTATCATTTTTATTTTTCAGTAGCTGTTGATTTCTTTGCATGTGTTACATTATGACGTTTATGTCATATTTTTTTTATTGTTTTTGTCAGTTATCACTGTTTGGGTCGGTGCCTTATTATCATATATGTTTATTTGAGTGAGCATATTGTGAACTTAGTGACCACCTATTTGTAGACAATGATGGAACGGCTACCCGATGACCTCATAAGTTTTGTACGTTACGCTGTATTCGACCCCATTTTGCCTGGTAGTTGCCGTATCGTTGTGTGCTCCTAATGGTCATACACCCCAAATGCTGTCGCTTTGAGAAATTATCAATAGTTCACAGTGAACCTTTTTCGCTGCAATGAAGACACTATTAATAAGCTGGTGACAATGATAGAGTGGGGGAATATGACGTCATCACCTCTTACAACTACAAAAGACATTATTTCAGCAACGCATTACATAGCACACAATACAAATTAGATTTATACTACATATGATATGCAAACACTCTGTGAAAGAACAGGCACCCTCGCTATTCTACTACTACTACTACTACTACTACTACTACTACTACTACTACTACTACTACTACTACTACTACTACTACTACTACTACTACTACTACTACTACTACTACTACTACTACTACTACTACTACTACCAATATTATTACTATTTGTAATATTGATCGATGATATTGGAGATCATAATTTATGGAGTGTCATATCATACTCACTCTCGCCAGGTGACAAGTCTCTTGCTCCTATTGATGACTAGTACTACTGGTTCTATTGGTACTATGAGTACCACCATTACATGACGATAACGCCGGTAATGTGTGAGTCAGCCCGTGAATTACTCAATACTGTCAGAGATCGCAGTATGTGGGATGGTAATGATCGCCTACGCCAGCCGGTACGACACGTGATGATGATGATGATGATGATGATGATGATGATGATGATGATGATGATGATGATGATGACGACGACGACTAATTATTGGTGCTATTATTGCAAATAGTATTACTACTTGTATTACTGAACCATACCATCAGAGATCGCAATATATAGTGAGGCAAGATCGCCCATGCACGGCAACATGTCTCTTGGTGATGATGACTAATATTACTACGAAAAATTCTACTACTATTACTATACAATCACACCAACTCTAGACAATAGCGATAAATATATTAGAACCTACCCGTCCTGCTCAGCGACATCCTACCCACAGCAGACAGCTCGATACCGCATGACTGAGACACCCCAATCTCTAGATCTAACTACTTGACCACCTCCTGACCACCTCCATTGTCACTACATGTATTCCCCTCTACAATTTAAGTGGGCACTTGACCACTTGACCACTGCTTGACCACTACTTGACCTCGTCATCGTGAACTTTAACCACTACCTTTTCATTACACCTACTCTCCTCTACAATTTAAGGGGTCACTTGACCACATGACCACCTCTTGACCACTACTTGACCACGTCATCTCCCGCTTTAACCAACACTAATGTCACTACAGTACTTTCCTCGACAATTTAATGGGTCAATTGACCACTTGACCACTACTTGACCATCTCATTGCTCACTTTATCCATCACCATGTCACTACACGTACTCTCCTCGACAATTTAACTGGTCACTCGACCACTTGACCACCTCTTGACCACCACTTGACCACAACTTGACCACGTCATCGGCCGCTTTAACCGCCGCCATGTCACTACAGTACTTTCCTAGACAATTTAAGGGGTCACTTGGCCACTTGACCACCACTTGACCACTACTTAAACACCTCATCTACCACTTTAGCCACCGCCATGTCACCACAGTACTCTCCTCTACAATTTAACTGGTCACTCGACCACTTGACCACCTCTTGACCACTACTTGACCACTTCATCGGTCACTTTAACCACCGTCATGTCACACGTGCTTTTCTCCACAATTTAAGGGGTCACTACACCACTTGACCACTACTTGACCACGTAATCGCTCACTTTAACCACCACCACATCACTACACGTATTTTCCCCTTTAATTTCAGTGGTTACTCCACCACATGACCACCTCTTGACCACCGCTTGACCACGTCAACACACACCCTTACCTATAATTTAAGAAGTCACTTGACTGTTTCTTTTTTAAATTTTTAATTAAAAAAAAAAAATATTTTTCTATATATGGTTCATTAAAAATTATTATATACCTTACTTGAATCGTTTGTTTATTATGTTAAATGTTGTATACTAGAAATTCCTATAATTACAGGGGTCACTTGACCATCATACCTACTTAAAAACCAAGGAGTTATCGCCCTTTATGGTGGAATATCGATTTCCACCACAAAACGGGCGGCTTTCTGATTTACTATACTACTGATGTTTGTGTCTCACTGCATGTCTTTTGCAGGAGTGTCAGTAGCGTTGTCTACCTGCATGTCTGTTTGGGGAAGACACTTTGTGGCTTTGTTTCACCGCATGTCTGTTTGTGGAGTGTAGCAGAAGGTTTGTCAAGTGTTCGTCTCTTTAGGGAAGGGGTTGTAGCTTTGTATAACTTCGTCTTTTTAGGGAAATTAGGGAAGTAGTAGTAGCTATGGTTGACTTCGTCTCTTTAGGGCAATGGTGGTAGCTTTGTCTAACTTCGACTCCTTATGGAAGTGGTGGTAGTTTTGTGTTAACTTCGTCTCTTTTGGGAACTGGTGATAGTTTTATGTTAACTTCATCTCTTAGAGGAAGTCGTGGTAATATTATCTACGAGGGAGATTCAAATCAAAAATTTAAAGTGTGATAGAAATTACAGTAACCATGCCATTGTCTTGTACCTTGTCAATATTGTTGCTAACGATATCAAAAGTGTAAAGCACGCGACACCACTGTGCAGACGAATACGGTGATATCATAAGGACAGTTTAAAGATGGCCGCTCCATTTTTGTCATGCACCAAAGAGGAGCAGCGTTCTATTATCTGTTTTTTAATCAGTGAAAGGTGAAAACTATATAAACACATCGTCGAATGAAGGTCCAGTGTGGTGATGCATGCCTGTCAGTCCAGCACTTGTATGAGTGGAGTGTGGCGAAAGCCTGGCTGTACCCTCTCCTCTTGCTTATTATTCAGTGTATTATAAAGAATAATTAGAAATGTTATATAAATGTTACGATCACATTATATTTACGGTTTATAGAGTAATTTAGTTTGGCCGACTTATCCTGGCCAACTTCAAACCAACAGACAACTGGCCCGGAAACGACCACTTGCGTATCCTAGTTCCATATCCGCTCTCACTCTTCTGCTAGCCATTGCAGACAGCGGTCGGGGCCCATTTGTGGTGTTCAAAAAGCAACGTTTTTTAAATAGTAAATTACTAAACAAGTAATAAGTCAATATTAGATTACTGAAATAAGAAAGAGAAAATTTTATATTGAACAAGGGCCCCGATCCGTAGTGAGAATCTGATTCTGGAACTAGGTAAGATCAAACGATTATTATTCCTATATATAATTTTTATGTTCATAACAGTTTTGCAATGAATGTGAGTTTACGACATGATGGCCAGCCAATTCCACTAACGGCATGGTTGCCCATAGAATATATATTAATTAATAGAATATTCAATTTACAACTGAGTTCAGTTGTACAAACTCGTTCTTAATAGAACGAAACACGTCACGTTCTACAATATTCGTATAAATCCGGCGTCTAAATCTTGGATAAATTCAGAGAATATTATCGCTGGCAGACAAAGGAGACATTGCAATGTAGTACAAAACCACGCTAGTTTTAAAGTATACTCGGGTTGAGATACTTTGTTAATATATTAAAATAAGGTTAATATTACTGTTACTGCTAAGACTAGAATATACAGTACTGAATGGAATGGTTTAAATCAAATAGTAGGTATTTCATCAAAATGGCCTCGCTATATCTAAAACCAGCCCCACGCCATGGCATGACCTAGTTATCAGGCCCACGCCGCTTGGGCGCCCATACTGTTCTTTTCTAGATTAGCTCAGTTCTTAAGTATGGATAGGATCACTTCTGTAGTTAATACTTTCTCAAGAGGAAGACTCTTCTTTATATATAGATGGATACGTGGATGACTATCACCAACCTAGGCAGCATTCATTGGAGACTATTCTCAGGCCTCTCGGAATGAATATCAGTGGAGAGCATATTCAGACACTTTAGTATCTGGAACAATTTCCTGACGTTACAATACACCCTTGTGTCTCTTGCACACTTAGGAGCATCAGTTGTGATTGTTAGGTTTGTGATCCATGTCTTTTCCTATCACATCATCAGTACTTGTCTTGAATATTTCTTTTCGCTGAAGGGAATTGGATCCATTCACTCATATATATATATATATATATATATATATATATATATATATATATATATATATATATATATATATATATATATATATCATTCAGGATCAGACCGTACTCTCCTCATGAATAGAGATAGGCACTGTCACGTACGAGTGTAAATCAATCCTTTCCTTGCTACCTTGTCGGTATGTCCAGTCAGAAGAACAGTTAGGAATATGTCCTAATAATTACAGATGCCTTTGCCTTATGAGAAGATTATAGCTATAGCAAAATGGTTGAATAAAGATGGAAGAGTGATTCCAGACCATAGCTTACCAGATGTCCTGTTTGACTTTATTTGCAGAGTTGTTGTGGTGCACCCTCGAGCGGCACCCTCATCATCAACCAGCATCAGCGAGTTCACCCATAACTATTTGTTGCCTGAGCCAAAGTAGTGCAGTCCACTTTGCCGTCATCATCAATTGAGAACTGATGGACCGGAGAGGAAAGCTGCAGACAACTATCGTGGGAGCTTTGGATATGAGCTGAGTTACAAACCATCAATCTGAATTCAACCCACCACCGAATGCTTTGCTGTGCTTCTATGATTTAAGAGCACGTGAAACAGCTTTGTTTGCTGTATTAGCCAGAACTAACATTAATCCATTTTTCTTTTATCTCCCGAGTGGAGCCACTTTTTACTTTTATTCATAATTAAACTGTGCGGTCTGATTTATAGGCCATCACACAAAACTTTACCTACTGCCTTTGTCACCTCATAATAATTAATAGTAGTGTAGTGTGTAAGGATAGATGTTGAGTGAACTAGTTGTGTCTCTCCTGTATGTTATACTTGAGGGCACTGGGGGATTTTCTTCATCACAGGGTAGCGTGTCACTGCTAACTAAGTCAGCTATCATCTATCGGGGTATAGTGTCCAACTTTACTTGCATTTCCCTGTGCCACTGATAGGAAGGTAGACTCATCTGGGACCAGGATTCATACTATCTAGACCCAATACGAGCCTTTTTGTCTTCTTCTCCTACAGTGGACTGACCTAACCAAGGGTCAGCTTTTCTATCTACATCCTTACCCGTAGGGTTTTCTTATACGGCTGTAGATCACGCGACATGGAGTAGAAAATTCAAACACATTTCGGTCCGATGAAGATGTACACAGGTGGTGCATGAGTGGTTACACACACGACCATGATAATTATCTACTACAGGAATCCAAGCACTTTATCGGCGTTGGAGGACATGCATTGAACGCAGTTGTGACTACACTGAGAAATGATACATTCATTCTTTACTTCTTCAGAATGTATTAACCACCCCCCCCCCCCAAAAAAAAAAAATACATTAATAATAATATGTTCTTATGAAGTTTCCTCGTTACTTTGTCTCTTTAGGGAAGTGGTAGCAGCTTTGTCTAACTTCGTCTCTTTACGGAAGTTATAGTAGCTTTCTCTACCTGTATGTCTGCTTGGGGATGTTGCAGTGACGTTGTGTCTGTTTGCATGTCTATTTGGGTAATTGACAGTGGCATGTTTCTAATTATGTATTTTGAGCAGTGGCTAAGCCTGCCTGCATATATGTTTGAATGTATATCTGTCAGACCCTCGTGTCTACGCCTTACTACACTGGGGTGGGGAGGGGGGGGGGGGCAAAATACAGTCTAATGCACTAGAAGTAGCAGCCCGTGTATGGATTACTGTCAAGGTCCTACACTGTACTGAGACAGACTAGTGACAGTAGAGGGGTGAGGACTTACAGGACATAGAGACAGGACGTCTATAAAGGTATAGACTGAATAGAGACAGCACCCAAGCCAGGACGTAATAATAGATATAACTAGACTCGGGTGAGAACACTAACGTGTTATAGTTAGGAAAATAGAGGGACCGACCCAGGAATAGGGGGCGGGCAGACGTAGACGTGACAACGTGAAGTAGAACAGAACTCTAGAAGGCAGAGACGATAGTGCTGCGTGCAAAGGGATTAGCACGTACCCCACGAGGGAGCTTGACCGCGTAGGCAAGCTGCGAGATGAGTTAAGACAGACGGGGGACAGACGGCTTTCTGACTGGACGTGGTTCTAAGTTATTGAGTGTCTATGAACGCATGCAATGTTTAGCGAGAGTGTGTTGTGAATTCATACATTGTGTAATGTGATTAATAAGTATTCTCTATTTATGTACAGGCAAAGAACGCCTTAGAGAATTGTCAGGCTTGCCTGAATAAATATTGTAGAGAAAACATCTGTGCATATTATTATTATTTGTGAGGTACAGATGAGGTTTGCCTGAGTGCAGGACTGTGACAATTACGCTTTAGCTGAAAGCGAGCGAACGTTTAAAAAAAAAATACACAAGTGAATCAGCATCAATTCACCTTATTCCAGTAAGCAAAATTGTAGAGAAATCGGCACTCTTCCGAATTGCGGTCCCAAATAGATCCGCAGTGAATAGGTCAGGGGTAAGGGTTAGGGTCAGTGTTTAGTTAACAACTAACCCTAACCCGTAACCCCTGACCTATTCACTGCGGATCTATTTGGGACCGCAATTCGGAAGAGTGCCGAGAAATCATTGATATGCACACACAGCTGGTATCCCCCTGAAAACTATCCCAGAACGAACTCTCCATGGACAGAGGAACATGGTCTATTAGTATCAATTCAGACAAAAGTGAAAAGAATATTCAACAAGGAATAATAGAACAGTGTACAAAGCGGAATAGGCACTCTCAGTTTCGTTGATGAAGAATATTCACATGACTTCTGGATTCGTACTATATAGATGGATCACCACGAATTACTGCTAGAAATGGAGGTGCGGCATCGTACATATAATACTCAATTAATGCTAGGCACACAGACAGAACACGATCAAGTCTGTCATAACTGTCATGATACTGTCATAACTTTGATGCAGAAATGCAGGCATTCAAGATACCATCAGAGAAATTACTGAAAACCAGCCGTGGTACACAGCCTGTGGTGCTATTGACAGATGCACAATCAGTACTTGTGGCGCTTCTGTCTGAAAAAATCGTCAGTACTACGGACACTACTATCTGAACTAATCAGCCAGAGTAAGGCCACCATACAGTGGAAACCATCTCACTGTGGAATAGCTGGAAACGAGAGAGCTGATCAACTAGCTAAGGAAAGAGCAACCTGATGAACCTGTCAGGCACCACCAAATGAAATGAATAATCAAATCGATCAGAAAACCACTAACACTAGCATAAGGCAATTTACAATTTTATGGACAGACCAGAATAAACCAATATTCTATTCTTCAGAACAGGATACAATCGATTACCCAACCATATAATCAACATTCAAGATAGGCGAATCAGCCATGTGGATTGGCACCACAGACAGCAAATCACATACTCCAAGACTGCCAAAAATATTACATATCTAGGCAAATCTTCTGGCTTAGGGAAACAATCATCACCATCCAGTGCCTTGTCGGTTGGCATTGGCGATGATTCCTCTCCAAAAATTGCTATCGCCGACGTCAAGGTTCAATTCTTGTATTTACTCTCTTCCGTGACAGAACACAATACTGTCAAGAATCTTCTTACGCTGTCTTCCTCTATTTCTCATTCATCTTTTACATCTGTCCGCGGTTGTTTGTAGCGCGAACTTCATGTTCGGAATAAGGGCGGTCGGCTTTGTCGCAGAACTGACTGGATTGCCTTATGCAGTAATGTGTGACTGCTGGTTTTCTAGTGACTGCCGCTTCCATCGACGATGAACTGTATTTTTCGTAGATCACTTTTGTTTTGGCATTTTGGCAGCGGAATTATGCACAGTGTACCTGTGAGAGCTGTTGGCTTGTCGAGGCATCTGTCTGTTCCGCTTTTCACATGGGACAGTGGGGAGCATTGTATATGATATTCACTGGCACAGGTACGGAGCATAATGGGGACGACCCGTTGCTGTGAATTTGGAATCGCGACTAATGACTAATTTCTCTTTCCACAAATCGTTCAGGTTGCCATAACATGTTCCAGTTTTTCTTCTCATAACGTGGTCAACAATGATGACTGCCTCTTTCTAATGTTTGCGATAAGTTGTCTTTGCGACTCAGCTTTCCTTAATACGTTCTGATTTCTCATTTTGGCTGTCCAATTAATTGTCAGAATTCTTGTTCTTTTAAAAAAAAAATTGGTTGCGCCAGCTCGCTTTGAAATCAAGCGTAGTCCATACACACTATTTATAGCAGTGATGATGGACTGAATTTTGCGTGTGGATTAGCTTTCCCTATTAACAGAGCCCCTCGCCATCAGGCGAACCCACTCTAACTTCAGGGGTACTTGTAATGTACGTCCCCAAATCAAGAACAACCGGTCAACATTTTAATCCAATTGTCCAGTGTAGGGGTTGCACCGCTTACCTTGGCATCAGCACAAAGGATGTTTAAGAACACGCGTTCTTACCCATTCGGCCATGTGGACCTGCAATATTCTTGTATAATACCACATATCCATGACTTCCGTGGACTTTTTCCCCCCGCCTGTTTAATAATTGTCCAGGATTCGAAGCCGTATGTTAAAACTGGTTCTATGTAACGTGCAAGAACTCTTTTCCTAACGTTCAAGGACACTGACTTATTGTACAAAACGTTCTTTATTTGACAGAATGCAGTTTTTGCTTGTCCTATTCTGTTCTTTATCTCAGTGATACATCTGATGTTATCTATATGTCTAGCTATTTGAATTTCCGCGCTTGTCACAAAATAATGTCCTGTACATTGCTTGCACATTTAGGCACAATCTGGTTCTTTGATTTCACAGTGACTTATATTTTTCTCTTATTAAAACTAAGGCCTATTTTTTTTTCCACTGTATGCAACCACTGCATCTATAATTTCCTGTAGATCCTTCTGACTTGTTGCTATCAAGACGGTGTCATCAGCATAACGTAAGTTATTTATATGTCCACCAACCAGGATCCCTGACATATTTTCTGTAGATCTCATTATAAATTCACTGTACAATGAGAACATATCATGAGACAACATACAACCTTGACTGACGCCCTTCTTTATACACTGAAATATTCATCAGAAGTTGATTCTTATGTCTTCTGTTTGCTGCCAATATATGTGTTTTATTATTCGCAAATCTTTGCGTCAATATTCAGTTGCTTTAGTAATTGTATTATTTCGTAATGTTGCACATTTACTAGGCCTTTGTGTAGTCTACGAAGTATACGTACAGATCTGTTTTTACTTCTAAAGATCTTTCTAATAGTGTCCTGAGAATATATATAGCGTTGTTTGTGCCTTTCCCTCCTCACAATCGACTCGACGCGCTATCGAGAGCAAGTCGCCTTATCGGAAGTCGGCCGCGTGTTAGAAAATGGCATGTTGTAAGAAAAACTCCACTAGACACCCGACGTTCAAAATGAGCAGCGTGAAAGCCGCCAAGACTATCAAGATGATGCAAGAAGACAAAGTGGCTGCTAGCCACAGCACAACGCCAGAACCTGAAGAAACATTAAATGAAGCTACCACTTCTACACCAGATGAAGCCGCACCAGCTCAACCGACGTCAGAAACTTTAACTGAAGCCAGCAGCAGCCGTGAAGTTTTAAACAGCACCAAGACGAAACAGCCCAGTTTACCTAAGATCTCAACATCGGAGGAAACTACAACTGAGGACTTCACCGGCAAAAGGCTGCTAAAACAGACAAGCGTGGGAGAAGCCAAACTGCTGGCGCTACCAACAGACAAGATAATCAAGCTACGGGGAAACGAGCTGGGAAGAAACAGCATCTACCAGCTACGCAAGATACCTGATGGAGTTGTGGTCTCCATAAAAAAAAAAAAAATGCCAAAGACCACAGCACTTATGCAGAAAATCGCACAAGGAGAAAAGGCCGACATCAAGCTTCACCACGGCATCACAATACAAGCAACCCGACACAGCATGATGAAACGATGGGTCATTAAACGAGACAAGACCCATCTCACCAACGACCAGATCAGTGAGATGCTGACAAAGGAGAACAAGAAACTCAAGATCACCAGTGCCAAGAGGATCATCGGAAAGAACAACATCCCCTCCACAGTCGTCATAGTAACATCGGAGGACCGAGTGATCCCCCAATACATCAGATGGGACAAGAGAGACCAAGTTCCAGAGCACTGCATACCCAGAGTGCTGCAGTGTTCTACGTGCCAGAAGTTTTGGCACACCCGCTCCACCTGCAAGAGTGAGGTTGAGGCTTGCAGATACTGCTCTGGACCTCATCCATACAGTGCCAACATGGAAAGATCGACAAGGACTTCAGGAGGCCTAACACTAATAGAAAATGCGCCAACTGCCTCGGCAACCACGGCGCCAGGTACCTCGGCTGTCGATGCCACCAAGACAGCAAGGAAGCTGTGAAGATCGCCATCAAAACTAACCTGCCCTATAAAGAGGCTAGGGGCAGTACGAGACCACCAATCGACTCACAAAAAGCGACAAAGCGCAACTTGAAGACCAACTGAAGGACCTGCTATCAAAGTTCAACAGCATGAAGGAAGGAAAAGACAAGACGCAAGAGACCCAGATAACAGCCGCTCAGCGCATCTTGGACGAAACGAAGAAAGTTCAGCAGAAGATTGAGCAGGTGCTCAATGCAGCAGCTCGAATGGCTGCTATACAGACTGAGAGAGAAGAAAGGCTATCTATCTATCTTTGGGCCGGTTTCAAGATGGCGACGGACGGTCGGGTTGTTTTGTGTTCGTTAACGTTTTTGCGTAGGGGATGGATTTATTCATCTCTTGCATGTAATTGGTGTGCCAGGATGTAAAACCAGGAGTTTCTACTCAAGATCTGCGCGGGTGCTACGGAGTTCGTGCATCGAGCGAAGCCATCCTTGAGTGAATCTTTAGCAGCGTGTGTGGGGTCTGTGTTTCGTTTTTTTCAACATGGCGTAACAACGTGTGTTCTCCGAACAGTCAGCAGTCAACCTAACGAGGCGGCGTGGAAGCCGCGCAGGCAGAAAGAAGCAAGGTAAGCGTGGTGGTTTGAGACGTTTTAGACTCAAGGGTCACCGTCTAGGACACAGGAATATCCGTATTCTAAATTGGAACTGTGCCAGTGTAAAACAACGGGGCTCTACTTTAGAAACCCTAGTTTACAGAAACGACATTGTAGCACTCCAGGAGATGAGACTGGGTGATCAGCTACTCCGAATTGCCGGCTTCAAATGTTTCTACAACAGACGACATCTGGGAATGGCGATTCTCGTTTGCGACAGCATGGTGGCGTCAGAGCTAGACATGTCCAGTTGGGACAGTGACGATATACAAATACAGGCGTTGAGAGTTCATTCCAGTATACCATTCGTGTTGGTTAATGTTTATGCCCGTAATGCGAGTATGGACGCCCAGAAGTGGCAGTGCTTAAGTGGCATATTAGGCCACGAGAGAAATGTTATTTTCTGTGGTGACTTCAACGCTAAAGGCAGATCATGGGGAAACATTTCCTCCAATACACAGGGGGAGGAGCTCGAGACTGCACTTGAAACCATTGACCTGGTTTGTATCAACAGTGGCTGTATCACTAGGACAGCAAGCCGTCCAGGCGATGAGGACAGTGCTATTGATCTGGCGCTAGTTTCACCTTCACTCACTACAGTGTGTAGATGGGGTGTCCTAGGACACAACGGCAGCGACCACCACCCTTGCATCATATTGGCGGAGAAAGGCAGAACCAGGCAGCACAAGCTAAAGGTAAAGACTTTCCAGTATGACAGTACAGGGCAAGATGTAGTGAGTAAAATAAGACGTGACAAGCGCAGAAAGTTTCAGGGCAGGAAAAAAAGCTGGGAGCAGCCACCGTGGTGGAATTTCGAGGTGGAGAAGGCTTGAGTGGATAAGCGTAGTGCTGTAAGGAGATGGCAAAATGCCAAGAAGAACAGAGCTGGTCATCCTAGTCTCTGCATGAACTTAGAAAGAGAGATGCACACAAAAGCTATTTCAAGAAACTGGTCAAGGTGGTTAAAAGCGAAAAATGGGCAGAGGTGTGTCAAAGAGTAAGCACAGACAAGTCACTGAAATTGTTCTGGCGACTACATAAAAGCATGAGTGGTGTAGTCAAGAATAAGAGCATTTCTGACTTCCAAGGTGCTGACCTCATCTGGCAGAGGACTGACGAGGACAAGGGCAAAGCCCTCTTTGAACGCTATCTTGAGCAGAGCAACCAGACAGACATGGGAGGCCGAAATCTGGCCAAGGAGGTCACCTCAGACAGATGCAAGGCCCAGAAAACTTCGGATGACGACACAGTGACAGTGAAAGAAATCAAGGCTGTACTTCGACGATCAAAAAACAGCGCTCCAGGTCCTGATGGCATAAGATACGACGACATCAATAGGTGTACCGACAATGAGCTAGAGAAACTAGCAGACATGTACAACAACAGTATAGGGAGTGCTAGCATCAAGGAGGAATGGTTAAACAGCTATCTGATTCCCTTGCCGAAGCCTGACAAAGACCACAAATAAATTCAGGGATATCGAATTATAACCATGCAGAATACAATAGGCAAGCTGCTGGAGAAGGTAATTGCCAGGAAGATATCAAGCCAGCTAGAGAGGCAAGGTGTTTTCCCACCTACCCTGGGTGGGTACCGTCCAAAAAGAGAAACCTGGACCAATGCAGCAGTCTTTGCCCATGATGTCTATGAAGGTTTCCACTCAGGCATTGAAACCTTTGCTGCAGCGATTAATCTTGAGGACGCATACAACAGAGTACCATTGGATTTTTTAATGTTTCAGCTTCTTGAACTAAAAGTAAGTCCACTCCTCCTTAGTTGGATCGCTGCAGCCCTCTTCCAACAGAAAGTAGTTTTTAGATGTGGCAGTTGGAGTTCGGAACCAACAACAATATATCCTGGCCTACCACAGGGATCAACATTATCTCCTGTACTGTTCAACGCCTACACAGTGAGAATCACCAGTGAGCAGATCACTGGACCTAGCAGGACATTGTCATATGCCGATGATGTTTTAGTGTATCGTCAGGGTAAGGATAGAGAGCAGGTTGCTGTGGAACTACAAACCGAACTCAATCGCATAAGTACTGGGTGTGATGAAGATTGGGCAATGGTCAACCCAAAAAAAGGCAACAGTCACTTGGTTCTCGTTGAATAATCATATTGTCAACACTCCAACACCAACTGTAATGCTGTGTTCAGAGACGGTGGAAAGAACGCAGGCAATGAATTACCTAGGGATACGGTTTGATCGAAGCCTTGCTTATAATGTGCACATAGACCAGGTGATAACAAAGGCCAAGCGGGGTTGCGATGCGGGTGATGGCGGCAGCAAACTGTGAGCAGCGCCATCTATGTCTTCTGTACGAGGGGCTGGTCATGTCTGTTTTGGAGTATGCAATGGCAATCCTGACTCTCAGCCATAAGCAGATAGTGTCGCGAAAAATAAACTTGGTAGTCGATCGATAAAAAAACAAAGAGAGACGTTCGTCTGCACAAACACCAGCAAACCCTTTGATGTTGTATGGACTGAGAAACAAAATACGTCGCGTTACAATGTCTTCAACGGTCGGCATTTTGTTAAAAATTGTTGCTCGAGACGAACAACGGCGTCATCCGTCTGTAAGACAGACAGAGGTTCACATTGAGTTGGGAAAAATACAGAGAAAAACAACTTCTCGACGCCTCAGCATCTAGACAAATTGGTGACTGTGACATATATGTCATCATCTCGCAGTCTTTTCCAGCAGACGTTGCTAGGACACGCTATCTGAAGAGTAGAGGCTATTAAAAAGCCCGACGGGAGAATTAACGAAACGAAATTTCGTTTCGTTTTAAGACAATTGATTGGCCGCGCCCCGGAAACACAGGCTTAATCTAGACAAAGGCTTGGTAGAAAAGCGGTCTGGTCAATCGCCATGTTTCTCCAATGTTAGCGGGTGACCCATTGTTAATGGGTTAATTTAAAGCCCACTTATTCTCTGCGTTTTAGGTGAGCATTATATTATATACAATGCTTGGTGGCAACTAATATCATGATTGAAGTTGTGTGTGTGAAAATTAGGAGAATCGCTTTCATTGAAATGTTGGTTTACGTCACACAGCCTGCACATCGCCATGTTGTCCAGTCAGCCTTCAAAATGCTTACAATATAATCTGGCTATGAGTCATTCTTCTGAGATGATTTTGTGAACTTACTTTATTCCTAAATGCTTAATTTTCACAACTGGTCTCTGTGTTTTAAAGTGTTTTTTTTTTCCTGAGTGCTTATTTTGTATTTCTGCTCTTATGATGGAGAAATATTACTATCTCACATTTGTGTACAACTTTAATATAGGTTGTTAGATAGAGAGAGAGAGATATATATTCTCGCTTGACTTTTTCATGCACTTAGGAGTTAATCTTTTGTTTACCTGGTTGTAAATACACAGAGATTGTCTTGTGGTCCTTTTTCATAAATGATGTTATGGGATTTTCATGTGGTATGATATACATAATCTCAAGTGTATGGGGAAAGGATTCCCATGATTTCTCTTTTATGAGTATTTTGAGATGTTGGGTAATACCCACTAGAGAGTTCATACCATGTTTAGTAAAAGACTAACAAGGTTTTCTGTTATTCATCATATGTATATTCTATTCATGATGTTACTGTTGGAGTAGATCTTTTAACTCCCCCCCCCCCCAATGGGGACAAACACATGATGATGATGATGATGATGATGATGATGATGATGATGATGCAAAAGGAGATGACAACTGGTAGCTAAACTTCTGCCATTTATCAGTGGTACTTACATAATGCTGTTTGTAACTATGGAAAGGAGATTTATGAATTGTTTACATGAGGACAGTGTCTCATGAACTTTTTCCATGGTGTGACAGCGGTACTATCAAAATGGTTGGATGGATTAGGTGGTGCGTAACCCCTCAGGAAGCTCCAGTATCAGTCCCGAAGAAATGTACCTATTGAGTAGATATCTCACTCACATTTGGAGTGAGACAAAACTCTACAGTAGGCGACAAGTGCTAGGCAACTATTGTCACCTTTATTTCTTCTCCCCTTTTGTTCCCTCTAATTTTAATTATGATACATTGGTATCAGAATGTATGGTTTATTATGATCCATTGTTATCAGAATGTATATTTTATTATGATAACTGATATCAGAATATATATTTTATTATGATAACTGATATCAGAATATCTAATTTTAATTATGATACATTGGTATCAGAATGTATGGTTTATTATGATCCATTGTTATCAGAATGTATATTTTATTATGATAACTGATATCAGAATATCTAATTTTAATTATGATACATTGGTATCAGAATGTATGGTTTATTATGATCCATTGTTATCAGAATGTATGTTTTATTATGATACATTGTTATCCAAGTTTGGATTGTATAACTAATCTATATCAACCCTGTTCTTCTTCACTATACAGCGCTAGAGATGGCGGTGGAGTATTGACACTAGTCACCATGCTTCGCACTGGATTTATAGTCAACTTGTTGGGATTTAGAGGTAGGAAACTGGGATATCAGCCTCCTCTAATATTCTACAAAGAGTGCTGGTTACTGCTACTCACCCTGAACCTGAATGTCAATGCCTGGATACTTAACGGATTTTAAATATGCTGAAGTGGATTCCCTACCTCTGGGAACTTAAAGACGGTGGTAAGCTTTTCAATGTCTGCAAAGACATGAGGCATGCCTGGCCTAGATGGATACAGAGTATAACCTCTTCTAAAAGTCACCGCCTAATTCCACATTCAACTGTCATATTCCAGAGGCTCATGGATAGTCTGGAATTCACCATCATTTACCAGTAGGGATTTACCAACTGATTGTGTGAACTCCCAGCTTCCTTTGAATCTTCTCATCCATCATATCCCAGACATGGATAATCAAGCACATTACCAACTCCCGTCAATCAAGTCGTATATTCAGCTGAAGAAAGAATAACCTACATCTTAACCCAGAGAAAGGGGCTGAAATATTCATGCCCAATTCAAGTTAGTTCTGTCAGGAAATTCTAATGGATTATGTGATGTCACTCCTCATCCAAAGAGATACTGAAAGTGTTTGTGCCTGATCCTGATCGAATCAATCACATGGACTCCTGTGTGTCACGCCACGCCAGAATGCTTCAGACTTATTTATACCTGTCTGTTATATCACCCTGGAACGCTCCTAGCCTAGTGACTTAGCAACTGTGACTTGAGAGATTACAGTATATCCACATTGGATTCATATGGATTACTCCTACATGTTTTTTCGCGATGGATATATGATCCAGAAGTGAAAGTTCTGTGTGTGTGTGTGTGTGCAATCCCCAATTTTCTGAATAGGTGGATATATGCAAAGCAGCTGTTTACCTGGATTATAGAGAGTGTGATTATGGCCAGACTTTTTCTAGTGGATATTGAAGGAGAGGGAGTCATCATCAGACCCCTAGGATATTTCTAGAGACAGATTAGATAGATTTTCTTTATCTATTTCTTTGTATGGATTATTTACTTTGTTTTGTGTTTGACACATGTATTTGATGTGAACCTTTTTTGGGGAAATAATGTTGGGGACTTCTGTTTGGGTGTATACTTTGTGTGCATTGCCTGAATATGAATAATTTCTTTCATGTATATGTCATATTGTAGCCAACAGGGTTTTCCAGAACCCAAATGTTTCCACAATACAATTGTTTGTTTGTTTGGTTTAACAAAGCCTTGAAGTTACTTCATTGTTAACCTGTTGTTCCAAAACTGATGTTTATAGTCCAGTTACTGTTATGTGATACAGTGAGTTATTGTTACTGTTATGTGATACAGTGAGTCATTGTACTGTTTTTGTCTAACAGTGGCTGTTTTCCTCTGTCATGTAATCCAGTTGTTGCATCTAACATTGGTTGTTGTCCCTCTGTTGTATAATACTGTGGATGTGCATGACAGTGGATACTTGTCATTGTTTATATATATATATATGTGGGAGATTAAATGTGGGGCGGGGCACTTACACATGGACACACCCTCTGGGTAGAGTGATTAGTACTCGGGTGTCTGTGGTAGAACTTCCCGGATCTCCCAGCCTTCTATGGGAAACATTTCTTCTATGTTAGTGTTGAACTTGCACCCTTTTCTGCCTTGTTCAATACTTGGGGGTTACGAGCCAATATATTAATTCCTATAGAGGGCGTGTTTGGGTTTTAGACCCCATTCATACTGAATACCCCTAGCGAAACTTGTCCTTATTCTATTTTATTATATTTACCACCCTACAAGTGGGGCCTCGTCGCGGAACTTTGAACCCTTACCCCATGCCATGAGTGTGGGCGTTGCCCAGAAAATTTGTACCCATGTCTACCTCTCAAGTTGAGACTTTACAACTAATTGGTGGCTGGGGTTCACAAGTATGGGCTTAGACACAAGTGTTATGAACCTATGGTGTCTTACTCACAAGTATTGTTTGTTGTGTTTCAACTAATGTTCACAGGTGATGTCTTTATTCTAGAAATAGAAACCTGTGTTAATGTTTGTATATGAGAATGGTTAACTCATGTATTTTGTATCCTTTTGGTGGGAGACCTTTTCCTTGTATATGACCTCATAAAATAAGGTCTCTGGGATTGTTAACCCATATAGGATTATTTCTGGTAGGATGTCAGGAATTCTTGATTGATTTTGTGTGATGTTGATGTTAGGTGTTATTGTTACTCTGGGATGTTCTTGATTAGTATATTTTGGTAGTATGATAAATATATTACTGTACTATATGTCCTCATTTTTGCATAGACCCACATATGAATCCTGGGCTGTTTAACTATGTTGTCATATATTGCCATTTTATTTTGTGCATGCTCTGTTTGTTGGGGTCATGTACTATTGAAACTTACCCAAAGCAACAGAGAAATCCAAAAAAAATTTTAATGGCTGAGACAGATAGGATATAGCACCCCAAATTTTTTTTTAAAAGAATTCAGTAAAGATATCTTTATTTAAGTAGGACACTACATGCATAAATGGGATTTTAGAACATCGGGGGGGGGGGGGGGGAATAACAATAACCAATTAAGTTGACTTAATGTTAGGGCCAATACTCCACCTGCAATTTTATCCGACATGTATAATGGAAGGAGTATGAATATTGTTTAAATTGCAGTATTCGTAGCCGCCAAGCGGGAAACAGTGGATTTTTATATTCCACTCCATATGCATAACATGTTCGGAAACACTGAAAGTAGATAGATTGACACTGATGATTCCTATAAGGACATAAAGACGCCTATTCAACGCTTTCAGTTTAAGGGTCTGGTATTCGTAACAGATCTGTTATTGTCCATGTGTCAGAAATGGCACTGGTCAATTTTATTATTCGGTTGTTGTAACTCTGTAGTGAACAAGGATCTATTTACTATGTGAGTGAAAGCAATTGAATTACAGGGCCCCTTTTACAAGCTAGTCCCTCTGGCATTACCAGTGACAGAGAAGCATACGTCGTTGTGTGACTGGCGAACGAAGGATGGTTTCGACCGTAAATTTACCCTGTTATTTTTTATTGGGATGTCATAGGAAGTTAAGAGCTACCGAAAAAAACCTGTAAGTATCTCAAATTTTTGATGTAAGAAAACAGGAAATATGGTCCTCATCTGCGACATTCCCAATTTTATTCTCATCAGAGAATTAGTAACAGGCTCGGGCAGCCTTAGCTCCCATTTTGCATGTTGCTTGTACTGACTTGAAAGACTAGGGACAGCTTGCTAGTTGTCACATTATGTTCTTAAAGTCAGGATTTTTCTCCAAAACATCAAACTATTTTGGTGCTCTAGGAGATAGCCCTATTTATACAACTATTAAATTATGGTTGTTGTTGACGTACCTCTCGACAGATGAAGAGTAGGACGCCTTATTCGTATTTTTATTCATAGACCATGCTAGATTGGGCTATAGCAAGGACTATACTTTTAAAGCGCTTGTAAGCCATTGGCTGAGAGTTGCTTGACTTTTTACTAGTTTAGTATT
The DNA here is from genome assembly GCA_014155875.1 of Cepaea nemoralis. Taxonomy (NCBI): domain Eukaryota; kingdom Metazoa; phylum Mollusca; class Gastropoda; order Stylommatophora; family Helicidae; genus Cepaea; species Cepaea nemoralis. Next base: position 3,645 of record JACEFZ010014919.1, on the reverse strand, counting down.
TCTTCTAGGGAGTCTAACTAGTAATATATTTCAGTTCAGAAGGAAAAGCTTTCAAACTCTTCCAGTTTCAACAGATTCATTGTTCTCCGTATTGATCGGTTACGAACAGACCTGGAGAGAAACTCAAAGGTGCCCTGATTTTTTTATCTTGAGGAAGTTAACTCAGGAAACACCAGAAAAGAGGGATATATTTATACCTGTGGCTTTCATTGCTTACAAGTAAGGTAACCCATCAGTAAACTGGGAGTGTACCGACAACTCGGTTGTTCGGATGACTATTACAGGGACCACCTACGGCTTTAAATTTATCTATGAACTGAATATAATGTGGATGGTGATACAGCTATGTGCAATGTTATTACATCTACTTAACGGTGCTTGGGTGGAAATTGTCTACAACATATTTGGAGGCAGATGACGATCAATCTACGACAATCAACGCAGAATTGCTCGCTATTTTCACCAGGAAAGCAACGTATACGTGTTGGAGGGGAGAGAATAAATGCCGGTAACTCATTCTGGTCAGTATAAAGTGCAGATGGACTTATAAACGAGCCAGGACTTTTCGTAGAGTTGGCCTCAAAGCAAATGAACCTACACCTGTGCTAGTTATACTTACCCAGTTCAGTATGCCACTATGACTGATTTGAAGGAGGAGATCCTGCTGTTAGCATAAGTTAAGGATGATATTCTTATTGCTAATGAAACGGTTGTCGAAGCTTTATATCTTCGTTCAAACGTCGAGAAATTGGTTCGATTGCAGTGGAACCAATACCTCATATAGAGATCTCAACGTCCACTCATATTTCAATGGAATGCTGACAACAGTGGAGAGAGTTACACTTCTTCAAGCGAAGCTAGATGAATCTTCAATGTTATGTCCAGTTGTCTTGGCAAGTAGAAACATGAATGTGGCACGGAGAGATTATTCTACAATAGTGATTAAATGTAAAGCATAATTGGAGGACCTGGAAGACCAAATGCATCAGATTAAGAAGGTGGAAGACTGTGGATGAATGTGTAGCATCTCTTCCTATGGGATAGACATGTCTAGGTGGGAGACTTGTGACATATATGTCATCATCTCGCAGTCTTTTCCAGCAGACGTTGCTAGGACACGCTATCTGAAGAGTAGAGGCTATTAAAAAGCCCGACGGGAGAATTAACGAAACGAAATTTCGTTTCGTTTTAAGACAATTGATTGGCCGCGCCCCGGAAACACAGGCTTAATCTAGACAAAGGCTTGGTAGAAAAGCGGTCTGGTCAATCGCCATGTTTCTCCAATGTTAGCGGGTGACCCATTGTTAATGGGTTAATTTAAAGCCCACTTATTCTCTGCGTTTTAGGTGAGCATTATATTATATACAATGCTTGGTGGCAACTAATATCATGATTGAAGTTGTGTGTGTGAAAATTAGGAGAATCGCTTTCATTGAAATGTTGGTTTACGTCACACAGCCTGCACATCGCCATGTTGTCCAGTCAGCCTTCAAAATGCTTACAATATAATCTGGCTATGAGTCATTCTTCTGAGATGATTTTGTGAACTTACTTTATTCCTAAATGCTTAATTTTCACAACTGGTCTCTGTGTTTTAAAGTGTTTTTTTTCCTGAGTGCTTATTTTGTATTTCTGCTCTTATGATGGAGAAATATTACTATCTCACATTTGTGTACAACTTTAATATAGGTTGTTAGATAGAGAGAGAGAGATATATATTCTCGCTTGACTTTTTCATGCACTTTAGGAGTTAATCTTTTGTTTACTGGTTGTAAATACACAGAGATTGTCTTGTGGTCCTTTTTCATAATGATGTTATGGGATTTTCATGTGGTATGATATACATAATCTCAAGTGTATGGGGAAAGGATTCCCATGATTTCTCTTTTATGAGTATTTTGAGGATGTTGGGTAATACCCACTAGAGAGTTCATACCATGTTTAGTAAAGACTAACAAGGTTTTCTGTTATTCATTCATATGTATATTCTATTCATGATGTTACTGTGGAGTAGATCTTTAACTCCCCCCCCCCCCCAATGGGGACAAACACATGATGATGATGATGATGATGATGATGATGATGATGATGATGATGATGATGATGATGATGCTGATGATGATGATGCCAAAGGAGATGACAACTGGTAGCTAAAACCTTCTGCCATTTATCAGTGGTACTTACATAATGCTGTGTTGTAACTATGGAAAGGAGATTTATGAATTGTTTACATGAGGACAGTGTCTCATGAACTTTTTCCATGGTGTGCCGCGGTACATCAAAAGGGTTGATGGATTAGTGGTGCGAAACCCCTCAGGAAGCTCCAGTATCAGCCCCGAAGAAATGTCCCTATTGAGTAGATATTCATCACATTTGAGGAGCAAAATTCAGTGGGCGAAAGTGTGGGCAACTATTGTCACCTTTTTCTTCCCCCCTTTTTTTCCCTTTTTTTTAATTATGATAATTTTGGTATCAGAATGTAGGTTTTATGATTTTGTTATCAAAATTTTATATTTATTATGAAAAAGTATCAAAAATATATATTTTATTAGAAATGATACAGAATATCTTTTTTAATTTGATACTTTGGTATCAAATTATGGTTTTTTTGACCATTTTTATCAGAATTATTTTTTTATAAACTGATATCAAAAATTCAAATTTTAAATTTAGATACTTTGGGGTATGAATGTTGGTTTTTATTCCATGTTTTAGAATGAGTTTTATTAGATACATTTTTATCCCAAATTTGGATTGTTTAAAATAATCTTATACCCGTTCTTCTTTACTATACAGCGCTAGAGATGGCGGTGGAGTATTGACACTAGTCACCCTGCTTCGCACTGGATTTATAGTAAAATTGTTTGGGGTTAGAGTAGGAAACTGGGAACAGCCCCCTTAATATTTACAAAAAAAATGTGGTTTGTATCACCCCGAAACCGAATGTCAATGCCGGATATTTAAGGATTTTAAATATGCTGAAGTGGTTTCCCCTACCTCTGGGGAAATTTAAAAACGGTGGTAACTTTTTAAGTCTGCAAAGACATGAGGCATGCCGGGCCCAGAGGATACAGAGTATAACCTCTTCTAAAAATCACCGCCTAATTCCCCAAATTTAACTGTCATTTCCCAAAGGGTCATGGATAGTCGGAATTCACCTCATTTACCCGTGGGATTTACCAACTGATTGTGTGAATCCCAGCTTCCTTTGAATCTTCTCATCCATCAATCCCAGACATGGATAATCAAGCACATTTCCAACTCCGTCAATCAAGTGATATCAGCTGAAGAAAGAATAACCTAATCTTTAAACCCCGAGAAAGGGGCTGAAATATTATGCCCCAATTTAAGTTAGTTCTGTCAGGAAATTCTAATGGATTATGTGATGTCACCCCCATCCCAAAAAGATACTGAAAGTGTTGTGCCCGATCCTGATCGAAACAAACGGATCCCGGTGTCACGTCACGCCGAAGCTTCAGATTATTATACCTGTCTGTTATATCACCGGAACGCCCAGCCCCGTGACTTAGCAACTGTGATGAGGATTCAGTATATCCCCATTGGATTCATTGGATTATCTACAGTTTTTTTGCGATGGATAATGATCCAGAAGTGAAAGTTTTTTGGTGTGGTGGTGTGGTTTTC
>JACEFZ010014918.1:5000-60850 GCA_014155875.1 Cepaea nemoralis | reverse complement strand
CTTCTTGCGCTGTCAGGTTGTCTCCCCGTTGCTACAACATGGATACTGTTTACCAAATATACTGTAATAATAATCAGTCTATAGCTCCTTTCACGGCCGATGTCATTATGTATTCTATATTTCATTTATTCGTGTGAAATAAAAATGTATTGGACATTAATCACAGCAAAAGTACAAACATACACAGGTGTCTGTTGCTAAGCATACCTATAGATATAAACCCCCTTTCAAGTCAGCCTTCACAATTCCCGTTTTCTCCCTGCCTTTATTTTTAAACCATATCCCCACCGCCTCCCGCGTGCCAGTTATAAGATATAACAAGTTTATGCTGCAGGGAGCCGCGAGAGAGGTTGGTCTATAAAAATATGTGTGTAGCAACACATGCCCAATGGGATGTTTACGTATTTGTGAAGTCTTTAGGGAGAAACTGATCACTTAAGGTGATGTCCGTGCATTGAAAGTGATCCATAAGCAAAAGTCTCAAAGTCATTGACTCACAGATTTTCGGGTTATTGTCCCTAGGAAGGTCACACCACTTTCCTCTCCATTAAACAGATCCAATTAGATAAGCTGGAAGGGGACGCAGAGGTGTTTCCAAGGCACCAGGGCCGGGTTATATACTGGCCAAGACCTATTGACGCGACCTCGTCGAGCGTCCTGGGCAACAGGTCCCTTCGGGGTCCTGGCTAAAGTCAGTAGGATCGCCGATTCCTCCGAAGTCGGAGAGTGTCTGCCTGTACGGCGAGGAACCACCAGTCTGCACACCAATAAGCCAGACATGGGACAACGGATACTCACGCAAAACTCAGGTCCTGTATGACATCACACTGATGTTGGACAACAGGATGCCTTCAATCCGACATACAGGACTTCGCGTTGGAGCTCAAGCCAACGAACACAAGCATAAGCTGGAAGTCCCAGCCATGGATCGCAGCTGCTTCATGGAAGCATCAACACTCAGATATCAGTTGTTGCATACACTCTCTTCACTTCGGTTAAATACTGGCATAAGCATTTTCATTTAAAAAATACATGTTTCTCCTAATCCATGATTTATTTGCTGACTGTCTCTCTTTACTTCTAACTGTCTCTTGGAGGGGATATTGTTTTTAAAAGGGGGATTCGTGACTTTTCTGCAACAGTTAGTAACTTCAATGAGTATGGAAGCAGCTTGCAGTAGGACATTTGGAACGAATCATGTTATAGGAGTTCTTCGAAAAAAGGAACGAAAACATTAAGCATGGATAACGACGGAAACAGTTAATAATAGGGGAAAAAAGAGGGGTGGGGGACAGATGTAAAAATAGCAAAATCCCAACTGCTAAAGTCAGAGAGCTGGAAACATACACGGAAGCTAATAAAGAAATTCAGAAACAGATAAGGCTAGTAAAAAAGACAATAATTAGATGATGTGGTAATAGAAGCAGACGAGAGAGCGTCGACATGAAACTTTATTTACTACAGCAATACAGGGACGATATAAGAATAATATAACCAACCAAATGGACTGACCCAATATAAATGGGAAAATTCTCACCAACAAAAAAGATCAATTGAACATATTGACTGAATGCTTTGAGAAATTCCTGAAATGATCAGTCCCAGAAGATCATCCTGATACACTAGCCCGCAGAGTAGGGCTTTATTTAAAATGCAAGAAATCATCTAAAGAAATGAGTAAAGCTACCAAACTTATGAACAAATTGAAAATTGTTGGTCTAGATCAGTGGTCTCAACCACTCGACTTTTTTTCTCTCAACCTTTTTGGCCCATGCACCCCTTCACCATATGTTCAGAATGTCATTACCCCCCCCCCCCCCCCCCTTTTTTCGCATTTCATCCCTATAAATTCCCCCATGCCCCTTCACAGTACCCGTAAAAATGGAAGCTAAATTTAATAACACATACTAGAACAAGTCTAGACGTCTACATAAAGCGTGATTTGCAGGTCTACTTACGCAAAGACTGTTAAAACTGAAATAACCTGAATTCATCACCATCATCATGTGCCATTCACGATAAGCTTAGGCGGTCAGGTTTCGCCATCTCGCTCTATCAACAGATTCGTGAATTAGCTCAGTGTTCTTGTCTCGACCATAACATGGTCAAGCTATCCAGGTATTTACTTCTCTGCATTCTCCTTGTTCTCTTCCCCTCAATCTTGCCAGTTGTCACCAAGTTCTCCAATTTATTTCTTCTCATAACGTGTCCAAAATACTGTGACTGTCTACGTCTAATGTCTCTACTCAGTTTACGTTTTTCATTTGTTTCTTGTAGAACTTGGTCATTGGTTACCGTTCAAATATTGAGCAGAATCTGGAAGACGGAAGGAATACCAGGAGACTCGAGAGTAGGATACCTGTGGAAGCTGCGAAAGAAAGAGGGCCTACAGAAGTGTGAATATTATAATGGAATGATGTTACTGTGAGCCCCAGGGTAAATAGTAAGCAGGATCATTCTGGAAAAAATTACGAGACTTCACTGGCAAGCAATTGTGGGGTGAACAGAGAGGCTACCGACATCAACAACAAAACATCATCTACTAACCAAATAGCATCATTATGCATTATAATAGAGCAAAGCCTGACACTGAACTCACCACTTTATATTTAATGCTTCGGTTATGACAGAGCATTTGATTGCTTTGATAGGGAATCCGTTTGATAATTGATGAGACACGATGCGATCTAACCGAAAATCATTATTTTAATAAAGGCACTATTGAGATATTCAGGTGCAGACGTCGCCACGAGGGGAACTAACAGAGGCATTTGAAATCAGGTCAAAAGTTAGAAAGTGATGCCTTTTGTCACAATTATTATACTTACTGAAAATAGACTGTTCTATGAAGTCAACAATAATTACCACCAGAAATGGAATTCAGTGGACTCCTCTGACCAAGCGGTAGAGTTGAGTTGAGTTGAACTAAGAACCGACATCATTGCACTAAGGACATTCCCATATGCGCTCCATCCCCTCGTTCAGCAGTCAGCGAAGATTCACATTACTAATCGTTCCCACCGCTATTTGATTGAAAGTTCTCCTGGTCTTCCCTCCCCTCTCAAAGCGGCTGGATGGTATGGACTTAATTGTTGACAATGACCTTTTGTTCAGCACGAGATCAGATGCAAGATAAACTAAACATATGAAATGGGAGATCACAACAATTAACCCCCACCCCCTAAAAATGCATAAGAAAAGACTATGATAATGAGAATAAATAAAGGAAATAATAACCTGTACTGTTTTTGTGATACCTCACTCAACTGGTGGAATCTTACACGTATTTAGATAGCAATGTAAAGACATATGAGGGAAGGGGTACATATAGTAAAATACGAATATAAAAGGTCAGATGAGCTTTTATGAACACATATATTTGTGGAAAGCCAACAGAATTAAAAGTTAGCACAAAACTTAAAATATAAAAACGGCAGGATGCACTGAATGGGAGGTACAATAATTGTTTCTCTGTGCTAAGTAGCAATAGGTGTGCTCGGGGGTTCATCGCGAAGGTTAATAGACGGTGTTTAGAGCAAGCGAGCCTAGCTTATGATACCACAACATCTAGTCTGAGAATGGAGATGAAAGCAGTCACCGCGGCATTTCGCTGGCTGGATGACAAACGTCTCATATATGTCCTGATTGTGACGGACTTACAGAGCATGTTGAGAAAGGTTAAGCAGGCATTCGTCGTGAAAAGTGGCATGGTTCGATTAAAAACATCTAAGGCTTAAACCATCTATTGGATATCTCTCTCTCTCTCTCTCTCTCTCTCTCTCTCTCTCTCTCTCTCTCTCTCTCTCTCTCTCTCCCTCTCTCTCTCTTCCCCTCTTCCCCCCGCCCCCTCAGGACATACGGGAGAGCGGACAGAATTGCTGAGTCTGCATCGTTGAGTGGTGTATTGGCGAGGGATAAGTCAGATGTGGCCATGGATCCTTGGGATCATGCGCTGATGGGCTGAAGAACAGATAAATCATCGTAGCCTAGAGAGCATGGAGCGGCAGCGTGTGACTAGAGGATGTGACCAAAAACCAGTACTCAGAGGAAAGGCCAGGCGGACACATAATCAGGCTGCATCTGGTAGCATTTGTATATGTAACCTTCGCTGGCTGTTGAAGATGAAGAAACAGCACGTACGGGAATGCCCCGCGCAGAATGAAAGGACTAAATGATACAACAGAATGTAGACTCATTGAGAGATTAAACAAATACAAATGAATAAAAGGGTTTATAAGACGTTGTCGCTTAATGAAACATACAGCGAGAAAACATGAGAATAGTATAGTTAGACACTGTCAGGAACTCACTAGGCAAACGAAACACAGGAAGAATTAACAACAGAATAGAATTAAAGACATGGATACATTATATGGAGAGGATACACGCGTAGCTGCATGAGATAGCAAGTGATCAGACGACTTGGATCCAACTGGTCCAGGACCTATGCCCCGGTGGGGAATAACGATCTAAAGTAGAGAAGAACTTCAGTGTACTGACTATGTAAACAATGCAAAAAGACCAGGGTAGTGTATGTGTGAGTTAATTGCAAAATAATTCGCTTTGCACAAGCTTGGTCTACTGGCCTAGCTACTATTACCTTTTCCCCCGGTGTTCGGTTATAAAGGGATTAACACGAGAAACGAGACGTTACAGTAAAAAGTACTGCCCTATCCTAACAAAATAAAATATTTTAATCCCCCCTACCCTACAAGAATTCAGAAACATAATTCTTCTGGGGAAAAACAGTGACAATTTATACACATCTTTGTTAAGTATTACAGATCTGCTGCAGACATATGATATTTCTGACCTTTACATCTACTGTATCATGGCATAGTGACGTAGGTGAAGCGCTCCCGTTCACACCCATTTCTTTTCCAACTATTCTTTCCGTTATCTGGCGTCAAATTTGACGAGGCCGAGGTCGACCCCACAACCAATACATAGTGGTCGTTAAGTCAACAAACTCTGCCATTGCTGGAGATGGTGCCCCGGATCAAGGTGTTTGAGAAGTACTGACACTCTCAATCTATTTATATTATCTTTCAGTATACCTGGCGTCAATGGAAGCGAACGGAACAAAAGACGCGCCGAATTTCGCAAGCTCAATATAGAATGACTCCAATATTTGATACAAGTGCAGATTAAGTCAAATATGTGGCTTATGTTCCATTCCACTGGGAGTGCCGGTGGCGCAGTAGTTACCACGCTAGCTTGTCCGATCCAGGAATCATGTGTTTGGATTTCCATCGAGCCAGATTGTAACAGACATGACCTGAGCTTCCAGACACACCCAGCCTACAATGGGTGTCAGGAAATGTCTTACGAATTAAAGGTGACCGACGTATTGATGACGTCAACGTCCCAGTGCTGATTGGTCAGTAACGTGCTAGTATCGTATGTCCTGTCGACCCCGTGTCGCGTAAGAAGGTCCTTACTTGTTTTGCGTACAACTTCAGCGAGTAGAACAAGTTAGAGAAAGAAAGGGATTATGACTGACAGAGTCAGCCTCTTGTTCCACTGCGCTATTATTTGTCCTTCAAACCCGAACATGTATTACAATAAAGCACAATAGTCCCACCAAACTGGGAACAAAGTCTTAAAATGGCCACTGACTGCGAGCCAAAGCGGTAACAGCATTACGAAGTTACGAACTATAATCAGACGGTTTACGAAAGCATAGAGGATATCCTGGCTAACATTCCATCAGTCCGATATATCAACCTGTTATGCATATTGCATTCATTCCTAGACCCGTGTGGGCAGGGGTATGTTAACAAGTACGCTATCATATGTTGCTTGCGCATAGTTGACTGATTTTGTAATATATTTATGACGTGCACTTCTCTGAGCAACAAGAAATGTAGTAAACATCACTCCGCTGTCCTGTTCTATTTTCAGATATTGTGCAGGACTGAAAAAGTCACATAATTTCTTGCGTCTAGGTCTGTGAACCACAGCTAACAAAGATTATACGAGGGTAAGTTAATAAGTAAGTCACAAATGGCTGTAGAAAAATAACTACACATGATAACAACTTGAAGCAATTTTTATACATACATTGTCCCTTTATTTCTCAACATAATTTCCAGCAACATTGATGCACTTATCCCATCGTTTTATTTTCATTTACATGCCATCCCACAGAACTGTGTGACTTACTTATTGACTCGTCCTCGTAACTTTTTTCTACCCAACTATGCACCGCTTTACGGGAAATCGCTAGGGGCTAAATCCACTGACAACTGACAACCCACCTTGGCGAGAGACATTTCGTGAATGACGCCGAAGTTGAATGTGAAATGAAAACGTGGTTTAGAAAACAGAGCACGCAGTTCTATGCACCCGGTTTGGGAGGACTGATAAAACGATGGGATAAGTGCATCAATGTTGGTGGAAATTATGTTGAGAAATAAAGGGACAATGTATGTATACAAATAAACTGGTTTCAAGTTGTTACCATATTTAGTTATTTTTCTAGAGCCAATTGTGACTTACTTATTAACTTACCCTCGTACTTCATGTCTTAGTACAGGTTGTAGGAAGACTTTATAATCCCAGCTTGATCGAGAAAATACGTGATAAGAGGTACATGGTCCCAAAAATGCTACACTAAAGTCAGACGGGGAAAAAACAAAACAAAAACAAGGCATACATTGCAGCATTGCCTTGAACGGACAGAAAACAGACAGCCTGCACACTTTTCACAGTGAACTAAGGAGACATAGACACGGGTTTAATTGGGAATACATATTTACTGTTGATTATCATTATTGTGTTTGATTTAACGTAAGCAACGCAGTACTGGCTTTATAACTCCTTTATTATTAACATATTTGCGCGTAATTCATTGAACATATTTCACCGAGTAAGAGGTAGCACGCCTGCTTTACCGGGACCAAAAGCAAAGAACAGGAACACTGTAAAATACCATGCATGTCGTAGGAGACGAGTCAGAACTGTTGGATACTCATCATATGTAAAACTTTAGCTGCAAATTCGGAACAATCATAATACATACTACAAATGGCTTGGTGTGCATTGGTTGGGAGCCTATGTTCTAATGGGTGAGAAGAAGAAGAAGAAGAAGAAGAAGAAGAAGAAGAAGAAGAAGAAGAAGAAGAAGAAGAAGAAGAAGAAGATGAAGAAGAAGAAGAAGAAGAAGAAGAAGAAGAAGAAGAAGGGGATGAGGAGGAGGAGTAGGAGGAGAAGAAGAAGAAGAATAAGAGGAGGAGGAAGTGGAAGAAGTACACTTGTAGTACAGTAGTTGAGCCCTGTACGGGCTTTGATGTGTATTGTATATATGGTCATATCCCACAGAATTGTATAAAATAATGGGCACTACATGGATGTTGCGGTCAACATCACGTCTACATCCTTTACTTTCCAGAACATTTCCTAGGACCCATTTTGGACTGAGTCGACCTCGGACCCCAGACACACACCAAAAAAAAAAAACTTTATATACGTCTCTGTTAAGATTGATTGATTGATTGATTTAAGTACAGACATCACAGCATTCGGGGCATTTCCATAAGCGCTCCGTCCCCATCCTCAGAAGCCAGCGAAGAGTTCGTCTCTGTTAAGATTTGGACATATAACCACCGTGTCTGAAGTAAGCGTTCCTCCACAGATCTAACGCTGCTCTCGAGCATGTTTCAAGGAAGAATTCTACCCTGGAACAGGTTGACCGTAACTACGTGTCTCGGAATAGCAGACGTAATGAAAAAGTGGATTATCCACTTGCTGCTAGTAGAATTATCTTTAATACACAACAATAGAGCGCAGACCCTAAAAGGAATATTGATTCTGTTTAGAATGTTTCTAAAATATGCAATCACTAGATAATTCTACTCGATTTCTCGGGTCTGTGATAATAACATTTCTTAGATGTGAAGTATGTAAACCCGTAATTGAGTGAAAAATATTTATGAGGTGCGAAGTTTGTATAAACGTATGTTCGAGAAAACATTTCTGAGGCTGGTAGTTGTAAGACGTCGACTTTCTTTCTGGATAGACAAACCGACTGACAGACAGACGGATGGAAGAACAGACAGACAGACAGACAGACAGACAGACAGATAGATAGACAGACAGACAGACAGACAGACAGACAGACAGACGGACAGACGGACGGACGGACGGACGGACGGACGATGGACGGACGGACGGACGGATCTGTTTATCTCTGTTGACTCACATCTGAATGCACATCACCGCATTACGTTAAGTAGTCAGTTTGATCTGTTCTCGACTGACATCACAATACTACTACAATCAGTGATCTGGCTTGCTGCGGCTTAAAGCATATCGATGTTTGTTCAGTTTCTATTAATGTTTTGATAATTTCCACCAACTAGAAGATCCACTGCTGTATCCAAATTATAAATACCAAAGATAGGTAATGGGGGTACTCGTGTTCACTAGCCTGTAGACCGCAGAGCTGTTTGGAAGGAAGCACTGCCATTAATTGGTATTTTGTTCCTGTTGTCATCTCGCCTATCACGTCGAATTTCACAATTAGTTCACATAGTACTTTAAAGTATCACTGCTTTTTTTGAGCATTTTTCTATTATAATCCTCGTGATATCTACTACTGATATTAGTTCACAGATAACTGCATTATAGCACCACTACTTGGGGAATTATTCTGTTATCATTTTTGTTACATCAACTACTGCGGTTAGTTCTCAAGGTTTTTAATTTTTCATTGCTATTTGGGAAATTATTATATTGTCATCACCCTTGTGATATTAGTTCACAGAATACTTTTAAGTATCACCGCTATTTGGTGCGTGTTTCGGTTGCCATCAAGCCGCGCTAACATTCTCGACTGCTAGACTGGTTGTTTGTTCGACTTCTCATCGATGCAGGGAGCGCTTAAAATTGGTCTGCATTTCCATTCCGACCAGCCTAAACTGGATACAAGAAATTGTTATGGGAGCATATTGAGCATATAACCCATGGAGAACCAGCTTGTCCATAACAACATATGATTAGCACCATATAGCTAGTACGCTTCAAGGCATGGCGTAGAGTCCTTTACTTTACTTGCCGCCCATTGGAGCATGTTTCCGTTTTCTTCACTGTTGTCACATGGAGTACCGTGTTTTTCGGTCACGTACTACTGTAGTATAACCATCCAGCTTACGGCCCTGGTCTAAATACCACCCCGCATTATGAAAAAAACACCTACCACATGAATGTGAAGGCCCTGCGCATTGCATTATAAGAAAGAGGTAAATGTGAATAAATAACGTAGGAAAGGTTGCCCTTAGAGCAATAATTGACAACTGAGAAATAATCAATGTAAGTTAACGTTGGCAACGTATTTGTAAAGATCTAACGGTTCAACGTGGTTGGCAATGTCAAGTGTTTGCCCTAGATTTACAACATTATAAAAGTTCAGGCTTATGAGTTGCTCTGTTGGTTATTCTTACTCTGCCGTATGTGCACTCAAGCGCGCAGAAATATAACCAACATTGCCATTAGTAACCAGCTGTTTACTGGAGTATTTCATAAGTTGGTTAAACTATAATTTGGTTGTGTATATTTAAACCTAGCCGGTCTCCGTGTTAGCAGCTTTCTCCGTAACCCCGAATACTCTCGTGGTTGACGCGAGCGCACGAGAATTGGAAGCGGTTCGAGTCGCGGCAGTGACTTATGAGAGTATGGAGCAGGTCGCTCAGAAAGCAATGGCAAACTACTGAGCGTAATCTTGCCAAGAAATCAACAATCAGCTGAAAGATGCTGATGTTGACAGCGATGTCCTGTAAAGGAAATACAAAACATTATTATTATATTTAAACCTATACATATCCACATGAAGGGAATTATTTACTACGAAACAAAACAAAAGTTTCTAATTACATGACTGGCCATAAATGGCATTGAGAAGAAGTGGTGTCTCAAACGTGGCTGAAGCAGTAACAAAACTAAATTATCTCGTTAGAATGACTGATGACATGCTGGTAGCACACGCCTTCTCGTGTGGAAATCGCTTAGAATATGCGCACCAATACTTGGGTCATTATTAATCATCTTCACGTTCTTTTCTAAATTTCGAAATGGAGCCAAAGTTACTTGCAAATATAAAACATTCATAAGAGTTTATTTGCATAGTTTGTAACTTTTGTGGAAGAAAAACACGGTTTTTAATATGATGTAAACAAAGAGACATAATCGTGGAACCACCAAGAATGGACGCGCCTATATACAATAAAAAGACTGCTACATGCTGATATATAGGTCCGCGAATCAATCGCGCTAAAACTGGTGTCAGTTGGCGCCACTTGTTGCAATAGCAGTTATGATGACAGGCGAGGATGACAGAGGCTACACCACCTCTTGACAACGTTAACATGTTCCCCCACTTTTGACACCACTAACACGGGTTTTCTTTTACAATTACCTACCTTCACGTAGTCACACTGCCATTCTTGAACCAGCCCATTCGTCGAGATAAATAGGAACACATAGAAGAAGCTGCATCGAAAGGAAACCCTAGAGATCTTTACAGTACAATACAGAAGATAGTAGGAAAACATAATCAAGCACATGGAATTATAAAAAAAACTATAAACTGGAAAGTTCTCACTAACAATACATATCAGATGAGCAGATAGGCTTAACACTTTGAGGAACACATGAGTAGACCAGTCCAAGAAGACGTTCCAGATATCCAGTCTGCAGAAGTGGAACGGGATGTCAATCGTCAAAATAAGAGATTCAGAAAGCTATCTAATGTCTGAAAGATGGGAAGACTGCTGGTCCAGATGGCATCCTTGCCGAATCTGTTAAAACGAATATAAACACTTCAGCTGAATTACTGCTTACATTATTTAGCAGAAACTTGGAAAGAATCTGGGAGAGAAGAATATCCGGTGAAACTGCAATAGAAAGGAGACATATAGGAGTGTAAAAGATATAGAGGATTGATTGATTGATCTAGGAACCGACATCACAGCATTCGGGACATTCCCATAAGCGCTCCGTCCCCATCCTCAGCAACCAGCGAAGGGTTCCAACACTAATAATTCCAGTAGCAATCTGGTTATAGAGGAATAATGTTAAGGTCAGTTTGTGGGAATATATAAGTTATAGTAAGTTGGATGATGATGGAGAGGCTAAGAGATGTTATTGGCAAATTACTGAAGGATGAACAAGCAGGCCTTCGACAAAATACATCCTGCACTGAGCAGATTGTCACACTGCATAATAATTGGGAAAACTATCAAATTTAACCAACGACTTTATACTGGATTTGTGAACTATGAATAGATCTTTGATAGCATCGGTAGGGAGTCTCTTTGGTAATTGATTAGCATTATGGGGTAGTACATAATTCCATAAACTTATAAACATAACATATAGAGAGGTGCAGATTTCCCTATGAAGGAAATTAACCTCGACATTCATTTTTTTTTTTTTGTTGGGGGGGGGGGGGTGTCATGATGAGAAGAGATGCATTGGAGAACATCGTGACAACTGGAAAGATCGAGGGGAAGAGAGACAGAGGCAGACCAAGAGAAATGATGCTGGATTGATTGAGACGGTGGCATGGAGGAATATAAACAACGAAGTTGATTCAGAAAACCAAAGAATGAGATCTGTGGAAAGTTACGAAAGCCTACGCCAGCCGGCATGGCACTTGATGATGATGATTCGAAATAATAACTAGAGTGAGACACAGATGCCTTTTGTTGCCTCTGTTATATTTACTGACTATAGGCTATGAAGACGAAAAGCACTTCCAGAAATATAATTCAAAGCGCTCCTTGAGAAAGCGACTATATGATCTGGACATCAGCGCCCTCCTGTCCCACACACAAAATCAGATGCAGGATAAACTAAACGTATTGTATAGGAGGTCACGGCAATAAAGTTATAAAGAATATAATTCCATTTCCAGTTTCTGGTACGAGTACCCCCTTTTCAGCCTTCGAGTTTTCGACTTGGCTATGTAGGGGCGTTTCTGGTGTAGCTTGTAGTTTGTCTTTCGTACTTTGGGCTGCTTGTTGTCAGCTTCCCGGCTTCTGATGGGTTGATTGCGTTCGTTACTTTCTTGATGAGGTTTTTCATGTCTGGACAGAGTCGCGCACTTGTTGAGGCCTGGAGTATTTGTGGTCCCTCCCCGAATTATGGTGCTGTTTCCTTTAGGGAGCTTTACCAGTTGTCGTTTCTTCTGGTGTTCTTCCTATTACCCCGTCGTGGGTTTCCTTCGGTTTTTCTCGGTTTCGCCAGTCGGATCTTGGTGGTGAGCGATATCGTCTTTCCTCTGTTTCTTCGTCTTCTGTCCGAGTTCTTGCATCTTTTGATTCGGGTGAGGCTTTCTGCAGGTCCAATGCCAAGTGTAGAATAATGCATTCTGTCTTTCTTTCCTCTTCTTGTATTTTTGATAGCTGTTCTACAATCTCAGCCTTTATAACAGCCATTCAAGCGACATCCTGCTCAATCTTCTGCTGAACTTGCTTCATTTCGTTCAGGATGCGCTGAACGGCCGTTATTTTTGGTTTCTTCTTTCATGCTTGATAGCCTTTCTTCTGTCTCAGCCTTTATAGCAGCTATTCGAGCGACTCCTGCTCCATCTTCTGCTGAACTTGCTTCGTTTCGTCCAGGATGCGCTGAGCGGCTGTTATCTGAGTCTTTTGCGTCTTTTCTTTTTCTACCTCCATGTTGTTGAACTTTGCTCGTAGGTCCTTCAGCTGGCCTTCCAGTTGCGCTTTGTCGCTTTTCGTGAGTCGATTGTGGTCTCGTTCTGCCTCCTAGCTTCTTTGTAGGGCGGGTTAGTTTATATGGCGATCTTCATGGCTTCCTTGCTGTCTTGTTGGCAGGGGCAGCCGAGGTACCTGGCGCCTTGGTTGCCGAGGCAGTTGGCGCATTTTCTGTTAGTTTTAGGCCTCCTGAAGTCCTTGTCGATCTTTGCATGCTGGCACTGACTGTATGGATTAGGTCCAGATCAGTATCTGCATACCTCAACCTCACTTTTGTAGGTGGCACGGGTGTGCCAAAACTTCTGGCACTTAGGAGCACTGCAGCACTCTCGGTATATAGTGCTCTGGAACTTGGTCTCTCTTGTCCCATCTGATGTATTGAGGGATCACTCGGCCCTCCGATGTTACTATGACGACTGTGGAGGGGATGTTGTTCTTTCCGATGATCCTCTAGGCATTGGTGATCTTGTGTTTCTCGTTCTTCCTTGTCAACATCTCCCTGATCTAGTGGTTTGTGAAATGGGTCTTAATTCGTTTAATGACCCATTGTTTCATCGTGCCGTATCGGGTTGCTTGTATTGCGATGCCGTGGTGAAGTTTGATGTCGGCCTTCTCTCTTTGAGCAATTTTCTGCATAAGTGCTGTAGTGTTTGGGTTTTTGTTGATGGAGGCCACTACTCCATCAGGTGTCTTGCGTAGCTGGTAGATGCTGTTTCTTCCCAGCTCGTTTTCCAGCAGCTTGATTATCTTGTCTGTTGGTAGCGCCGACGGTTTGGCTTCTCCCACGCTTGTCTGTTTTAGCAGTAATTTGCCGGTGAAGTCCTCAGTTGTTGTAGTTTCCTCCGATGTTGAGATATTTGGTAAACTGGGCTGTTTCGTTTTGGTGCTGTTGAAAACTTCACGGCTGCTGCTGGCTTCAGTTAAAGTTGTAGTCCCTGACGTCTGTTGAGCTACGGGTGCGGCTTCATCTTGTGTATAAGTGGTAGTTTCATTTAATGTTTCTTCAGTTTCTGGCGATGTGCTGCGGCTAGCAGACACGTTGTCTTCTTTCATCATCTTGATAGTCTTGGCGGCTTCCACGCTGCTCATTTTGAACGTCGGGTGTCTAGTGGAGTTTTTCTTTTTTTTTAAAGAATATAAAAAGTGAGAAGAGCTTTTATAGCACTAGGCAATTTGCGAAGTCAAAATAAGTTAAACCCAACACCAAACTTCAAATATAACATTAACTCAGTACTTCTGACAGAATCACTAACGTTTAGCTCATAGAGAGAAGTAAAGAAATACCAATGTATCAGCAGTCGGAATCATCATCATCAAGTGTCTCACCACAAATTACGATCTCCGATGTCATGGATCAGTTTGTGTGTTGACTTCCTTCCCTGCCTTGATATAAGACTGTCAAGAATATTCTTACGCTGTCATCCTCTATCTCTCTTTCTGCAAATCTTTCTGGTTGTCATAACATGTTCCAGTTTTTGTCTTCTCATAACGTGGCCAAATAACGAGGACTGCCTCTTTCTGATGTTTGTAATAAGTTGTCTTTGCGACTCAGCTTCCCTTGAAACGTACTGATTGCACTTTTTGGCTGTCCAATTAACTTTCAGCATTCTTCTATAAAACCACATCTTCAAGGCTTCCAGGGATTTTCCCGCCTGTTTACTAATTGTCCAGGATTCTCAGCCGTTTGTTAAAACTGGTTCATGGTAGGGCATACACTGACAAAACCCGATATAGTATAACTAGAAAGGTCTTTGTCTGTAATCCACAGAGCAAAAGAAATAAAGGAAGACCTAATACACACGGATAAGAAACGTAGAAACAGAAATAGATAATATAGGGTCGAGGTGGACGTATCTGCACGGGGTAGCCAAGGGTATAGGAGCTGTTGGTGTGAGTTGGTTGAGAGGTGGACGTATCTGCGCGGGGTAGCCAAGGGTATAGGAGCTGTTGGTGTGAGTTGGTTGAGAGGTGGACGTATCTGCACGGGGTAGCCAAGGGTATAGGAGCTGTTGGTGTGAGTTGGTGTAACAGAAGTAGGGTATTAGTGGGAAAAGGCTACAGCACGATTGAGCATCGGGGGAGAATGGGAAGAGAGATGCTCAAGTCGTGACGTAGTTGGTTGTCAGGGGGCAGTCAAGATCTGGGTCTGAAGCTGAAAGGACGCCATGTTTGTAGAAGTTGTCATACCATGGAAATAAACCTTATTTATATGAAGTCAACAGTCTTTCTTAGTCCTTCACACTGTTATAGGACTAATTTTGGTGCCGTGACCAGGATTCGAGCCTGGTACAATGCGAAGTCACAAAATGCTGTCTACTGAGTAACAACGCAAAGTATCAAGATGCTGTCTACTGAGTAACAACGCGGAGTCTCAAAATGCTGTCTACTGAATAAGATCGCGGAGTCTAAAAACGATGTCTACTATATAATACATCGAAGTAGCTCAAGATCCTTGGTCCGTTTGTGTCGATCGCCAGAAACAGAATTTCGGCACGGTTCTAAACAAGTATTGAACATAACAAAGCGCAGTTGGAAAAATGGCAAATAAGTTAACTGTGAAAAGTACAGCAACCAAAAGCCCGGCCAGGGGTGGTTGTCTGTAAGTCTTTTTCAAGACTTGATATTAAAATTTAATTGGCGTCAAGAAAAGGCTGAAGACCAACTTGCCATAACAGGTTGCAGCGTCTGTGATTGTCATCAAACCGGCGAGCATCAACTGTAAACACCATCCTAACGACTCCTCTTGTCCATTTCTCTGCCGAACGTGTCAGGAGTGTGCTGAAGCTCAAGTCAGTAAATTGATATCTCGAGCGAGCAGGAGTGTGCTGAAAGTCGGCCCAGTTTGATCGTGTCTTGAGCGAGCAAGAGTTTGGCTAAAGGGCAATCCAGTCTGATCGTTGTTTCAGGTGAGCAAGAACTTTTCAATAAGACAATCAAGTTCAGCCTCAATGTTAATAGGTTTTGTTCTGAGCGCTAACAACTAGAAAAAAAGAACGTTGGTAAAAGACAATCGAGACAACAAATAAATACCTCATTACTTCATGGATTGCCCAATGTTTTGTTGACGTGTCAGACTATCTCAGGGCTCTACTACAAATGAGAGCCGCTCGCTAATACTTTTGGCCTCTGTTACGTATGAGTCGTTCTCAAGACGTCGATTTGATGTACTCCATCTCAGAAGGGACCCAACCAAGGGTTGAAGTACTGTACTGAGGCATCCCAAGAAGAGAACATACCTTAGAAGAAGGAACGAACTACCTGAAGTGCGCGATTGGTTTCAACTAATACAGCGTTGAATTTAACCTGATGGCGAACCTAGGAGAATACATCTTGTGTGGATCGAGAAACAAGAGTAGGGTAATTTGTACACCTATTAACTGATTGAACTGTTCTTACGGTATAAGTGATTTGTGTTTCTTAAATTAGTAAATTACAAATGTGAAGTTGTTTGCTTGGTCTGTATAATAAAATTTCAGCACAGCAGAACCATCACAGCACAGTGGAGAAACAGGCATAATTTCGGCTGAGTTCAAGACGAGTTTATTTTTCTCCAGGTACCAAAGAATATGCAGAAGAAGAAGTAGAAATATTGTTTCAGGTTGATAGAAAATTCAAAGGAAGTTAAAATGAATTACTTGTATGTGGAATTACAACGTATTAGTACATGGTTGGGGGAATTAAAGGTGTCAATTACTGAAGTAGAGAGTTTTGTGGAAACGTTGAAGAACAGAACGACTAGACAAGACCCTTATAGAATTATGGTAGACTGTAATGGAGTAGGAAAGAATAACAGGAGACAGCCATTGCTTAATAAAGACAGAAGACAATATGGTTATGACGAACCAAGGCCTGATGTATATAGAGTAAAAGACGGTGAGAAGAACAGACGTAATAGTGAAAGCTCGGACTGGTATAGCTGTTATAAATACAAAAATGGGAGTGAGAGAAACCTTTCAAGGAAATCATGGGACTGGCCCTCTCACAGTGCAACGCTAGAAAAAGACGTAACGACTGGTTTGAAAAGAGACAAAGACAATATTTGAAGTCAGGATCGAAGGACAGAGTAGAATACAAAGATAAGAATTCAACGACTCCTAAAGTACTTGCTAATATTAAGATTGAACAGGAAAAGAAGACGTTATTAGTAAAGAAAATAAACCGAGATACACAGACGCAGGCAGGTAATACGATAGAAAATAGTACGCAGACTCAGGTAGATACAATAGAGAAAAAGGTCCAGGTACAACCAGCCAGCAAGATAACAAAGGGAAGTCAAACTGACTTAATAGAAACTCAGGCAAAATCAACTCATTTGACTAAGGGAGACAAGGTTGAAGTTAAGAAAGATAGACAGACGAGAACCAAGGACGAAAGAAAGCCAAAGAGGAAAAGTATTGAAGAAAGGAATAGTAGTATGATAGTAAATAGAGGTACTGCCGTGTCAAGTTCCTCAGGTATAGACATGAAACTAATTCCCAAATGGTGTAGGAATATTAGCTGTCAGAGTTCAGGTTACGGAGAAGATATTCCTATTCGCATATTATAGTGATGCTGAAACAGAAATTAATACTGATGATTCGGAGAATGAGAGAGTTGCAATACGAGCAGATCCTGAATCGAAGCGTGATGTTCCCTCATACGGTGTAGTTACTGGTAGACAGACGGACAGAGTTTTGATTAATGACTCTTTAGAACTAGATACTGGTTTGTATGACAAGAAAGTAGGGAAGGCTAAGAGACGAATACCAAGAAAGAGAAAGAAAGTCAGACGTTCTAAAGGCGACTATGGGAATGGAATCGACGTGGCTGCGGTGAACTACTACTATGAATCTGATGAGGGAACTATTGTCAGTGTGTCATCTGAAGACGAAATGGGGAGGTGCAAACGTTACGTAAGGTATACAGGAAACAGTGAGCAGACCGACGCAAATAAAGGAAATAGAAAGAAATCATTTAAGAAGAAGAAGAATAATAGTAGACAGATAGCGGGAATTTACTCAACGACAGAAAGTGACTTAGGAAAAATAGAAGACCTTATGACCTTAAGACCTGAGTACTTTAACAGGTTGACAACAGATAGTGAAGATGACATAGTAAGAGAAAGACGTACTAATGTACTGAGAGACAATGAATTATTTAACTTGGACACACTCTATAACGGTTAAAGTTCCCTGGGTGAGGAAGGCAAATGGAATAGTTTTGGCTTATGAGAAGAATTGCGGTTTGAGCATATAGATATATGGGTTGTCTAAAATAGACAGATGAATTTTGTTTGGTGTAGTATCACATGGTACAGCGTAGGTGATAGTGTTGTTGAGAATAGAGAGTTACGGCAAATGATATTCTACGTGGATACGTAATACAGGATATCTTCTGTTTGGTTACGATGTAGGGAGAGTAAACAAGGAAAATATAGTCCTTTGTCGGGAATGGAAAGAATGGAGAGTTAATCAGGTTGACTGATGTATAACTGGTGTGATTAAAATAGAGTAGATTCAGCACAGAATTAGTAGAGGGTGAGAGATAAACTAAGTACTAGAAATGCTTTGACTCAGAGCTATGACGTGATGTCTGAGATAGTTTCGCTTGGGAGTTTGAGAAGTAAGTAGAGTATGGTTGACAGGTAAACCGAGAGTGTCTGGTGAGGAGATATAGATTGAGGAGGAATTGAGTATCCTGTGTGTAAAATAGCCAGTTGAACGCGAGAATATTAAGAGAAAAAGACTGTAGAAGTGATGCTTGAAAAATACGAGTTGCGTCGTGCTTGTGGAGAAAGAAGAGCTGATTAAGTCTGAGAAAGTTGTTGTGTGGAGAAGTGTAGAATGATAGTTACGAAATTAGTGGTTCAGCAGAATGAGGTTTGTTTTGAAGAGATAGTATATAGTGCTGTGAAAGCGATATAAGTTGCGAGAGGTAATGTATAGGGTCTGACCTTCGTATAGGAGTGAGTGATTGAGTAAAGTAGAAATAAGAAAGTAGTGAATGGTGAAAGTTCTGTGGAGTAATTCGTCTGGTTATGCGTTGTTCATACGTGAGTATAATGGTAGACAAACAGATGTTCGTCGCGATGAGTGAAGTTGGATTGAGCTGTGATGAAGTCGCCTAAGTGAAATACATAGATAAAATGCAAGAGTGAAGCTGATATATCTTGTGTCAATGTGTGTAGAGGAAGTCGATACGCTTAGATTGTGGTGAGTGATTGCTAGAATGTTGAATTGATGTTTAAATTGTTGTTGTGAAGTAAGAGTATAGACACGTTAGGTTGCCGCGATGCGAGAATAGTCGTGAGGTGAGAGCGAGGTAGTGTGTCACTGTCCGTGTGAATATGCGAAGAGTGGTTGATAAGTGACGTTGATAAAATGTGGAACATAGAGTATGCGAAAATTGAGAGATAGAAAGAACGTGATTAGAGAATTGTGATGTCCTTTGGTTGGAATGGGTGATCTTGGAAGGAAATTATGGAAGTTGTATGACAGGTTGACGGAAAGAGAGTTAACATTCTGAATGACGTTTCGTAAAACATGTTTAGTATTCTTGACAGAGACATAGCTAAGCAGGAATGCCTAGTACTGAGAAACGAGAAAAGTGAGGTCTGCCGTCAGTTATAAGTGGCAGTTCTGAAAGAATCCCTATAAAGAAGACGAAGAGTGAAAGATACGGAGGTAAATAAGCTTAGTTAAAGGAATGTTGGAAAACGTATTCGGAGGAGGGTGACCGGTTTGATTGTCGTCACGATACAAGAGTGCTAGGAAAGACTTGAGGATAGCTTAGAGTAGTCGTGGTGAGATGTTAGAAAGTAATGATACGTTAAGTAATTGCGTCGGATAGACAAGAAACTTAAAAGTAGAATTAGTTATTGGTACAGTAAGTAGATGTGTTGGTGGGAGGTCTATAGTAAATAGACAAAGTTTTGTTGGACGTAGGAGAGTGGAGATACCGTAGATAACGGTAATAATGATTAAGAAGTAGTAGTGATGTTTGGTATAAATCCAAGGGAAACAATTGGTGTGCCGAGCCACAGGTTAGTGAGTAGATAGATGACGGCTTGTACATTGAGATGACATTAGAATAATCGCCACATTAGTAATAGATAAAGTGAGTTGACCTGTAGTTTACAGAGCTTGTTTAAGATGATATTCTAGATATGGTGATGTGTTAAGAGTTAGTTTTGTAAAATGTTGTGAGGGGAGATAATCAATGGTTGACTTCCAGAAAAAGGAACGGTCAGTTGTTGTGTAGTGATTTTGGTTGAGGGGAACAAGTATTGTTCCGCGTTATGATGGTCTGTAGTTAACAGATATACATACTTGGCGGTGAAGTGTTTTGTTTTCAAGGTTATAGAAATAGTGGCCCCTCTGCTGTGTGTCCACCGTGACGAGGTAGAGGGGCTTGTGTGTCCCAATGACCCCAAGAGCTATGCCGACGGTAGCACAGCTACTGGTAGGGCCACCCATGTCGGACAGGTCAAGGGAGAGGGACCAGACGAAGAGACACACAAACCTGCTGCCTTGTAGGTAGACTGGGGACAGTCAAAGGCTAGGGAAAGCACCCCAAATACATGCTTGTCGAAATCGGATGTACTGAGCCACAGGCTTGACAAAGCAGTGCAACGTGAAACCTGCTGCCTTGTAGGTAGACTGGGGACAGTCAAAGGCTAGGGAAAGCATCCCGAATAAATGCTTGTCGAAATCGGATGTACTGAGCCACAGGCTTGACAAAGCAGTGCAACGTAACTTAATTCATGATGTCACAAATCAAAATTAATCGATATGGTGCTAATCCCGTGAAGTCCCATCAGGCGGTGATAGTGCCGGGCCCCCTGCCTCGAGGGGGTCCACCCATGACTACTGGTGGTCACCTTCCCCTGTGCTGTGGAGTCAAGGCACAGAGGAGTAGGTTAAGAGCTATTGACCAAATACCCCGGACACTCAACATACTACAGTGGAATGCCGAAGGAGTTTACAAGAAGAAAGACTCCCTAAACACATCGTCTTCATAAAGATAGAATAGATGTGGCATGCATTCAAGAGACACACCTCAACGCCAATCACAAATTCTCAGTCAGAGGATATCAGGCCACACGTTTTGACCGCGAAGGACACAAAGGAGGAGTTCTGATACTTACACGAAATACAATACCTTGCAGCGAAGTATCTGTGATCTCTGACAACCAAACGGAAATTATAGGTGTTGACATAATGATAAAGGAAGTGAAAATAAGAATCTACAATCTGTATAGCCCAGCAGATAAGGACCTTACACTCTCAAACATGAAAATAACTGACACAAACTGCATTATTGTCGGAGACTTTAATAGCCGTTCAGAAAGATGGGGATACCCAGATACTGACAAAAGAGGAGATGAATTGGAGGACTGGGAAATAGACTCAAATCTCCATCTACTCAACAAAGCGGATGACACACCGAGCTTCTACTCCAGAAGATGGCTTACCACTTCTACTCCAGACTTAGCTTTCTGCACAGGAGACATCCTCCACAAAATCGATCGCCATGTGCTGGACCAATTAGCAGGTAGTGACCACAGACCAATCAAGCTTGAAATGAATATGGAGTCTGTTCCACAGGAGCAAAAGCCCTTGCCCCGCTGGAATTACAAACGAGCAGATTGGGACAGATTTGCCATACTAACAGACAAATATTGTGCAAACATAAATACACGATATGGCAACATAAAGCAAATGGTGGAAAGTCTAAACAGAGCGATAATACAGGCAGCCACTGAGTCCATTCCAAGAGGAGCGAGGAAAAATTACAAACCATACTGGACTGAAGAACTACAAAGTTTGGAGGACAAAGTTGAAGATGCCAGGAAGACAGCAGAGAGAGAACAAACAATTGAAGCAAACATCTCTCTCAAAGCCATCTCAGCAAAATATAAAAGAACAGTAAATCAAACAACAAGAGATTGTTGGAGGGAAAAAACAGAAAACCTGAATTTTGACAGGGATGGAAACAAACTATGGAAACTAGTGAAAGCCATGAACAATGAAGGACCTAGAAACAAACAAATAACAATTAAACAAGGAAATGCCTTGCTTACTGGCAAAAAGGCTGCAAATGCACTAATGGAACACTATGCAAATGCAAACCACATTGATATTACAACCGAACAGAAGAAAGCAATCAAAGACAAACAGACACATCATAGAAATACAGAGACAGCAGCAGAATATATGATGGCAAATCTAACAATGGAAGAAATGGAACAGGCAATGAATACCCTAAAAAAGAAGAAATCACCAGGAAAGGATGGAATCACAAATGAAATGCTAATAGGACTAGGCACCAAGGCAAAGAAGAAACTACTAGCAGTCCTAAATAACAGCTGGAAGAGAGGAATAGTCCCACAGGCATGGAAGGAAGCTATACTAATACCAGTCCCAAAGAAAGGAAAAGACCTGGAAGAACCAAATGGCTATCGACCTATCAGTCTACTGAGCTGTGTAGGAAAATTAATGGAACGCATTATCAATGGCAGGCTAACATGGCATCTGGAAGAAAACAAACTCTTAACACCACACCAAGCAGGATTCAGAAAATACAGATCCACTGAAGATCAAATAACCTATATAGCTCAGGAAATAGAGGATGCCTTCCAAGAGAAAAAGCACACACTAGCAGTCTGGATAGATTTAGAAAAAGCATTTGATAAAGTATGGAAGGAAGGACTGAAAGTAAAACTGCAAAACATGCATGTTTGTGGAAAAATGTATAAATGGATCAGCCACTACCTTGAGAACAGAACTGCCAGGACAAAAGTACAAGGACAAACAAGCAAAATGATGCTGCTGGAGCAAGGTGTCCCCCAAGGAGGAGTTCTTTCACCAACATTATTCCTAGCATATATAAATGACATCAAAGAAAATTTTCCAGCCAGAGTACACACATCCTCCTTTGCAGATGACCTAGCTATATGGACATCTGAAGAATATATTAGTACAGCTAACAGCAGAATACAGCAAGCCTTATTAGCGCTAGAGGACTGGTCAAAATCATGGCTAGTGAAGATAAGTGAGGAGAAAACAACATGCACAGTGTTCTCCCTCTCAAATAAAACTCAGCAACCTAAGCTGGTATTGAATGGAAAAATATTGCGCCATGAAGAAAATCCAAACTATCTAGGAGTCACCTTTGATCGTCGCCTGACATGGAAGACACAGGTTGAGAAAAATCGAACAAGAGCAAGGCAGAGAATGGCAATCATGAAAAAGCTTGCTGGTACAACGTGGGGAGCAGATGAGAAAGTTCTCAAGAAGTTATATACTGGACGGGTGAGGCCAGTACTGGAATATGGCATTGCAGCTTGGGCAACAGCAGCTAAGTCAAACTTTAACAAAATAAGTAGAGTCCAAAACCAAGGAATGCGAATCATAACTGGAAACCTGAAGACAACGCCTATTAATGAACTAGAAAAGATCACTTGTTTACAACCAATGCAGGATAGAAGAGATAGCAGAGCCCAGCAACAAGCAGAAAAATTTAGAAGATTGACAGACCACCCTATGTTCAACAGATTTAATGGTTTTGGAAAGGGAAGACTGAAGCGTAGCAACTTTGTAGAAACTGCAAAACGGAGGATTAGGGCAGATCCTATACTTAACATATCAACAGTCAAGCCCATACACAATGCACACAACTTCCCAGCTTGGAGACAGCAGCAACTGCCTGAGATGATAGAAAACATTCCTGGTATTGAGAAAAAGAACACTCAGCATGAAACCGAAAGAAGAGAAATAACCCTAAACTACATAAAAGAACATTACCCAAGCAGGAATTGGACCCATGCATATACAGATGGATCAGCCAAAAATTCAATAGAGAATGGAGGAGGAGGAATTCTCCTAAATTTAAAAAATGGAGTGAAAAAAAACACATTCAATGGCAACTGGAAAATTTTCAAGTAACTTCAAAGCGGAGGTAGAGGCTTTGAAAACTGCAGCAGAAATGCTCCTGATGGAGGAAAATAAAGAGAAGCAAATAGCTATCTTCACAGATGCAAAGTCAGCTGTCTCAATACTCAAGAGCAATAACAGCACAGAACTAACTGACCTAAGAGCAGCACTCCATGGTCTATGCCAGAAATCCAAAAAAGTTGTAATACAGTGGATCCCATCACATTGCAGTATACCTGGAAACGAAGAGGCTGACAGACTGGCAAAAGAGGGCGGACGACTACCACAGCCTGACATAGACATAACCTATAATGAGGCAAAGAGGTTGATAAAAGCACTTATAGAACCAAATGGGAATCTGAGCATCCAGGCCATCAGAAGGATGATGCATATTACAAACTCGACCGAAGAGAACAAGTAGCAATCTTCAGACTCCGCACAGGACATAACAGGCTGAAATACCACTTGTTCAATAAACTAAAGATAGGAGATACTGATGAATATAATTGTAGAACTGGAAAAATGACAGCAAAACATTTGCTGCAGGATTGCCCAACGTATGCAGAACAGAGAAAGATATTTTGGCCCACACCTGCTTCATTTGAGGACAAGCTCTATGGAGATATCAACAAGCTCAAGTTGACCGCAGCTTACTTTAACTACATACAGGTTGACATTTAAAGGTGCATGAAGACCCAGAGGCATGAAATGAAATATTGCTTGGATAGCAAATCCATTATGTGGAAAGTCCAAATCGAAAGCTCGCTGTGTGGGCTTCATAAAAGGTGGAAAAGTGTCCTAGTGGCACGAAATGGAATATTGCTTGATAGCAAATCCATTACGTGGAAAGTCCGAATCAAAAGCCCATTGTGTGGGCTTCATAAAAGGTGGAAAAGTGTCCTAGTGGCATGAAATGGAATATTGCTTGGATAGCAAATCCATTACATGGAAAGTCCGAATCGAAAGCTCACTGTGTGGATGTCATCTGCAGACTGCATACTTCTGGTTTCCGGAAGAACAGCCTATGGTGAACGGAAGGCCCAATATACGGAAGTGAGGCTAAGCAGCCATGTGCAGGACGTGACGATTCCTTGGGTGAGCCCAGTACCAGAGCGCTATGTATCGGCTCTGCAAGTATGGAAGCCTCCTTGGATAGCGGGGAATGCCCATGGTCTGCACCTGCCTTCCCTTGAGGGCTGACCAGGATCTTTGGCTGTTCTATATGGACCAGCTGGGATGGGGGATAACACCACAACAGTGAGAGTCAAACGTCCTAAGAAACCCCCGGGAAGGTTAACCCGGTCAACAAATGCCCGCAGAAGTCGGATGTGTCGGCCTAACGGCGCAAGAACGCAGCTCTGCTGTAAACAGGCACAACGCAATCACATCCGAAAAAAAACTCCGGATGAACGAAGAAGAAGAAGATGAAATAGTGGAATGAATAGCTCATATAGGAGGCCAATGTTAAGGGGCCACTGTGCGTAGTAATTTTAAGAGAGTTATGTATTTTTTGAAAACCTTCTCTTTAGCGAGAAGACAATTGTTTTATTGCCTCATGTATAATGTTTTTTTGCTTGATTTGGTCCTGTAAAATGATTGTTATTATTTTAGAATAGGATTATTGTGTTCTTAGAATTGTGCATACAAACTACTGGTCCGTAAAAGAGACCAGTAGTATTAGGTAACAATAGATTAGGATGTATGTAGTATTATTTTAATCATCATCACCATCGTCATCACCATCATCATCACCATCGTCATCATACCTTTAATTGATATGAGGGGAAACATAAATGATGTTATAAAAATTTTGGGGGGGAGGGGGGTATGATATCCTGTTGTGATTTTATTTCGCTGTTTTGTACGTAGTTAATTAAGTTATGTTTAGTTTACATAGTTTTGTCTAGAATAAAGACAATATATAGGTTTTAATTAGGACCCTTCGTTCAGAAAAGAGTTAATAAAACTACTGAGAGCTAATAGAGAGACACATTCTCTTTGTGAAGAGTAAGTTCATGGGTATTTTGTGGCTGTGATAATCAGCATAATGAGGTTGATATGGTTATGAAGTAGTGGAAAAATATACTGGGGATGGTTATGGGAAGGTTTAGAGTTACACTAAAGTCAGCATTGATTGGAAATATATGGATTGGAAGCCATATGGGGGAAGAAAAGATTAATATAGCAGTGGGGTAAATGAGGAGAAAGTGTTAAACATAGTTTCCATGGGGTCAGAAGAGCCATGATGTACACAGGGTTGCTGGGTTATAGAAGAAGAACTGGGTAACGGGTTACCCCAGACAAATAGCAAAAACATGAATTGAATCCATGTTTAAATCTGAAGAGTGATTAGACACTGTGGATAGCAGAAAAATAGTAAGAAATGAACATAGTGGAGACATAATGACAAGGGGTTTTAGAGGGTCCGTGAGATATGGACTGAGATAAAGTTGATTGCAAACAGTCACAGACAGGAGTTGGGGGTAGTTTATTGTTGCTGTTGATGACGGCATAAGTGGAGGTTTTAATAGATATGCCCATAATAAATGGACAATAAGGGGTCGCTAAAATTTTTGGCGAGAGAATTCTGAGTGAGGTATAGAAGTTATGTGAGGGGATGTGTATAATGTTGGAGGAGGTCTTAAGGGATAATAGACCTTTTTAATTGTGTCCTCGGGATATGTTTTGTGGTTAACATTACAATGTGAGTTTGAGATAAGGTTCAGAGTTAAAAAATTGGTGTCTGTAATATATAGACACTTGGTTGGTATTTGATGCTGTAGATAGCAGCGTAAACGGTTACCATAATAAGTGGTACGGTAGAGGATATAATTGTTTTAGACTTTATTACATCGGTGGCCACCGATTCTTTGTCTTCCTATCGTGTGAAAGTGATTTCAGCTTAGTTGAAAGTAGGGAATTAGTAGTGTTAGTGATAAAAATAAGGAGTTGGTATCAGCGTTTGAAATTGTAAGCGGATTGCTTATGAAGTGGGAAAGAAGTATTTAAGAAGATGTGTTATGATGTATTGTATAAAGTTGAGATTTAAATGTTATTAAAATATGTTATGTTTGTTTGAAGAGCCAGAAACGAAGAAGAAGTGAATTGATATATAGCAGGGGAAAGAGTTAAAGAAATAGAATATTTACTTAAGTTGGAGTTGGTTTGGGGAAGATTAGAGGAACTGTGAGGGGTAAGGAAAAAGAGGGAATAGAGTAAGGGGATTAGGAGTAAAGATTTTTTCCTTTATAGGAAAAATTCTTTAGTAAACAGAGGGAGGTGTAACAGAAGTAGGGTATTAGTGGGAAAAGGCTACAGCACGATTGAGCATCGGGGGAGAATGGGAAGAGAGATGCTCAAGTCGTGACGTAGTTAGTTGTCAGGGGGCAGTCAAGATCTGGGTCTGAAGCTGAAAGGACGCCATGTTTGTAGAAGTTGTCATACCATGGAAATAAACCTTATTTATATGAAGTCAACAGTCTTTCTTAGTCCTTCACACTGTTATATTGGTTGAGAGGTGGACGTATCTGCTCGGGGTAGCCAAGGGTATAGGAGCTGTTGGTGTGAGTTGGTTGAGAGGTGAACGTATATGCGCGAGGTAGCCAAGGATATAGGAGCTGTTGGTGTGAGTTGGTTGAGAGGTGGACGTATCTGCGCGGGGTAGCCAAGGGTATAGAAGCTGTTGGTGTGAGTTGGTTGAGAGGTGGACGTATCTGCGCGGGGTAACCAAGGATATAGGAGCTGTTGGTGTGAGTTGGTTGAGAGGTGGACGTATCTGCGCGGGGTAGCCAAGAATATAGGAGCTGTTGGTGTGAGTTGGTTGAGAGGTGGACGTATCTGCGCGAGGTAGCCAAGGGTATAGGAGCTGTTGGTGTGAGTTGGTTGAGAGGTGGACGTATATGCGCGGGGTAGCCAAGGGTATAGGAGCTGTTAGTGTGAGTTGGTTGAGAGGTGGACGTATATGCGCGGGGTAGCCAAGGGTATAGGAGCTGTTGGTGTGAGTTGGCTGAGAGGTGGACGTATCTGCATGGGGTAGCCAAGGATATAGGAGCTGTTGCTGTGAGTTGGCTGAGAGCCTGTGCTCGAGTGGGATGTAGATGGAGAAAGAAGAAGAATGAATGCATTTCCTCCTTTAATTTATTTAGTGTATAGTATAAATATGTGACTTGACCTGAATTATAATACACATACACTCACATTCACCCACCCTCGCGCGCTCATACACACATTCATACATACAATCATGTGCCAGAAAAACCGAATTAAAACAAAGTGAAAGAATATATTATCATGTATCTTTATTGATCACATTTGAAACGAGTCATATTGTGGTAAATACGACAGTATGGTCGTGATACACGAAACAATATAAGATTAAGTGACTTCTGTTCTCAACTCAGAATGGACATATATGATGCTGCATATTAAAACGTCGATAAATATGATAAATTGTGTTATGTAATGGAATGGAAATCGTACACGTAACAAAATAGTTAATTTTGTTACGTATGTCTTTATTTACAAATCTTAATAAATGAATATTCATTACATGTATAAATAGATTACAATATAAAATGGGTGGTAGTCAGTAAAGTCAAACAGTGGAACAGTAGATGACGCTCACTGGCACGACAATTCGTCATGTAATTTGCATAATATAATTTGCACAAGTCTCGTATAACGTCTTATTGGTTAATGAAACAATACATCCAGTGTCACAACATATTCAATTAAAAACAAGACAAATCGGAACAAGACAGAAACAGTGATTTACGTGGCATACTTAAGGCAGGTTAACCATTAACCAAAATAAGCAAGGGCAACAAGAGAAAGTGGACAGCACAGACACGTTCCATTGCCGGGTTACCACGAAAAATATGGTGTAAAACTGGGCAAAGTACCGCTGAACAGGGATGCACAAACAGGTTGCTCGCACAATAAATGCAGCCTGCCTGCCAACAACATTTTGACAATAACTAAAGATAATTTATTATACAGCAATTTGACGTTTAGTTTAACGCCGAGAAAATGGGTTCATTCCACACTACTGTTAGTTGAACTTAAACGTTCACTTCTCATTCAGAAAGCAACGGCAAACTACTCCACTTAAAATTTACTAGACAATTAACCTGGTGTTGATAGCAACATCCTGCAAAAGACATGCAACTGTATATATACGCGCGCATTAACATACATGCATAACTACATACATGTCATAATAAGTTTGAATGGCCAGTTCCCTTCATCGTCACTTTTCCTATCCACGCCACAGGCTGAATGTTCTGAAAATACCTGGTAAGATAGACCAACCCCAGAGACGTACTGGTCGGAGAGAATATCTTGCCACTGATTAGGGTTAACCTCGGACCACCTTCTTGGCAGGCAGGCGCATGTACTACTATGCCAATGCCACTCGTACACACATACTCTCTCTCTCTCTCTCTCTCTCTCTCTCTCTCTCTCTCTCTCTCTCTCTCTCTCTCTCTCTCTCCTATCATGCCGATCTAATCATATAATGCAGGGTACATAACATATCGTCGTATTTCCACCTGTCGAATCCTTTCTGTTTACCTATACAAGATTTATCATTCCGTTTCCATTCCAAAACTTTTTCTCCACATAATAAAAATAAAATACTTCGACATGCATTTAAAGAAATAATGCTGTGTGTTTGTTACGAGACTGCAGTGGGACGTGTTTCCAGATGACTTTGCCTGCCGCCGCCCAGGAACATCAGGATTCCACCGATGAGTCCAAGCCCACAGGCACAGACAGCCAGTGCGTACGAGTAGTGTAAATATTCGGAGTGATCCGTGAATTTAGCTCCGAATATAGCAACGGCAATAAGCCAGCCGACAGCTGTGAAAGTAACAAAACAATAGGTTAGACAACATGGTATCAACTGTTTTCTGTTATGTCAACGAACTTGTACATGTTGCCCAGGTCAGCAATGGATTGCCACTAATCGAATGAACTCACTCCCCCGATGTGTCTCCACCTTGCCGTGGTGGGGGAGCTTGAGTGTCCCGTTGACCCCATGTGCTTGCCGATGGGTGAAAACTACATATCGGACAGTGTATGGGATAGGGACCAGACTAAGAGAGACACAACCTGCTGCTCTGCAGGAGACTGAGGATAGCAGTCAAAAGTTTAAATCAGGCGCATGAAGGCAGTTCTTGTTTCGGACAAATACTCTAAGGCTCTCTGTCAAGGGTTTAGGCTGAACGCCTCTAAGCCACAGACCCTCGGATCTGAGAGTCGGGCCGACATCCACCTACCGAAAAATTGGAATCGAGATACTGAGCAAGCTACATGCCCAGTTCTGACACTTGTTTGAAGGCTCTCAGCTGAGGGATATGTTGGATTCCCGATGAGATGGCCTGGCCGTTTCTCACTGACTGCTGCACGAAGGTAAGGTGCTGAGCCGGCAGCACATGTAGCCTACCTCGTGAGCGAGTACAAAAAGTCAGTAAAATACCCCAGTCGAAGGAAATGGTTACGAAAACTGTCTGTATCTAACTCATAGAGAGTGTAGATAAAAGTGGAGAAACGTCTCAATAACGCGAAATGGAACGCACGGCGAGCGAACCTATTGCGTGGTCCAAAGTCAAAAGCAAAAGCTTACCGAGTGGATGTCGCCCGCAGTCTGACCGCCCCTGGAGCTCACTTGAGCGACCAGTGGCAAGCGAGATGCCCAATACATGGAAGTGAGGAACTAAAGCAGCCATGAGCAGGACGTGGCAACTGCTCGGGTGAGCCCAGTCTCGGAGCAATATGTGCCGGCTCTGCAATTATGGAAGCCTCCTTGGATAGCGAGGGACTGCCCATTGTCTGCCCCTGCCTTCCCTTGAGGGCCGACCGCGATGTCGTTGGTCGTTCTATCTTGACCAGCTGAGATGTGGGCGACATCACAACAGTCTAACGTGCCTCGAAATCAGAGGAAGGTTAACCTCATTAAAAAATGCCCGCCGGAAGTCGGAAGTGTCGTCCTACGGGTGGCAAACTAAAAATTGACACTACGCAAATACGTCCGAGTGAAATGTCTCGTCCGAATGTCTCTCGTGCTAGGAACAGCTCTGACTACCTAGTTTCCGAATGCCGCTCTTGTTCGGAACAGCTCTGACTAGGTAGTTTTCCGAATGTCCGCCGTGCCTGGAACAGCTCTGATGGGTACAGGGACAAGCACATGTCCGAAAACTCGCTTAGTGGAAACCAACCGCAGAGCTGACTGGTTTGTGCAGGAACGGCCCAGGGCGAGCGAAATGCCCAATATATTGAAGTGAGGAATTAAAACAGCCATGAGCAGGACGTGACGATTCCCTCGGTAAACCCAGCACCAGAGCGTTATGTGCCGGCTCTGCAATTATGGAAGCCACCCAGGATGGCGGAAAATGCTATGGACTGTCCCTGCCTTCACTTGAGGGATGACCGTGTAGTCTTCGACTGTTCCAACTTGACCAGCTGAGAGATGTGGACGGTACCACAAAAGTGAGAGTCTCCCAGGATTGCTAACCTGGTCAAAAATGCACGCTAAAAGTCGGATGTGTTGGCCTGAGGGTTTCGAGCCGAGGGTGCCTAACCAGACACACCGCAATCACATCTGAAAAAATCACTCCGGATGAACGCAAAGAAGAAGAAGAAGAATGAACTCATATGTTTTTAGGTCTAATGACACCCTGCTGGCTCATTGGCGAAGGGGTTTCAGACGCAGTTCAGTAATCCCGCATATTGCGTTCGAAACACAGCTGTGGGCGATTTGGCAGCAGACTGTCTTACGTTGGTTTTTTTATGAGATGGTATGGGTGCCGGTCGTTCAGAAAGCCATGGTAAACTAATGAACGTAAACTTGCCCAGGAATCACGAACAGCCAAAAATGCTGGGGTTCACTGAAACGTCTTGTAAAGAATATGAAAATAACTAATGACACCATAGGATTAGGTTGGTTGACTGGTTGTGTATCTTCTGAAAGATGTGAGTTTCAACCAGTAGGATTAAAACTTTGACGGTCTGGATGTCTGAGCCTCTCAAAAGGCCTGCACCTACCATACTGGGGTTAGGGTAGAGATTTCCTTCACGACTAGTTAGAAAAGTACCACTTCTAAAGGACTGTGTTGCGGAGCTCTCATTCCCTTGTCCAAGCTCAGAAACTAGCAGATTCTGCAAGACCGGTACTAGAACTTCTCATCTGTGGAGAGGCATGTTAGGTCATGGTACAGCACTACACAGACTGGCTGGGGTTAGGTCATGGTACAACACTACACAGGCTGGCTGGGGTTAGGTCATGGTACAACACTACACAGGCTGGCTGGGGTTAGGTCATGGTACAACACTACAAAGACTGTTTGGGGTTAGGTCATGGTACAGCACTACAGACTGGCTGGGGTTAGGTCATGGTACAACACTACAAAGACTGTTTGGGGTTAGGTCATGGTACAACACTACACAGACTGGCTGGGGTTAGGTCATGGTACAGCACTACACAGACTGGCTGGGGTTAGGTCATGGTACAACACTACACAGACTGGCTGGGGTTAGGTCATGGTACAACACTACACAGACTGGCTGGGGTTAGGTCATGGTACAACACTACACAGGCTGGCTGGGGTTAGGTCATGGTACAACACTACACAGGCTGGCTGGGGTTAGGTCATGGTACAACACTACACAGGCTGGCTGGGGTTAGGTCATGGTACAACACTACACAGGCTGGCTGGGGTTAGGTCATGGTACAACACTACAAAGACTGTTTGGGGTTAGGTCATGGTGCAGCACTACATAGACTGGCTGGGACTGAGTCTTGGTGCAGCACAACACGGACTGACTGGCGTTAGGTCATGGTGCTGCACAATACAGACTGGCTGGGGTTAGGTCATGGTGCAGGACTACACAGACTGACTAGGGTTAGGTCATGGTACAACACTACACGGACTGGTTAGGGCTAGGTCATGGTACAAAGGGGACTGCGTGGTCTCGACATATGGTGTCCGCCTCGAGTGCTGGAGATCCCGGGTTCAAACCCCGGTGAGGACCGGGATTTTTTCACGTGGACTTCTAGTAAACATTTCCCCTGGTCTCTGGGTAGTGAGATCGGACACCCGTGTGTATTGTTGCACACGTAAAACACCCATTTGGCAGTTGGAAATCGAAAAAGAGTAGCCTAACGGCGCTGCCCGGGCAAAATTTCGAGTTCAAAATCTACCCAAAGTATTTCAGGATCCTCGCCGATGCTACGGAGTTCGTGCACTGAGCTGAGTTTCTCCAGACTCAGGTTTGAGTTAGGAGAAGAACGGAGCACTTATGGGTTGCACCCGTGTGCTGTGATGTTGATCCGTCGACTAAACTAAACTAAACAAACTGAGGACATGGTACAACACTACACAGACTGGCTGGGGTTAGGTCATGGTGCATGACTGCACGAACTGGCTGCGGTTAGGTCATGATGCAGGACTACAGTGACTGGTTGGAGATAGGTCATGGTGCAGCACTACATAGACTGGTTGTGGTTAGGTCTTGGTACAACACTACATAGGCTGGATGGGATTATGTCATGGTACAATACTACACAGACTTGCTGGGGTTAGGTCATGGTGCAGGACTACACGGACTGGCTGGGGTTAGGTCATGGTACAACACTACACGGACCGGCTGGGTTTAGGTCAGGATGCTGCACTACACAGACTGGCTGGGGCTAGGTCATGGTACTGCACTACACGGACCGGCTGGGGTTAGGTCATGGTGCAGCACTACATAAACTGGCTGGGGTTAGGTCATGGTACAACACTACATAGGCTGGATAGTATTAGGCCATGGTACAACACTACACAGACTGGCTGGGGTTAGGTCAGGGTGCAACACTACACAGACTGGCTGGGGTTAGGTCAGGGTGCAGCACTACACCGACTGGCAGGGGTTAGGTCATGGTGCAGGACTACACGGACTGGCTGGGGTTAGGTCATGATGCTGGACTACAAGGTCTGGCTGGGGTTAGGTCATGGTGCAGCACTATATAGACTGGCTGGGGTTAGGTCAGATATATTAGGAGCGTTCATTTGAAATTCGTTCCTGCCGCACCGCGCGTAATTGAGTACATTGAACATGATCATGTCATAGTCATGTGATAAGTACCACCAATTAATAAAAGAGCACGTGCTTATCGTCCCATGATGCATAGGTTCTGTTTCTGACCGTTGAGAAAATGGCCGGGTTGATCCAAAATCCGTCCAAAGAAGTTCAAAGAGCGATGATTCAGTTTCTTTCATTTGAAGGATATAGACCAGTGGACATTCATCGAAGAATGTGTGTGTCGAAGACAACAGTGACAGACTGGGCACGAATGTTTCGGAAAGGACGTCAGTTCACGACAGATCTTCGACTGCCTGGTCAAGCGCATATTATTGCAACAGAAAAAAGAAACCATCGCCAAACTCGATGCAGCAGTACAGATGAACCGTTGTCGAAGCATACTTTCGCTAGCGAAGTAATTTGATGTGTCAATTCGGACAATTCAAACGGTCGTTCGTAAGAAACTGTTATACCGGAGGGTGTGTTCACAGTGGGTACCACGGATGTTGACTGACCACCAAAAAGAGGAACGCATGGGATGGTGTTTGAACCACTTGCTGCGTTACAGAGTGGAGGGTGATGCATTTCTCTTCCGCATAGTGGCAGGCGATGAATCATGGTGTCACCACTTTGAACCGAGCAGCAAAAGAGAGAGCATGCAATGGAAGCATGCTGGATCACCAAAAGCC
The DNA here is from genome assembly GCA_014155875.1 of Cepaea nemoralis. Classification (NCBI taxonomy): domain Eukaryota; kingdom Metazoa; phylum Mollusca; class Gastropoda; order Stylommatophora; family Helicidae; genus Cepaea; species Cepaea nemoralis. The sequence continues at coordinate 26,470 of JACEFZ010014918.1, read as the reverse complement.
AAAAAATTCAAGTTACAGGTGTCCGCTGGTAAGGTTATGCTGAGCGCATGTTTTTACCATGAAGGGCTATTGTTGGCCGACTTTAAAGAACCTGGTGTCAGCATCAACTCTGCCCACTACTTGCAAACACTAGACAAGCTGCAGAAAGCCATCAAGAATAAACAACCCGGCATGCTTTCTCGCGGTGTGATTTTGTTGCACTATAATGCTCGTCGGCATATAGCAAAGATTGTGCAGGAAGCATTAGCTTGGAAGAAGTGGGAAATTCTGCAACATCCAGCCTATAGTCCTGATTTGTCACCATGTGATTTCCATTTGTTCGGACCTCTAAAAAAAGAGATTTCAAGGGGCAACGATTTCACACAGATGCAGACGTAATGAAAGCAGTAAACACTTGGTTCAGTGAGCAACCACAATCATTTTGTGCGGGCGGCATTCGCTGCCTACCTAAGCAATGGGATGCTTGCCTGAATGCCTACGGCGACTTCTTCTGACCAACCCATGGTGCATAATTCATTCAAAATGAATGCTTTGTTTAATTCTACCACACCTGTTTTTCTGTAGGCTTTTGTAATAAAGCCATTGGAACGGGTTTCAAATGAACGACCCTTATATATGCTATTTCAATGGTTAGATACGAATTTTGTCCACATTACGTTGTGGGTTAAGGTGAATGAAGACTCCTTTTATTGGAGTCTCTTGTTAGGTCATGCGTCGAAGTACATTTGGACCGGCAGAGATGTGCTGTTGTTATTGGAGGTGACAGGTTCGAATTCTGCTGAAGATAACTATAGCTTTCTATTTTTATGTTGCCGAGTGTGTCTTCTAGTCTCAATTGTTTGTACATTCTACGGCTATGAGCGCCAGTCAGTGGGTACTCTGCTAAGTTTAAAGTGCAAATTGAGCACAGTATCATCAGCCAAGAATCTTGATATACAAAAGAGGGATAGGTCATTGGATTAATGAGCATAACTGATGAAAAAGGGAAACATTTATCAAGAATAAAGAAACAGAACGGAACAAATTGTCTAAGGTATGTGAATGTACTAGTAATTAAACAAAATGATAGTAATATCTTACCAGAGATAATCAGGAGGGAGGCTGACGCCAAGCGCACTTCACAGTTCCCGCGGCATTTGCCTACAAACATGAACAGGACGATGAGGAGAAAGCCCACGTTTTGAGTCAGGAAGCCAACTATTCCAAATGCTTGAACCACACCGTATTTGGCTGGAATGAGAGAAGACAACACAATTAACAGCAATCAAATGGTATTTATAAAAAAAACATACATGTTCAGAATTTAGTTTAACCTTCTTAATTTTGTTGTTGTTGTTGTAAATGTTGATTTTTATGTGTAAAACTAAAAACTGTGAAATTGTTTATTCTTAAATATATAAATAATCAAATAAGCAAATGTTTTCTTGCATGAAAACAATACGCAGGAAGGGAAAGGTATAGAAACAATGGACTGCCAACAATCCAGCTATTAAAGTTGTGACAACACAAGAATAATGTCCTTGCCTTGTTGAAATAAAGAAATGACAAGCGAACAATTGTTTGATTTCATAATACATGATTTCATTTGATACAACCAACATGTCGGGCAGTCTCCGTGGCCAAGGAATCCAGCCTTGCGCTCCCAAATTCTGGGTTCGTTTTCGGACTCCAAGTGTAATTTAATTCTGAGACAATTTGGGGGTCATCGCTGGAATTATGGAGTTCGTACTATCTTTGATCAAACTACTTACTGAACGCAAACTTGCACAGGAATCGAACAGCCAAAAATACTGGAGTTGACTGCAACGTCCTGTAAAGGATATGCAACTAACTTAAACTATCTTTGATGCTTTCCACAGGCCGCTCTGAGCAAAGAGATATGGGAACCAGTGCTACGAAGTCGACGTCTTACCTTTATACAACTGAAACCATTTAGAAGCAAAATGTGCGGTACGACTGTTATTGTGTGTCTGTTGTCCAGTTTTTGCTCATTGCTACTTCTACCTGAGTGGTATTTCAATGTCATACCCGTGTTCTGTTATTTGATATGAAGACACCAAATCGCCTTGCCCCTTTTGTATTCTGTGGCGAGTTTTGATCATTCAAGTAACTGGTCAAGTATGTTAAGACTGAATCATGTTAGATACTACAGTTGTAGGTATGCATGTAACATAGAGTTCAATTATACCCACATGCAGGCAATACTTACTGTCGCCAGTTCCATCTGTCTGTCCACACAAGAACGTCGATGCAGAGTGACTGCATTCTCTCCACAGGCCAATGAACATTCCATCCTCATCTCTATACCATGAATTTGTGGTAAAGGCCAACCAGCTGCGGATTTTAATAGAATATAATAATAAAGCACTGTGACAAACACTATACGGATGATCTTGCGATGTTATGAGAGATGAAAGGAAGGGAAGAGACAGACAGACAGACAGACAGACAGACAGACAGACAGACAGGTAGACAGACAGACAGACAGACAGACAGACAGACAGGCAGACAGACAGACAGGCAGACAAGCAGGCAGGCAGACAGACAGACACACGCATGTTGTCTACTCAGGACATTCAATTTCCCGCTCCATCTCCTTCTTCAACAACCAGCGAAGAGTCCAAATACTAATAGCACCAGTTGCAGCATGATAATGGCAGTATATGTTTCTTTACATCAGACTGGCAACTGGTAAACAGTTCTAAACGTATTCGTTCCTTACAGCAACACCACAAACACGAACAATATGGGCACTTAAACGAACTGAACGACCAATTACCATGTCCCATGGGGGATCAATAATGGCCGTCGTTAACATTAGGATAACTGTTCACTCGCCTGATTTTTTTTACAAACGGGCTTTTACGTAAGTTTATTTTGTAGTCTTTGTAAATAATAGTTAAAAGCTGTGGTAATGTGGTCAGTGGCCTTGCTTATTGTTCTTTTGTTGTCAAAGAAATGCTTCATAAGAGATGTTGAATGAAAGAATGTATGAGAGGAAATAGAGAAGAAGGGCAGAATGTCAGACGGGCCTGCGTGCCCAATTCTTAACCCTTTGAAAATAAAGATTTTCATTCGTTCGTTCGTTCGTTCGTTCGTACTCTACACGTTAGAAACCACCGCCATTATCATTGTGTGCTGGGTAAGTAAGGCCATCTGTTGGTATTTGTAGCCATCGCCATGCAACTGTGATTTGCATTTGCCATAATGGTCCTATATTTACATTTATCACCGTATACACACAACACACACACACACACACACACACACACACACACACACACAATAATAATAATAATAAAAATAATAATAATAAATAAATAAATAAAACAAGTGCTGTGGTTATGTGAAGTATTGGGGCTATCATATTTGTATAGGCCTGGGTGCACGGAGGAATGATTGATTGATTGATTGATTTAGGAACCGACATCACAACATTTGGGGCATTCTCATAAGCGCTCCGTCTCCATCCTCAGCAGCCAGCGAAGAGTTCCAATACGAATAATACCCGTAGCAATCTGATTATATGTCCGCCTCGCCTTTCCTCTGAGCGTCGGCCAGATCCCCTCGTCACTCCTCGCTGTCTCATTCTTGCCAGATCATGGTGATCCATTTGCTCCTCCGAGGTGTACACGTGCTCCCACAAGGCCGCAACCACGTCTGCCTTGTCATGTATCAATACTCCACCAAGTTTTGCAGAGCCAGCTAATCTGTCTACCTGTTCATTCTCCATCACACAGGCATGCCCCGGAGAAAAGATCCAGGCGATGCTTGCCACCTGTGACCTCCGAACGGAGGAATGAGTGATCAGTCATCCCATCTCATAGCGAATGACGAAAGCTGGCACCGAACCGATGTCAGACCACCCTCATGCCATTGTCAGCATAATGTCATAACCACGCACCAACATGCCAGGAGAGAGAGAGAGAGAGAGAGAGAGAGAGAGAGAGAGAGAGAGAGAGAGAGAGAGAAGAAATAGAGATAGATAAAAAGAGAGAGAGAGAGATAGATGGATAGAGAAAGAGAGAGGTAGAGATAGAGGTTCGCATATATTTATAAATTAGGGATAGTCAATTAGAGGTATGGAGAGACATGTATGTAATTGTACACAAGCACACATACACACGGATAACATGACTAGTATTACATGGACGACACAATACAGGCAGCGAATCATAAGACTATGTAGGCAAGTACAGTCGTGTCTAACAAAGGAGGACTATAAAATGAGAAACCATCATACTTGCAAAACATGGAAATAAAAACGACGATGAAGGCAATCTTAACCACAATGCCTGTGCTTGCAAACCCATCCTTGACTCCCATGTTTTCTGAGTATTTTCACCGACGAACTGAAAGCAGAAATGTACATTAAACACAACCAGACACATATTTTGTGGTCAGTTATTCACATTTACCAAACTACTTTTTGGCACCGTCAAGGGAATTATTATAGTCACTAACATCAACAAATATGACCATGTGAGGAGCACGAATAAACAGTGAACTGTCTTCAAATATGCGAACAAACAGTGGACTGTCTACAAATATGACCATGTGAGGAGCATACACAAATAATGGACTGTTGTCCAAAGTTGTCAAATCAGCGGAAGAAACAGAGACAGACTATGTTGTCCCAAACTCAGTAAATGGATACCCTGTATGGTAACAAAAGACGTTTAAAAAATAGACTATCAAGTACATAATAGAGAGAGATGTGTGTATTTAAGAGTCACTGAGTTAGTTAGTTAGTTAGTCGACAGATCATCCTCGTTGCACATCGGACCATTCAGTCCATAAGTGCTCGGATCCCCTCCTCAGCAAATCCCGCAGCGTGTAGCGGCTAACGACGCCAGTTCTGTGTTGGTTTATCAATCTTCTTTGGCTTCCTGCGTAGTGTTCTTGTTTGGCCACCCCTCTTTTAATTTGCTGCTCTCGCAGTCTGGCCATTGTTGTAGATTCACAGTCATCACTTGGTTCTTGCAAAAGTCTCACTTCTCGTAGAGCATTCAGAATGTCAGCCTGGTCCATGGCGCGTCCGCCCTCAACAGTAGCCTCACCTGCGAGCTTGTCAGCCCGCTCATTTCCTTGTACTCCCGCATGCCCTGGCACGAAGATGAAACTAATCTTTGCCAGCCGAGACCGCTTCAGAGGCAGCAACCATTCTCTTCGGATCGACCCCTCCTCTATCCTCTTGATCATGTTCATTGAGTCGCTAAGGAAACAAGCCCTAGTGAATGTCTGTGTCTCGAGCCATGTTATTGCTTTACTTACTGCCATGACTTCCATGGTCAGGCTACTTGTGGTTTCAGTGAAAGCACCAGAGTCCTCCTTCACAATTCTCCCTCCGGCCCGAGCTGTAAAGGCCCATGAGCTTCTCACATGTCGGACGACCGACCCATCTGTGTAGATGACCGCGTCACTGTCTAGCGAATTCTCGAAAATCAACGCTTGTACTTCAGCCTCAACAGCAGCCGGATTTTCTTGTCTGCATTTTCTATCTAGTTGGATGCAAACTGAAAAGGATGTGCAGAAGTCTGTTGGCACTTGCACCCACTCCTCGCCAGGTTCTAAGTCCTCAAGTGAACACACCTGTTGAAGAATGTCCTCGGCTTGACCCATCCACGACCGTCCTCTTTTTAACCTGCTGCCCTTCACCTTCCTAATTTCACTATGCAGTGGATGCTGTGTGTTTGCGTTAATTCTGAGGTAGGCACGTGCCCTGCAAACTTGCATTCTCTCTTCAATGGTTGGAAAATCAAGAAGGTAGCGCATCGCCCTGCATGCTGTATCTCTTGTACATCCAAGAATAATGCGCATAGCTTCATTCTGTATCCTTTCCATCCTTTCTATCTGCTTATGGCTGACAGTCAGGATTGCCATTGCATACTCCAAAACAGACATGACCAGCCCCTCGTACAGAAGACATAGATGGCGCTGCTCACAGTTTGCTGCCGCCATCACCCGCATCGCTGCCAAACCCCGCTTGGCCTTTGTTATCACCTGGTCTATGTGCACATTATAAGCAAGGCTTCGATCAAACCGTATCCCCAGGTAATTCATTGCCTGCGTTCTTTCCACCGTCTCTGAACACAGCATTACAGTTGGTGTTGGATTGTTGACAATATGATTATTCAACGAGAACCAAGTCACTGTTGCCTTTGTTGGGTTGACCATTGCCCCAGCTTCATCACACCAAGTACTTATGCGATTGAGTTCGGTTTGTAGTTCCACAGCAACCTCCTCTCTATCCTTACCCTGACGATACACTAAAACATCATCGGCATATGACAATGTCCTGCCAGGTCCAGTGATCTGCTCACTGGTGATTCTCACTGTGTAGGCGTTGAACAGTACCGGAGATAATGGTGATCCCTGTGGTAGGCCAGGATATATTGTTGTTGGTTCCGAAGTCCAACTGCCACATCTAAAAACTACTTTCCGTTGGAAGAGAGCTGCAGCGATCCAACTAAGGAGGAATGGACTTACGTTTAGTTCAAGAAGCTGAAACATTAAAAAATCCAGTGGTACTCTGTTGTATGCGTCCTCAAGATCAATCGCTGCAGCAACGGTTTCAGTGCCTGAGTGGAAACCTTCATAGACATCGTGGGCAAAGACTGCTGCATTGGTCCAGGTTTCTCTTTTTGGACGGTACCCACCCAGGGTAGGTGGGAAAACACCTTGCCTCTCTAGTTGGCTTGATATTTTCCTGGCAATTACCTTCTCCAGCAGCTTGCCTATTGTATTCTGCATGGTTATAATTCGATATCCCTGAATTTTCTTGTGGTCTTTGTCAGGCTTCGGCAAGGGAATCAGATAGCTGTGTAACCATTCCTCCTTGATGCTAGCACTCCCTATACTGTTGTTGTACATGTCTGCTAGTTTCTCTAGCTCATTGTCGGTACACCTATTTATGTCGTCGTATCTTATGCCATCAGGACCTGGAGCACTGTTTTTTGATCGTCGAAGCACAGCCTTGATTTCTTTCACTGTCACTGTGTCTTCATCCGAAGTGTTCTGGGCCTTGCATCTGTCTGAGGTGACCTCCTTGGCCAGATTCCGGCCTCCCATGTCTGTCTGGTTGCTCTGCTCAAGGTAGCGTTCAAAGAGGGCTTTGCCCTTGTCCTCGTCAGTCCTCTGCCAGATGAGGTCAGCACCTTGGAAGTCAGAAATGCTCTTATTCTTGACTACACCACTCATGCTTTTATGTAGTCGCCAGAACAATTTCAGTGACTTGTCTGTGCTTACTCTTTGACACACCTCTGCCCATTTTTCGCTTTTAACCACCGTGACCAGTTTTTTGAAATAGCTTACTTTTGTGTGCATCTCTCTTTCTAAGTGCAAGCAGGGACTAGGATGACCAGCTCTGTTCTTCTTGGCATTTTGCCATCTCCTTACAGCACTACGCTTATCCACCCAAGCCTTCTCCACCTCGAAACTCCACCACGGTGGCTGCTCCCAGCTTTTTTTCCTTTTCTTCCTGCCCTGAAACGTTCTGCGCTTGTCACGTCTTATTTTACTCACCACATCTTGCCCTGTACTGTCATACTGGAACGTCTTTACCTTTAGCTTGTGCTGCCTGGTTCTGCCTTTCTCCACCAATATGCTGCATGGGTGGTGGTCGCTGCCATGGTGTCCTAGGACACCCCATCTACACACTGTAGTGAGTGAAGGTGAAACTAGCGCCAGATCAATAGCACTGTCCTCATCGCCTGGACGGCTTGCTGTCCTGGTGACACAGCCACTGTTGATACAAACCAGGTCGATGGTTTCCAGTGCAGTCTCGAGCTCCTCCCCTTGTGTATTGGAGGAAGTGTTTCCCCATGATCTGCCTTTAGCGTTGAAGTCACCACAGAAAATAACATTTCTCTCGTGGCCTAATATGCCACTTAAGCACTGCCACTTCTGGGCGTCCACACTCGCATTGCGGGCATAAACATTAACCAACACGAATGGTATACTGGAATGAACTCTCAACGCCTGTATTTGTATATCGTCACTGTTCCAACTGGACATGTCTAGCTCTGACGCCACCATGCTGTCGCGAACGAGAATCGCCGTTCCCAGATGTCGTCTGTTATAGAAACATTTGAAGCCGGCAATTCGGAGTAGCTGATCGCCCAGTCTCGTCTCCTGGAGTGCTACAATGTCGTTCCTGTAAACTAGGGTTTCTAAAATAGAGCCCCGTTGTTTTACACTGGCACAGTTCCAATATAGAATACGGATGTTCCTGAGTCCTAGACGGTGACACTTGAGTCTAAAACGTCTCAAGCCACCGCGCTTACCTGGCTTCTTTTTCCCTGCGCGGCTACCACGCCGCTTCGGTATGTTGACTGCTGATCGTTCGGAAAACACACGTTGTTCCGCCATGTTGAAAAAACGTAAACACAGACTTTTGATTGAGAACCACACACGCTGCTGAAAATTCACTCAAGGATGGCTTCGCTCGATGCACGAACTCCGTAGCACCCGCGCAGATCTTGAGTAGAAACTCCTGGTTTTACATCCTGGCACACCAATTACACGCAAGAAATGAATAAATCCATCCCTTACGCGAAAAAGTTAACGAACACAAAACAACACGACCGTCCGTCGCCATCTTGAAACCGGAAACCGCGTTATTGAGTCACCGTGTCACTGAGTTATTCGGTGACACAGAAGACTCATCCATCTGTCATGTCATTTCGTGTATAAACGGTGGATGTGTCAGGCCAAGATTACATTCCAGCGCGGGATCGCAAGTTTCAGGTCTTTAATAAATGCATAGCTACGTCTGCGTGTTTCTGGTGGATTATTTATTTAAATAAAGTCTTCTTCACCTCTTCCTTCTTCGTTTTCTCCTCCTCCTCCCCCGCCTCCCTCCCCCGACTCCCACCCCCGCCTCCTCTTCTTCTTCTTCTTCTTCTTCTTCTTCTTCTTCTTCTTCTTCTTCTTCTTCTTCAATTCATCTTTTATGTTATTCTCTTCCTCTCTTACCCATTATGTTCTGCTCATAAGGTTAACTTCTCAAGTCCATATCTTCTACTGACGTGATTGTGTGACACTGATTCTTCTCAATACCAACGAGTTTGTTTTCTTGTCTGTGCATATTCTCAATATTCTTCACTTTCAATATTCTCTACATTCTTATCTGTGCATATTCTCAACATTCTTCACGTTCAATATTCTTAACATTTTTCACTTTTCATATTCTCAACATTCCTATCTGTGCATATTCTCAAAATTCTTAATTGAAATTAAGTCAAAACGAGACCACAATATCTCTAAATTCCGAGGTAGAAGAGGAACGCGCAAGAAACAAGATAATCTTACCCAGTCAAAGTTAAACAATTGCTTATTATTATTTGTAATCTTCTCCTTTTTCCTCTTCCTGTGCCAGGAATGGAGTATACATTTCAACCACGGCTCTCAACCACTCTCTCTAATCTGATATTTATAATAAATTCGGTTCTGTCTGAATGATTGTTTTCTGCTCATCTGTTGAAGGTTTCCATATACTATTGTCCCGCCTTCTCTGACTTATCTTTCCTCATATACTATCACATGAGGCTAATTTCCCAATTGCATCTCTTCTGTTTACATGAATCACATTTCATTATCCGTTCTATTAGTTTTTTTTTTAATGGGTGATCCATAACACACAGTCAGCAGCCAATACCCCAGCACGATATTTTAATCATGATCCTAAACAACTACATCTTCAATTCCTTCAGTTTTCCTATAACTGCATTACTCATTGCCCAGAATTCATATCCATAGATAAGAATTGACCGCACACAACTTTCCAGTGGGCATATTTCTCTGCTGGGCCTGATATTTGTTTTTCTAGTATACGTCTTAAGATCCGAAGATTCTGTTCTTATTATTCGTCCCATGTGTCATAGGATGTCACCATGTAGACTAGATATTAAGAAAACACACGTTTTATTTTTCATCATCATCATCATCATCATGTGCTATGCCGATAAACGTGGTCGATCATGGTTCACCATCTCACACGATCATCGATGAGGTTCTTGACATGCTTGTGTTATTTTTACATCTTGACTATACATAAGAGCATCACTGAATTTGGCTTAGAACTAGGTGTAAACAGAAAACAGGTGCAGTAAAGGTCCCGTTTACGCAGGCGCCTTGAGGTGGTTCTAACCTCGTATATTGACAAACAGATCGGCATTCGTGCGTGTTTGGTGATCAAAATCACTCCCGCCACCTTTGCTTCCCAGGTCATTTAGACACCAGGTGTGCAGTATATGTAATGACGCAGTATATTTAGTGACGCAGTATATTTAATGACGCAGCATATTTAATGACGCAGTATATTTAATGACGCAGTATATTTAATGACGCAGTATATTTAAAATAATAATGTTGAGAACATGAATAATTTCCGTGACAATATATGGATGTAAATCATAGACCATGACGTCACAATGACTACAGAATAAAATCGAGGCTATTGAACTTAGATGCGTTGGGCGGGGTGACTGGTCAACTGTTGAGAGTCTTTGTACGAGCCGTGATGATTATAACCTAATAGCAAGTGACACATGGACAATGAACACACAAGTTGAAAAACATCTAATGGCAGTGGGTATGTGGTTACTGAGGAAACTGCAAAGAATATCATGGAAATATAGAACATCCAATGAACAAATCGTACAAGAAGTAAATGAAAACCGTAAACTGCTTAGAGAAATTAGATGCAGAGAGTCAATATTTTTGGGAACGTTATGAGAAGACATAAACTAGAGAACTCTGTGACAAAATTGAGGGGAAAAGAACAAGGGGAAAGCAGAGAAGAAAACTTCTGGATGGCTTGACCACATGGCATGATCGAGAAAAGGACACAGAGCTAATCCACGACTGTGGTTATCGTGTAGGATGGCGAAACATAACCGCCCACCCGTATCGGCATGGCACATGATGAGGATGATGATGAATACTAAGAACTTGCTACCGATGATAATGACCATAACGGTGATGACGATGGCACCTTTTTCAGGTACACTTCTATCGGTCAGTGCTCCGGATGGTTCATTTTAATTAATTTTGACTTGAATGGTGGAAACAAACAAAATGCTCACATCTACTAGAGCTGAGGTGCTTTTTCCTTTCAAACCATGCCGGTGTACGTGAGAATGAAAGAGCACATTGGCTGGCCTCCGGAGTACCAGCAGGGGGTTCAATGAGGCACAGCTAGGGACACGTGATACTCGAGTCCTGTAGCAGGAACATGTGGGTGTGTGACATGATAGAACCATCACATTCTTTGAGTCTGTGTGCATATTGGAATAGTTGGATCACATTCTTTGAGTCTGCGTGCATGTTGGAATAGTTGGATCACATTCTTTGAGTCTACGTGCATGTCGGAATAGACGGCCAGTATTTCCTTCTCGTAGCGAACGCAGATTGCAAGCATCGAACCACATCCGCCCCACTCATTCCATTGTCAGCGTAGCGTTCTAACCATTACACTAACACTGCCGCGAGGGAGACGTGATGTTGTCTATAAATACAGGCTGTAGCACGGGGAAACACAAATCAATGACATTATACGCTAAAACTGATGGAATCAGGAATTCATGTCGGCACTAGCAGGAAGGATCGTGGTAGAGGACTAAGTGTAACGAGATAGCTGCTGGGACTTTAAGTGTCCATACTCTTCCCAGCTCCTGATGGAGATGGGGCACTTATGGGCATGTCGTGGGTGCTGTGATGTCGGTACTGTGTGACATTTTCTGACTCTTTCAGATAAACATAACACGCCTCTGCTAAACAGATATGAACACGAAGAGGGTGAAAATAGGGGCTGATATTAAATTAAACACATTCATAGCGTTTTATGGCACTACATAACAGCTGCAGGGAATACGATAACAAATGTCGTGCAAGATATGTAAATGAGTCTTTGCAGACAATCAAAATGCCCAAATACAAGCTAGTTACCGACCTTGATCTTATTTAAGGAATGGAAAAATTACTTCATTTAACAGTCTTTCTTGAATCCCAGACATATTTACTTCCAATGTGGCACAATAAGGCTTCCTTTGGTCATTTGTGGATCATTTTGTGCTTGCCGCTAAAGTATTCCTTCCCTCTTGCAGCTAGCCTTTAGTTGTCACATACATAGAAGAAGAACGCCACCTACGCTTCATATCAAGAAAAGATAATCCCGAGGCAGGTATTCAAATTTATTAGAAGTGTACGTATTGGGTTGTCATGGCGTAACAAGTTCTCTGCAAAACCTCACTCTTATGACAACATGCCGGAAAGTTTCTAGATTCTTCCCATTTTTTCTCCCGCTGTATATTTGAACAAAACAGACATACAATACCTTGCGCAATGTACAGCCTGGTATATTTCGCTGTATCTTGTCAGGTGCTAACTACAGAGTTAGATGCAACAAGAAACACTCATATTTGCTGTGGCTTCCACCATTCCATGTTTGAAACCAATGCCGTGTAAGTAAAAAGACTTGGTAGTGAATCTGCGATTACCGTGGCAACACCCGCCTTACATTCCAATAGTATCAGTGACTGTGTGTGTTATGAATTTCAGCCAGAGAGGGTTCATCTGTTTACTTCATATTAACTCAAACTACGTACGTAGTATGTATCTGAAGATGTACACCGAAACGTGCCGTACTTTCATTGCACAAACTAACTTTAACGGTTGATTTTGGGGCTAGTCGCCTGTCATCCAAAAGAAGCCACGTGCAATATCACTGTGAGATCAAATGAAGAGTTTTGGCACATACTTTTTAAAAATTATATTAAAAACAAATTGCATGTCATTTACAGGACGTCGCGATCAACCCATTTGTTTGTTTGTTTGTTTATTTTTGTTTTTTGTTGTTGGCTGTTTTGTGGTTTTCTTGGCAATGCAGTTTTCCATTACTTTCTGAACGACACATCCTCACACTATTGTAAAAATCAACGCAATACGGTATGCTTCCACATCTCAAAATGACAGGTCTAGAATTTATGCCGAGATGCAGAGGCAGGTATAACGACCTTCTGTTTTACTTAATAAAACTAAAAGCATTAAAAAAAAATTTAACAGTTGCGCAACAGTTATTTTATACTTCGTTATAAAACAGCAAAATTCACCTCCGAGTATACTTAATAGGTCTTAATTTTAGAGGGACACTTTCGTTACACTTTATATTGCAAATATACGAATCTACACCGTCTATATGTTTGACCTATGGAGTCAGGTAAACGCATTCTACACACTGTCTCTACTAAACTCACCAACTTCAAGCTGAGAATACAAAGCTTTTTACGACCTGAGCAGGACCAGCGCTAACACTAAATGACTCCCCAGTAGCAAATTTATCCTCTTTTCAAAAACAGCAAGCATTGTTATAGAGTGGGGATGGGGGATGGGGGGGGATGAATTGTGAAAATCTTGTCAAACCAAAACCAAAAAAACCCCAAGGACGAAGTATTTCCCTTTTTCCAAACCACTAAAAAAAAACATTCCTGTGTGTTTTATCAATAGGGGGGCTTGCGGGGGGGGACCAAGCGGGCATCCTTTTGTCACTGAATTCTAGTTAACGCTCCAGTAAATTTGTAAAGATGTGAAATACCAACAAGGGCATTTCCCGTACCATAGCCGCATTCTTTTGTACAGGAATGGTGCCAGCATCCGCTAGCCCAAAAGAAAAAAGCATAGCAAAAATTTAAACTGAATCAATGAATAGAACTCGACCAAATTTCGAAAAATACTACTACATTTCTACTACTACTACTAAATACTACTACTACTACTACTACTAATACCACTACTACTACTACTACTGCTGCTGCTGCTGCTGCTGTTCTAAATACTTTCTACTACTACTACTACTATACTACTGATGCTGCTGCTGCTGCTACTACTACTCAAACTACTACTACTACTGCTGCTGCTAAATACTACTACTACGTCTCCCACTACTCTACACTCGCTACACTACTGCTGTGCTAGTGCGCTGCTGCTGTACTACTACTTTTTACTATACTACTATACTACTACTACTACTACGTCTTACTACTACTACTACTTTCTACTACTACTATATATACTACACTACTGCGGGTGCTGCGCTAACTACTAACTACTACTACTACTACTACTACTACTACTAATACTACTACTACTACTTCTACTACTACTACTACGACTACTACTACTACTACTACCCACTACTTTCTACTACCCACTACTACTACTGACTACTACTGCTACTACTAATACTACTACTACTACTACTACTGACTACTACTACTACTACTACTACTACTACTACGCTGCTGCTACTACTACTACTACTACTACTACTACTACTACTACTACTACTACTACTACTACTACTACTACTACTGCTACTACTACTACTACTACTACTACTACTACTACTACTTACTACTACTACTACTACGTCTACTACTACTACTACGTACTACTACTACTACTACTACTACTACTACTACTACTACTATGCTGCTGCTGCTAATTTCTACTACTACTACTGTACTACTACACTAATTTTACTACTACTACTATGCCCACAATACTACTAAAACTACTGTGCTGCTGCTGCTGTAATACTAAATACTACTAAATACTACTACTGTTTCCCGCTGCCGCTACTACTACTACTACTACTACTATACTACTGCTGCGCCGCTACTTTTACTAATACTATACTACTACTACTACTAATACTAATAAAGTCTACTAATACTACTATACTACTAATGCTCTGTGCGGGTGCTGCTGTGCTTTCTACTATACTACTAATACTACTGCCCGCTGATATTATACTAATAAATACTAATAATACTTTTACTGCGCTGCTACTAATACTACTACTATACTACTAAATACTACTACTAATACCCAACTTTCTAATACTACTACTATAAAATTAATACTGCTGCTGTGCTACTACTAGTTTGAACAGTACCGGAATAAGGGTGATCCCTGTGGAGGCCAGGATATATTGTTTTGGTTCCAAATCCAACTGCCACACTAAAAACTATTTTCCCTTTGGGAAAGAGAGCTGCGCGATCCAACTAAGGAGGAATGACTTACGTTTAGTTCAAAAAGCTAAAACATTAAAAAGTCCAGGGGTACTTTTTTATGCGTCCTCAAGATCAATCGCTGCAGCAACGGTTTCGGGCCCTGATTGAAACCTTCTAGACATCGGGGCAAGACTGCTGCATTGGTCCGGTTTCTCTTTTTGGACGGTCCCACCAGGGTAGGGGGGAAAACACCTTGCCTCTCTAGTTGGCTTGATATTTTCCTGGCTTTACTTCTCCACAGCTTGCCTATTTTATTCTCCCATGGTTATAATTCGATACCCCCTGAATTTTCTTTGGGTCTTTGTAGGCTTCGGAAAGGGAATCAGAAGCTGTGTAACCATTCCCCCTTGATGCAGCACTCCCTATAGTTTTGTCATGTCTGCTAGTTTCTCTAGCTCTTTGTCGGTACACCTTTTTATGTCGTCGTTCTTATGCCATCAGGACCTGGGGCATGTTTTTTGATCGTCGAAGCACACCCTTTTGATTTTTTTCACTGTCACTGTGTCTTCACCAAAGTTTTTCGGGGCCTTGCATCTGTCGAGGTGACCTCCTTGGCCAGTTTCCCGGCCTCCCTGTCCTGTCGGGTTGCTCTGCTCAAGGAGCGTTAAAAGAGGGCTTTCCCCTTGTCCTCGTCAGTCCTCTGCCAGATTAGTCAGCCCCTTTGGAAGTCAGAAATGCCTTATTTTGACTACACCACTCATGTTTTTATTAGTCGCCAGAAAAATTTTTCAGTGACTTGTCTGTGTTTACTCTTTGAACACCTCTGCCCATTTTTTCCTTTAACACCGTGACCAGTTTTTTGAAATAGTTTACTTTTGTGTGCATCTCTTTTCAAAGTGCAAGGGGACTAGGATGACCAGCTCTGTTCTTTTTGGGCTTTTTTGCCATCTCCTTACAGCACTACGCTTATCCCCCAAGCCTTCTCCACCTCGAAACTCCCCACGGTGGCTGCCCCCAGCTTTTTTTTCTTTCTTCCTGCCCTGAAACGTTCTGCGCTTGTCACGTCTTATTTTACTCACCACATCTTGCCCTGTACTGTCTACTGGAACGTCTTTACCTTTAGCTTGTGCTGCCTGGTTCTGCCTTTCTCCACCAATATGCTGCATGGGTGGGGCCCCTGCCATGGTGTCCTAGGACCCCCCCTCTACACACTGTAGTGAGTAAAGGTGAAACTAGCGTCAGATAATAGCACTGTCCTCATCGCCTGGCGGTTTGCTGTCCTGGTGACACAGCCCTGTTGATCAAACCAGGTCGAGGGTTTCCAGTCAGTTCAGCTCCCCCCCCTTGTGTTTGGGGAATTTTTCCCCCATGATCTGCCTTTAGCGTTGAAGTCACCACAGAAAAAACTTTTTCTCTCGTGGCCAATATGCCACTTAAGCACTGCCACTTCGGGGCTCCACACTCGCTTTGCGGGCAAAAACATTAACCAACACGAATGGTATCTGGAATGAACTCTCAACGCCTGTATTTGTATATCGTCACTGTTCCAACTGGACATGTCTAGCTCTGACGCCACCATGCTGTCGCGAACGAGAATCGCCGTTCCCAGATGTCGTCTGTTATAGAAACATTTGAAGCCGGAAATTCGGAGTAGCTGATCGCCCATCTCGTCTCCTGGAGTGCTAAAAGTCGTTCCTGAAAATAGGGTTTCAAAAATAGAGCCCCGTTTTTTTACACTGGCACAGTTCCAATATAGAATACGGATGTTCCTGAGCCTAGACGGGCATTTGAGTCTAAAACGTTCAAGCCACCGCGCTTACCTGGCTTTTTTTTCCCCTGCGCGGCTCCCACGCCGCTTCGGTATGTTGACTGCTGATCGTTGGGAAAAACACACGTTTTTCCCGCCATGTTAAAAAAACAAAACACAGATTTTTGTTGAGAACCCACACGCTGCTGAAAATTCACTCAAGGGGCTTCGCTCGATGCACGAACTCCGTAGCACCCGCGCAGATCTTGAGTAGAAACTCCGGGTTTTCACCCTGGCACACCAATTACACGCAAGAAATGAATAAATCCACCCTTACGCGAAAAATTTAAACGAACACAAAAAAAACAGACCGTCCGTCGCCATCTTGAAACCGGGAAAACCGCGTTATTGGTCACCGTGTCACTGAGTTTTTTGGGTTTAACAGAAATCTCCCCCCTGTCATGTCATTTCGTGTATAAACGGTGGATGTGTCAGGCCAAGTTACATTCCAGCGCGGGATCGCAAGTTTCAGGTCTTTAAAAAATCATAGCTACGTCTGCGTGTTTCTGGTGGATTATTTATTTAAATAAAGTCTTTTTCACCTCTTCCTTCTTCGTTTTTCCTCCTCCCCCCCCGCCTCCCTCCCCCGACTCCCACCCCCCCTCCTTTTCTTTCTTCTTCTTCTTTTTCTTCTTCTTCTTCTTCTTCTTCTTCTTCTTCATTCATTTTTTGTTATTCTCTTCCTCTTTTACCCATTATGTTCTGCTCATAAGGGTTAACTTTAAATCCATATTTTCTACTGACGTGATTTGTGACACTGTTTTCTAAATACCAACGAGTTTGTTTTCTTTCTGTGAAATTTCTAAATATCTTCACTTTCAATATTCTCTACATTCTTATCTGTGCATATTCTCAACATTCTTCACGTTCAATATCTTAACATTTTTCATTTTTCATATTCTCAACATTCCTATCTGTGCATATTCTCAAATTTTAATTGAAATTAAGTCAAAACGAGACCACAATATCTCAAAATTTCCCGAGGTAGAAGAGGAACGCGCAGAAACAAGATAATTTACCCAGTCAATTTAACAATTGCTTATTATTATTTGTAATCTTCTCCTTTCTTCCCTTCCTGTCCCAGGACTGGAGTATACATTTAAACCCACGGCTCTCAATACTCTCTCTAATCTGATTTTTAAAATAAATTGTTCTGTCTGAATGATTTTTTTCTGCCGATCTGTTGAAGGTTTCCATATACTTTGTCCCGCCTTCCCGACTTATCTTCCTCATATACAATCACATGAGGCTAATTTCCCAATTGCATCCCTTCTGTTTACACGAATCACATTTCATTATCCGTTCTATTTGTTTTGTTTTTAATGGGTGATTCATAACACACAGTCAGCTGCCAATACCCCAGCACGATATTTTAATCATGATCAAACAACTACATTTTCCCAATTCCTTCATTTTCCCTATAACTGCATTACTCATTGCCCAGAATTCACATCCATAGATAAAAATTACCGCACACAACTTTCCAGTGGGCATATTTCTCTGCGGGGCCTGATATTTGTTTTTCTAGTATACGTCTTAAGATCCGAAGATTCTGTTCTTATTATTCGTCCCATGTGTCATGGGAGTCACCATGTAGACTAGATATTAAGAAAAACACGTTTATTTTTCATCATCATCATCATCATCATGTGCTATGCCGATAAACGGGTCGATCATGGTTCACCATCTCACACGATCATCGATGAGGTTCTTGACATGCTTGTGTTATTTTTACATCTTGACTATACATAAGAGCATCACTAAATTTGGCTTAGAACTAGGTGAAAAACAGAAAACAGGTGCAGAAAAGGGTCCCTTTTACGCAGGCGCCTTGAGGTGGTTCAAACCCTCGTATATTGACAAACAGATCGGCATTCGTGCGTGTTTGGTGATCAAAATCACTCCCGCCACCTTTGTTTCCCAGGTCATTTAGACACCAGGTTGCAGTATATGTAATGACGCAGTATATTTGTGACGCAGTATTTTTAAATGACGCATATATTTAATGACGCAGTATATTTAAAAAATAATTTTTGAGAACATGAAAAATTTTCCGTGACAATATATGGATGTAAATCATAGACCATGACGTCACAATGACTACGAATAAAATCGAGGCTATTGAACTTAGATGCGTTGGGGGGGTGACTGGTCAACTGTTGAGAGTCTTTGTACGAGCCGTGATGATTGTAACCTAATAGCAAGTGACAGGGACAATAAACACACAAGTTAAAAAACATCTAATGGCAGTGGGTATGTGGTTACTGAGGAAACTGAAAAGAATATCATGGAAATATAGAACATCCAATGAACAAATCGTACAAGAAGTAAATAAAAACCGTAAACTGCTTAGAGAAATTAGATGCAGAGAGTCTATTTTTGGGAACGTTATGAGAAGACATAAACTAGAGAACTCTGTGACAAAATTGGGGGGAAAAAAGAACAAGGGAAAGCAGAGAAGAAAACTTCTGGAGGGCTTGACCACATGGCATGATCGAGAAAAGGACACAGAGCTAATCCACGACTGTGGTTATCGTGTAGGATGGCGAAACATAACCGCCCACCCGTATCGGCATGGCACATGATGAGGATGATGATGAATACTAAACTTGCTACCGATGATAATGACCATAAGGTGATGACGAGGGCACCTTTTTCGGGTACACTTTTTCGGTCAGTGCTCCGGATTTCATTTTAATTAATTTTGACTTGAATGGTGGAAACAAACAAAATGCTCACATCTACTAGAGCTGAGGTGCTTTTTCCTTTCAAACCATGCCGGTGTACGTGAGAATAAAAGAGCACATTGGCTGGCCCCCGGGAGTCCCAGCAGGGGGTTAAATGAGGCACAGCTAGGGACACGTGATACTCAGTCTATAGTAGGACCATTGGGTGGGGACATGCTAGAACCATCACATTCTTTGAGTCCGCGTGCATTTTGGAATAGTTGGATCACATTCTTTGAGTCTGCGTGCTGTGGGAAATAGAGGGCCCAGTTTTTCCCTTCTCGTAGCGAACGCAGATTGCAAGCATCGAACCACATCCGCCCCACTCTTTCCATTGTCAGCGTAGCGTTCTAACCTTTACACTAACACTGCCGCGGGGGAGACGTGATGCTGTCTATAAATACAGGCTGTAGCGGGGGGAAACAAAAATAAATGACTTTATACGCTAAAACTGATGGAATCGGAAATTCATTCGGCACTAGCAGGAAGGATCGGGGTAGAGGACTAATTGTAACGAGAAGCGCTGGGACTTTAAGTGACCATACTTTTCCCCAGCTCCTGATGGAGATGGGGCACTTATGGGCATGTCGTGGGTGCTGTATGTCGGTACTGTGTGACATTTCTGACTCTTTCAGATAACATAACACGCCTCTGCTAAACAGATAGAACACGAAGAGGGTGAAAATAGGGGGTGATATTAAATTAAACACATTCATAGCGTTTTTATGGCACTCCATAACAGCTGCAGGGAATACGATAACAAATGTCGTGCAAGATATGTAATGAGTCTTTGCAGACAATCAAATGCCCAAATACAAGCTATTACCGACCTTGATCTTATTTAAAGGGAAAGGAAAAATTCTTCATTTAACAGTCTTTCTTGAATCCCAGACATATTTACTTCCAATGGGCACAATAAAGGGTTCCCTTTTGGGCATTTGTGGATCATTTTGTGCTTGCCGCTAAAGTATTCCCTTTCCCCCTTGCAGCTAGCCTTTAGTTGTCACATACATAGAAGAAGAACGCCACCTACGCTTCATATCAAGAAAAGATAATCCCGAGGCAGGTATTCACATTTATTAGAAGTGTACGTATTGGGTTGTCATGGCGTAACAAGTTCTCTGCAAAACCTCACTCTTATGACAACATGCTGGAAAGTTTCTAGATTTTTCCCATTTTTTCTCCCGCTGTATATTTTAACAAAACAGACATACAATACCTTGCGCAATGTACAGCCTGGTATATTTCGCTGTATCTTGTCAGGTGCTAACTACAGAGTTAGATGCAACAAGAAACACTAATATTTGCTGTGGCTTCCACCATTCCATGTTTGAAACCAATGCCGTGTAAGCAAAAAGACTTGGTAGTGAATCTGCGATTACCATGGCAACACCCGCCTTACATTCCAATAGTATCAGTGACTGTGTGTGTTATGAATTTCAGCCAGAGGGTTCATCTGTTTACTTCATATTAACTCAAACTACGTACGTAGTATGTATCTGAAGATGTACACCGAAACGTGCCGTACTTTCATTGCACAAACTAACTTTCACGGTTGATTTGGGGGCTAGTCACTTGTCATCCAAAAGAAGCCACGTGCAATATCACTGTGAGATCAAATGAAGAGTTTTGGCACATACTTTTTAAAAATTATATTAAAAACAAATTGCATGTCATTTACAGGACGTCGCGATCAACCCATTTGTTTGTTTGTTTGTTTATTTTGTTTTTTGTTGTTGGCTGTTTTGTGGTTTTCTTGGCAGTGCAGTTTTCCATTACTTTCTGAACGACACATCCTCACACTATTGTAAAAATCAACGCAATACGGTATGCTTCCACATCTCAAAATGACAGGTCTAGAATTTATGCCGAGATGCAGAGGCAGGTATGATTAACGACCTTCTGTTTTACTTAATAAAACTA
>JACEFZ010014917.1:15000-34802 GCA_014155875.1 Cepaea nemoralis | reverse complement strand
AAAAAGTAAAAACTAACCAACTATAACTGTCTAACTATAACTAACTAACTATAACTATCTAACTATAACTCACTAGCAATAACTAACTATAACTATATAAACTAACTAACTGTAACTTAGTAAGTAAGTAACTTACCAACTATAATTATCTAACTATAATCACTAACTATAACTAAACCATCTCACTAACTATAACTAACTAACTATAACTATATAAACTAACTAACTAACTATAACTTAGTAAATAACTAACCAACTATAACTATCTAACTATAACTAACTAACTATAACCCACCTCACTAACTATAACTCACTAACTATGACCACAGTTACCACTTATGTGTCTCTTCTTTCTCAGGTGAAGCGTAACCTATGACCTTCAGTGGGTTTGGAGACCAGGAACCACAGCAGACCCAGGCTTCAAAAAGGTGCCTGACTGGTCTGACTGATGGGACTTTTGCATGAAACATGCATGCTGCCAGACTGTAGTGGACCTGACCTAGGAACAGCTGCTGTGTTGCCAACCATCCAACAGATGTGTCCTTGTGTCATCTGTATTCATTCGTGTTACCATGCATCTCATTATATGTTGAACAGTTGGAGATAAACACCAATGCTGTTGATTTAGACTGTATAAAATAGCAATACTAGACATTTATCTCAAACACAACTACATCAAACGTTGAACTAAACCATAATGCTGTTGATTTGTTATGTACAAAACAGCCATGTCAGACATTACAAAACAGCAATGTCAGACATTGAGCTAAACCATAATGCTGTTGATTTATTCTGTAGAAAACTACTCTTATGAAACATTGTAATAAATACAATTTATTGTGTACAAAAACAACTACAACAGACACTGAACAATGCTCGTGATTAAACATTTAATTTTCCTGACCGGTTGCAATGCAAACACTCACCATGTGTTCACTGGCTGCAGTTACAATCACTGTTTCTTTATTTTGATATCCACCCATGAAGACTGAGTATTTTTCAGTCTGTCCTGAGTGCTGTAACTCTGATTAGAAGTCATGAATCCATCACATCAATCAGACAGCTTCTCAAACGACATATGTTATGCTTTAGTTATAATAGTTAATGTATGCCTTTCTGCTTTACATGCATCGAGACAAGTCTTTGTTTCTGTTGTTTATCCTCCATGGCTGCCTTCTGTTTTTAGTGTGATAATTGTCTCTGTTGTCAGTGTGAGAATTGTCTCTGTTATGTGGTCAGTGTGAGAATTGTCTCTGTTATGTGGTCAGTGTGAGA
Source organism: Cepaea nemoralis (assembly GCA_014155875.1). Lineage (NCBI taxonomy): Eukaryota > Metazoa > Mollusca > Gastropoda > Stylommatophora > Helicidae > Cepaea > Cepaea nemoralis. The sequence continues at coordinate 33,527 of JACEFZ010014917.1, read as the reverse complement.
ATTGTCTCTGTTATGTGGTCAGTGTGAGAATTGTTGCTGTTATATGGTCAGTGTGAGAATGTCTCTGTTATTGGTCAATGTGATAATTGTCTCTGTTATCTGGTCAGTATGAGAATGGTCACTGCTTTCTGGTCAACGTCAGATTTGTTACTGTTACCTGGTCATTTGTTGCTTTCAGCATTATTAACATACTCATTTCCTGACATAATAACCATTAGAATCATATGCCGTTCATGAGTAATAAATATCATTATGTATCACACGTTAGAAATACCATCATTCATTGGTACATTATTGTCAATAACATAGTCTCATCTTCAACATAACAGCAACATCATCATCTACATTATATAACCTAATTTATCATCATGTGAACACACCAGTTATCATCATGTGAACACAACAATTTGTCATCAGTGAACACAACAATTTGTCATCATGTGAACACCCCAGTTTGTCATCATGTGAACACAACAATTTGTCATCATGTGAACACAACAATTTGTCATCATGTGAAAAACACCATTTTGTCATCATGTGAACACCCCAGTTTGTCATCATGTGAACACACCAGTTTGTCATCATGTGACCAATAGCCAGTTCTGCCACCAGACACTATCATCTGCTGCTGCAGCTTATTACATATCTTGCTGTTGGCTCTCTCACTCCTCTTCTCCCCAATGGTGTAGATGAAAAGGGAGAATGAGAGCATTGTTTCTTGGATTCTAAACATATGACTGGCTTGAAGTCATCTTGTGCATGTTGGAAGCACTGCCTCCTTTCTGTCTTGATGTGAGTGGGTGGACAGTTTTTAGCCACTGCATGTTTAGACATGGGAGGAGCTGAAGTTCTCTTAAATCCCTCCTCTTTTCTCCATATGGACATGGGGCTGCAGAAGTGGCCTCCCACAAGACATTGGCTATTAGGTTAACCTTTGGCTGTTGAAAGGCTGAAGATAAAGGAGTGGAAAGGAAAGGCGCTTCACTGTCTTTATCATCATCATCATCCAGTGCTTTGCAGGCTGGCATAGGTGACCATGCTTCTCCACAAATTGTGATCTCTGACTGCATGGATCAGTTTGTGTGTTGGCTTTCTTCTATGCCAAGTATGTTCTCCACTGTCTTTCTCTATCTCTTTCCACAAATCTTTCTGGTTGTCACAACATGTTCCAGTTTTTGTCTTCTCATAATGTAACTAACAATTATGACTGCTTCTTTCTGATGTTTGTGATAAGTTGTCTTTGCGACTTAGCTTCCCTCAGATTACTCATTTTGGCTGTCCAATTAATTTTCAGCATTCTTCTATAAATGCACGTACAAAGCTTCTTTGGGATTTTTTTGCCTGTTTACTAATTTCCAGAATTCACATCTGTATGTTAAAACTAGTTCTATGTAACATACAAGAACCCTTTTCACTGTCATCAATATAGAAATGAGTGTTTTCATAACTGTTATTGTATTGTGCCGACAGCTTCAGCTGTTGGTGCTTTTGTTCTGTGTTGATACAGGATCTCCTACCCAGACAGTTTAAGTGCCTGTTGCCAGGATGGGATCATGTTGCTCACAGTTTTCACTTGAGATCTCTGGTAGATATTTTCTGGTTAATTGCCAGAGACAGCAGGTAGATAGTTTTTAGACAAGTCTTAGATAGTTCTCAGTTATCATTATCTAATAGATAGTTATCAGTTCAATTTCTCTTGTATATACTTTTCAGTTTACAGTCTCTGGTAAGTAGTTATCAGTAACACACTCTGGTAGATAGTTTTGAGTTGGAAGTAAGTACCATATATAATAGTTGGTATATAATGAACACTTTTTTGCCCCTTCTCCCAAGCCAACCCCTCTCTTTCAGTCAGATATTGACTTTTTTGTGGTTATATACAATTTTACACTATTGATGTATTTTACTGTGTGATATTTACATAATATATTTTGAATCTTATATCATCAGAGATTGTTTATTATTGTGGGGATATGTTGTTTTATACTTCCTAAATGTCCTTTACTGAAAGTGTAATCTTCAAGCTATTTTAGTAATTCTTAATAATATGTGTATAACTTGTGTATAAGGTATATGTGTGTATGTTTGATTTATTATGTATTTTATGTCGTATGTGTGTGTGTGCATGCATATTACGTGAAGTGTCTACGTATACTTTTGCTTCTGAAAATGTATGTAAGATGTGTACATGTATGTGTATGATTCTGTATATGATGTGTGTGTGTGTTTGATTTATGCTGCATTTATATGTCATGTATGCATCCATGTGCATGCATACTTACATGAAGTGTCTACACATACTTTTGCTTCTGCAAATGTGTGTAACTTGTGTACATTCATATGTATGATTCTGTATAACCATGCCATTGTCTTGTACCTGTCAATATCGTTGTTAAGGATCTCAAGAGTGTTAAGCACATGACATCACAGTGCAGATAAACACAGTGATGTCGTAAAGACAGTTTAAATATGGTCACCCCACTTTTGACATGCACCAAAGAGGAGCAGTGTTCTGTTATCTGTGTTTTGATCAATGAAGTGGTGAAACCTATAGAAATTCATCGGCAAATAAAATTTCAGTATGGTGATCCATGCCTCATTCCCGCAAGTGTATTGAGTGGAGTAGGAAGTTTCATAACAGCGTGACTTCTGTGACAGACTGTTCATGACCGGGTCAGGCACACCGAGTAGTGACCCCGGAACATTGTTTTCAACAGGAATCCAAGCACTTTATCGGCACTGGAAGACTTGCATTGAACGCATGCCAATTGAAAATTGATACATTTGGTCTTTATTTTTCAGAATAAATTCACAAACACACAAAAAACATTTAAGGTTTTCATTTGAAGATCCCTCGTATGACGCTTATTATGACTCCAAAATATTACCTTACTTCTGACTGAAGAAATATGACACTTACTTCTGACTGGAGAATTATGAACTGACTGGAGAAATATGAAACTTTCTAACTCTAGAAATATGACAGTGATTCCCTAGAAATCTGGTAGGAGTCAAGTGAGAAACTGCTGTCGTGGTACAAAGTAGGTGATGTGTTCAATATCACGTCAGCCACTTTTCATAAACAAGTGTTCAGGACAGAAGTGAGATGTGTGATATGTTAACCCTTTACACACATGACATGTTATGTTTGTATTTAAATGTATAGTGTGTGTTACATTCTGTTTATAAATAGATTTGCTTTTCTTGTGGCAAACATGCCAGGGTATTTCACATATTTATATGTCATAATATACAACTGACAGAAGCAGGGAATCTCAACATTTGCTTTCATGTGCGTACATCCAAGATCTACTTTCATGTATACAATGTGCGTACATCCAAGATCTACTTTCATGTATACAATGTACATACATCCAAGATCTGCTTTCATGTATACAATGTGTACATGTGCTTACATCCAAGATCCCTCCACTCTAGCTGTGGTCTGTGGACTTATGTAAGCAGACTATGCAGTGAGGCTGGACTTGGGGTAGTGGTGGCTACAGGTGTTAAAGGAAACATATCCTATAACAGGTAGCAGCTCAGGTGTGTCAAGTGTTGGCACCATCACCTATGTGTAGGCCTGAGTGCAGGGAGGAACGGGTGGTCAGCCTCTCCCTCCCATTGCGGATAAGAAGAGCTGGCGTCAAACCCTCGTACTTCCGTGCCCATGGCATTTTCAGTGGATGGCTCCAGATAATTTACTTTGTTTCATTTTTTCAATTAATAGTTTATTGTGTCTGTGTTAAGCATCTGGGGGTTATACCCTGTTAGTCCTATTGGATTAAAATCTGGACGTTTTGTTTTTGTTTTCTTTAAGATGGTTGAGTTTTGTTATTTATGAACTTCCTGCACTCTTCAGATACATATCATGCTTCCAATCTCCTAATTTACAGAAGTTTATTCTCGTTATACTTTTTTAAATGTTGTGTATTCCAAGATATTATTTATACTTTTGTGCTTTGACAGTTTTTGCAGTGACTTACGCCATGTTACATTACTTGTCTTGTCCTCTTCTTCTTCTGTTGCTGCTGTTTTTTTTGTTGTTGCCCCTAATGTAACATAAGCCCTAAGTCAGCTCATATCCAGTAGACTCCTCCCACTCCATCCCTATCCAGTATTGTCAGGTGTGTTTGATGGAGGCGCTCCTTATATGTGGGTGTGTCACAGCAGACCCCTCCCATTCCATCCCTATTCAATGGGTGTGTCACAGCAGACCCTTCCCACTCCATCCCTATCCAGTGCTGTCAGGTGTGTTTGATGGCGGTGCTCCTCATATGTGGGTGTGGTCACAGCAGACCCTTCCCACTCCGTCCCTATCCAGTGCTGTCAGGTGTGTTTGATGGAGGTGCTCATCACATGTGGGTGTGGTCACAGCTGACTCCTCCCACTCCGTCCCTATCTAGTGCTGCCAGGTGTGTTTGATGGAGGTTCTCCTCATATGTGGGTGTGGTCACAGCAGACCCTCCCATTCCATCCCTATTCAATGGGTGTGGTCACAGCAGACCATTCCCACTCCCTCCCTATCCAGTGCTGTCAGGTGTGTTTGATGCAGGTGCTCATCATATGTGGGTTGTGGTCACAGCTGACTCCTCCCACTCCGTCCTATCCAGTGCTGTCAGGTGTGTTTGATGGAGGTGCTCATCATATGTGGGTGGTCACAACGACTCCTCCCACTCCGTCCTATCCAGTGCTGTCAGGTGTGTTTGATGGAGGTGCTCCTCATACGTGGGTGTGATCCCAGTGTTGTTCATTGTGTTTGGTGTCAGTGCTCTTCACATGTGTATTTGATGAATTTGCTCTTGATATTTCACATGTGTATTTGATGAAGTTGCTCTTCATATTTCACATGTGTATTAGATGAAATCTCTTCATATTTCACTTGTGTATTTGATGAAGTTGCTCTTCATATTTCACATGTGTATTTGATGAAGTTGCTCTTCATATTTCACATGTGTATTTGATGAAGTTGCTCTTCATATTTCACATGTGTATTTGATGAAGTTGCTCTTCATATTTCACATGTGTATTGATAAAATCTCTAGTTCATATGTGTATTGATGAAGTTGCTCTTCATATTTCACATGTGTATTTGATGAATTTGCTCTTCATATTTCAACATGTGTATTTGATGAAGTTGCTCTTCATATTTCACATGTGTATTTGATGAAGTTGCTCTTCATATTTCACATGTGTATTTGATTAAGTTGCTCTTCATATTTCACATGTGTATTTGATAAAATCTCTAGTTCATATGTGTATTTGATGAAGTTGCTCTTCATATTTCACATGTGTATGTGATGAAGTTGCTCTTCATATTTCACATGTGTATTTGATGAAGTTGCTCTTCATATTTCACATGTGTATTTGATGAAATCTCTTCATATTTCACATGTGTATTTGATGAAGTTGCTCTTCATATGTCACATGTGTATTTGATGAAGTTCCTCTTCATATTTCACATGTGTAATAGATGAAATCTCTTCATATTTCACATGTGTAATTGATGAAGTTGCTCTTCATATTTCACATGTGTATTTGATGAAGTTGCTCTTCATATTTCACATGTGTATTTGATGAAGTTGCTCTTCATATTTCACATGTGTATTAGATGAAATCTCTTCATATTTCACATGTGTATTTTATGAAGTTGCTCTTCATATATCACGTGTATTTGATAAATTTGCTCTTCATATTTCACATGTGTATTTGATGAAGTTGCTCTTCAAATTTCATTTGTGTGTTTGATGAAGTTTGCTCTTCATATTTCAAATGTGTATTTGATGAAGTTTGCTCTTCATATTTCAAATGTGTATTTGATGAAGTTTGCTCTTCATATTTCAAATGTGTATTTGAAGTTTGCTCTTCATATTTCAAATGTGTATTTGATGAAGGTGTTACTCATATTTCTATGATTCAGGATGTTATTTCATTTGAGGATGTGTTATATAGAAGTTTCAAACACTAGAATCTAGTAGATAGAAGTTCCAAACACTAAAATTTAGTATTTATAAGTCTCAAACACTAGGATTTAGAAGCCTCAAATACTATGACCTCTTATATATAAAAGTTCTTACATTAGAACCTAGCGTATAAAGCCTCAGACACTATGACCTGTTATATCTGAAGTCTCTACATTAACACCTAGTATATAAAGCCTCAAACACCAGGACCATTTTTAGTTGAAGCCTGTAACACTGAGATGCAATTTATGTGTACGCTAACACGGTTCATGGCCTGTATTAGTACATTACCCTTATGCCTTCTTTATTTTTGGACGTCAGTTCATTATGTTCAGGATGTTCTGTCGTTACCAATGTTTTGGTATGTGACAGCAACCTACGGCCCTTTATTGTAGTATCAGTGTTTGCCTGCACTGTGTTGATGAACTGAATCTGTGGATTTTGTGTGGAACGCTTCTACTTCTGTCCAGTTTTTTGTTTTGTGAACTGCATGTTCAGAAAATGGCGGCCGGCCGGTTGCTGAACTAGCTTGGTTTGCCTTATGCAGTAATGTGTGAGCAACTGCTGCTTTTCTAGTGACTACCATTTTCATCAATGATGAACTGTAATTTTAGTGGTGGACTGTTGTGTTAACGTTCTGACAGCGGCCTTATGCATGTGTGCCTGTGCATGCTGTTGATTTGTCGAGACTCCTGTCTGTTGAACTTTTAACATGGGACCGTGAGGGGCATTTTGTGGGATATTCACTGGCACAGGAAGGAGCATGATGGGGTAACACTTTGCCGTGAAGTTGGAACCGCGACTAACTAACTGAATCAAGGTCTGGATATTGCCCGACAGGAAGCTTCCTATTCAGTGGTCAATGTTTGCTTCATGTCCATTCTGGCGTGGGTCACAGACAGGACAGTTTGCATAGCATGAAGCTGCTGCTACTTTGCAAAGGTCAGAAGGCATGGGTCGCAAGCAGGAAGATTTATCTGGATGAAGCACACCCTGGACATTTACATATGAGCAGCTGCGACACTACAACGATGACACCTTATGAAGCCTATCCACATACTGAAGGTGAGGAGGATCTTCTCTGGTTAACCTGGGGAAAATCTCCATGGCAAAGTGGAACATTCAGCGAAGGTCATGGGACTACATCTTTTGGTTCACAGGTGCAGGTTTTATGAAGACCCACTGAGGTTGTCACTGGAACCTTGGGTTGTCACTGGAGCCCTCAGGGTTGTCACTGGAGCCATGAAGTTAATGCTCTATGCAGCACTTTTGGCATTCCGCTTTGCAGAAAGAAAACCCTGTTGCTAAAGCACTTGTGAAGTTATATTATGAACTGAATGGTAGCCATGTGTAGTGAGTGTAATATGACGACTTACTTGTTCATTCAAGCAAGTATTCTGTAGTTTGCACCTATATAGACTGGAGCTAATGACAAATGAGCATACATTGTGTGGAGCTATATCTAGTGTTTCCTCTAGGCTATACAATGTTGTGTGCTAACATTCCACCAACCCCTGCTACCATCTTGACAGTTGTAAGACTGTTTATATTTGAGTGTGGGTACATTTCATCCTTTCATATCTGCTTATGTGCAAAACTAAACATGTGCCTCAATGCTTGTTGGCAGAAAGAACATTAGTTGCTTCCATGGTTTTCAGTATCTTTGCTTTCATCTTTTATTCGATGAAAACTGAATGTGAACTTTTATAGTGGGGGTTTGCAGAGTTTTTAATTAGTTTAATTACGCTTTGGTAGCTTTCTAAAACAGGTTGCTTCCTTTGTAGTATTTTGGTTTATTGTTGACATATTGAGGCGTTTCAACTTCTTGATTTTATTTCTAGCGCTCAAGGATTTCAAAGCTTTATGTTTATTGTGTTTTTTATGTGTGTATTGTTTGTTGCTGTGGCTGCTTTTGGTGTGTAAGTTGGTTAGATTGGTAGAGCTGGCTACTGACAGGGAAGTCAGAGGTTTAATTGTGGCATTTTGGTTGCTTCAGAGAGAGATTGATGGAGAGAGAGAGAGAGAGCGAGAGAGAGAGAGAGGCATGGATAAGTAGACTGATGGGTGGGTTAGACAGGCTGACGAATGATGGGTGGATATGTACATAGGTAGGTAGGGAGGTATGTAGATAAAATACATAGACACACCCCCAGATAGATTGAATAGGTACACGGGTGACTAGACAGACAGACGCATAAGTAGGTTTATATTTGAGTTGGTAAAAAAGAAGACAAGCCTATAGGTACCTACAGTAAGGTTGACTTATTTGTACAAGCTTCATAATATATGAAATCTTGTCCTCTGTTAATGTTGTGTTGTCTCAGTGACTATGTTTGACTTGCCTTTCTGGAGTGCTTTGCTTTAACATGTCTTTCATGGAATAAAATATGACACATTGTATATGTTAATATTACATACTTTATGTATTGTTCTATACTTTATGTATTGTTCTATACTTTATGTATTGTTCTATACATTATCTGTGTGTATTGCTCTATGCTTTATGTATTGCTCTATGCTTTATGTATTGCTCTATGCTTTATGTATTGCTCTATGCTTTATGTATTGCTCTATGCTTTATGTATTGTTCTGTACTTTATGTATTGTTCTGTACATTATCTGTGTGTATTGCTCTATGCTTTATGCATTGCTCTATACTTTATGCATTGCTCTATACTGTATGTGTTGTTCTGTACTTTGTCTGTGTGTATTGCTTATATGTTATGTATTGTTCTATACCAGTGGTCCTCAACCTTTTTTGGCCTATGCACCCCTTCACCATGTGTTCAGAACGTCATTCCTCCCTTTCTACTTCCACCCTATAAATCCTCCCCACCCTACACAGTATACGTAAAAATGGAAGTTAAATTTAATAACACATACTAGAACATGTCCACATAAAACATGATTTATGGCTCTACTTACATTATAAAACGAATTTCAGAAGGGGGAGAAGTACAGAACTAAAGTATAGAGAGAAAATCAATATCAAGTAATCGGTTCTTGTATTAACACGATCTTTAACTAATCTTACTTTCTCTCTCTCTCTCTCTCTCTCTCTCTCTCTCTCTCTCTCTCTCTCTCTCTCTCTCTCTTTCTCCCCCCTCCCCCCCGAAACCCTAACATTCTGGGGGGGGGGGGGGGAGTTGAGAACCACTGCTCTAATTGCTTGCTCACTGTATACAGCAACAGCATCCACTAAATGCTGCAGATCCTGTTCATTTCTGCAATCAATGCTGCCACATCTTCATTTGTTCTTATTCCCCATTGGGACATAAGACCTCCAACTATCCACGCCTTTGGTTTCTCTTGCAGCTCCAGCCATGTTCTTCCCATATTATTCATCTCTGTCATTATTCTCATTTCCGTGTGTTTTTTCTGCTGCTAATTCTTTCTGTGTATCTTATATTACGGAAGTTATGTCCTAAGATGCTGATTCCTCCAATGTCTTTAATTCTTCATATTATCACTAAATAGGGCTTTTATGACGCTATTACACTTCCTTGCATAAATAATAAATTGAAGAAAATGAGTGAATTCTCTTTCAGAAAGCAATAGCAAACTACTAAACGTACAATTATCTAAAAGATCAACCTTGAGTTGCACCCGGGAAGGTTAACCCGGTCAACAAGTGCCTGAAGAAATCAGATGTGTCGACCGAAAGACACAAATATCGCAGCTCTGCTGTAAACATGCAAAGTGCAATTACGCCCAGAACAAACATTTCGGACAAAGGAAGATGAAAAATCTAGGGTTAAGTTTGATCACAACGTCCTGCATAGGACATCATCATCATCATGTGCCATGTCGATAAACGTGGGCAGTCATGTTTTGCCATCTCAACATGATTACCAGAGTCATGGATCAGCTCAATGTCCTTGTCTCGACCATACCACATGGCCAAGCCATCCAAATTTCTACCTACCTCTTGTTCTGTTCCCCTCAATCTTGCCAGTTGTCACCAAATTCTTCAATTTATTTCTTCTCATAACTTGCAAAGGACATGCACCATATTTTAATTTAAAATTTACATTTTCAATGTATCTTCTGTGGATTATTCCATTATAATGTTTAAATGCCGTCTCCGTGGCCAAAAGCTTGCGAACGCGGTTCGTGAGCTGCTTAATAGGCGTTCGAAACGCAGCCACAACCGATTTGTGCAGCAGACCGTGTCGCGTTGTGTTATATCATGTTGGTATGGGAGCCGGTCATTTAGAAGCAATGGCAAACTACTGAACGTAAAATTTGCCTAGTACATCAACAGTGGCTGAAAAATGCTGGTGTTGACTGCAACGCCCTGCAAGGGATGTGCAACATTGAAAAAGAAAAAAAAATGTTTTAAATTTTATTAACGGCAAGGGAAAATCACTAGATAAGCTGATACAACGCACAGGCAACATTATAAATCATCTTTACGTAATTCTTTCACAAGGGAAGAAACTCGATAAAAAGCGACGTGAAAATCAGGGATGGGCCAAAAAGTTGAGATTATTTCAATTATGCCAGTTTGGCTTTTTTTTATTTTTAAGGCCATATTTTAAATCCCTGGTTGTAAAACCCCTAGTAGTTATTATGATTGCATACCACACAGTGGTCAGAGTTCAATCTCTAGCAGATTCAGGGTTATTTTTTTCGCACCTGTGCAATTCGACCCAGCCTCATAAACATGGGTACCAGACAATTTTCAAAATCGTCCGAAAATTAACTGGTTATGAAAGGCGACGGGGAAAGAAACTGGCCACGCTAGCTCATATGTTAGTTTAGTCGATGGATCAACATCACGGCACACGGGTGCTAACCCATAAGTGCTCCGTTCTCCTCCTAACTCAAACTGAGTCTAGAGAAACTTAGCTACAGTGCACGAACTCCGTGCAACGGCGAGGATCCTGAAATACTTTGGGTAGATTTTTAACTCCAAATTTTGCCCGGGCAGCGCCGTTAGGCTACTCTTTTTCGATTTCCAACTGCCAAGGGATTTTTTACATTGCGCAACAATACACACGGGCGTCCGACTCACTACCCAGAGACCAGGGGAAATTTTATTACTAGATGTCCACGTGAAATAAATCCCTGTCCTCGTCGGGGCATGAACCCGGGACCTCCAACACTACAGACGGACACCATACCTCGAGACCACGCAGTCCCCCCAAATATATATCTCATATATTGTGGCCTATATTATGTGAAGGCTAACACTACATTCCATAACTGCAGTATCTGCTGCCGGCCTATCAATACATGTAAACGTAGACGCCATAAACAAAATACCATGATTTATTGCCTGGCATAGTTCGCTGCATCTCGCCAGGTGCACATTGAAAAGTTATAACATATGAAGTGAATAAATAAATAATACTTTGGCTTAAATACTACACTTAGTTAGTTGCATATCCTTTACAGGACGTCGCAGTCAACACCAGCATTTTTTTTTTTTTTTGCTGTTGCGATCTCTTGGCAAGTTGACGTTCAGTAGTTTGCCATTGCTTTCTGAACGACTGGCATCCACACCATTTCCTAAAAAACCAACACAAGGCGGTCTGCTGTCAAATCTACCTCGGTTGTGTTTAGAACGAGGGTATGCGGGATTACGAACTGGTAACCCCTTCGCCATGTAGCGGGCATCTTTACACGAAGCCAACTATATATTATTTGTGTTTTATTATTATTTTCTTTTTTGTAGCACAGAAGTATCAGTTGTTACGAAACCCCTGAGGCTAGTAAGACAGCACATAAAATAACTCACAAATATTGATTTCCATTCAGAGCAGCAGAAGAAAGAAATAGAGTTTAGAGGAAACACTAGGTAATATAAAAATTGAAAGCTATATTTCCCATACCGGGATACGAACCTGTCACCTCCAAATGACGCCAGCTTCTCAACATGGAACCCTAAATGTCGTGGTAAGACAAGGCGGTCGGCGTGATACTGACCACGTGACCCATCGAGTAACGGTTATTCTTTAAACACAAGACCTGGCACCATATACGCAATACGTCACAGGACGTGCAGAACGGTGCCTTTCTTTACTTGTATCATTGTCTAACTTGTGCTGAACCAGTCACATCAAGGTTTGATGTACCGTTGTTTACTTGTGCTGAACCAGTCACATCAAAGTTTGATGTATTATTCAAAGTAAGACTGTTAGGGGAGCTGATGGCCTTCTATATAATTACTTGTTGGTACAGTTTGTGACCCCTGATGTGTGTGAATGTGATAGATTCAGCAGCCTGTTTCTACATGATAAAATTAAACAGGCAGGATTAGTACATGATAAAATGGAGGTTTAGTAAAGGATAAAATGAAACAGTCGAGTTTAATACTGTAAATTGTAAATGATAAAATTAAATAGATAGGTTTAAATATGTTAAAATCACACAGACATTTTAATAAATGATAACATCAAACAGACAGGTTTATAAACATAAACTGCCAATTCTTAACACCAGCTTTTATATTTTAATTGGTTTCCATTCGTTGTCTTTAAAAGTAAATGTAGTTTTGAATTTTTCCGTGAACGATTACATTTTAATAATATGACATTCAGCAAGACTAAACAAGAATGAACAACAATTAGGCGATATCCATAAAATGTAAGTGAAGCAATATATGCAACGCGCGCGAGAATTGGAAGCGGTTCTCACCGTGTTGGTAACTTACGGGATAAGTGACCTGGCGGCTCAGAAAGCAATGGCACACTTCTAAGCGTAATCTTGCCAAGAAATCAACGACAGCGGTAAAATGCTGGTGTTGACAGCAATGTCCTGTAAAGGATATGCGAAAAAAAATATATGCAACATCCCTAGGAATAGTATAGATAGAAATGCTTTTGTTGGGAATCGACATGGCTAAATAAATAGAAGAGAGAGAGAGAGATAGAAGCAGAAATGAAAAATGTGAGGAGATGTGGCCCAAGTTGCTTTGGATTAGCTAAAGGTAGGAGGGCTTGGGGTAAGTTGGTTGAGGGCCTTATGCCCCTGTGGGGGATAAAGAACGAAAGAAGAAGAATAAATGAATGACAAACAATGTATTCTACATCTCTCCGGACAAAACAAACTTACAGAACTGTTCCGCGGGAGGGAGTAACTCTACAAAGCGGGATGAAAATCGGGGGTGGGCCGTGAAGTCGAGAATACTAGGTCCAGGTTGAAAGATGGTGCTGATCGCTCAGGTTAATTGTAGAATGACTGGCATTTGTTATAAGTGATTATGAGTTTCGCCAGTGTTTTACCCGGGCCATTAATGGAAGTAATGAATAGTAACAATGTGACCTGGTATACGTGTCGTAAGAAGCGTTTAAGGAGGGTTGGTGTAGGACTGGCTGCTACATCCAGTGTAAAACTTTAGCTGGAAAGTCCAACTAACCATGAACAAGTCTACAACAGCTTGGTGTGAGGTGGCTTTCATTATTCTCAGCCTCCATTTCAAATTTATGTACGGGTACGTTAACTCCGGTCAACAAATGCCTGAAGAAGTAAACTAAATATGTCAAACTAGATTCAATATTTGGATGAAAACTTGCAAGCAGGCACAAAAACGGGGAATAGGCACAGACACACACAAAATGCAGATATAGTTGGCAGACTTAAAACCTAACACGTTGAGCTTAATGACAGCAGACAGGCCGACCAAACCAGTTTACTAATACGTGACGAAATTCCTCACTGAGGGGAATTCGCACGCAGACAGATTTTTATCATTCATCCTGGCATCGCAGGTTTACACAGCCTAATAATGCGTACCAGGGTATGTCTTGGGAAGTTAAGGCGACCACAGTGATACTGGCTACATCAACCCACGAGTGCTGATTTGTTAGGTACAGGACACACCTACCCACCCCAGCAGTTAAAAAAATCAGTCCCTCTGTACGTCAAATCCAATTGTATTTACCAATTCACATGCATGTGCCAGTCTACCTACATCAGCAGAACAGAGCGGCAGTTGAACAACAGTGTGGTTGAGCACATACCTAACTGGATTGACAAGATTCTTCTTCTTCTTCTTCTTCTTTTCTTCTTCTTCTTCTTCTTCTTCTTCTTCTTCTTCTTCTTCTTCTTCTTCTTCTTCTTGTTCTTCTTCCTCTGCATTCATCCGGAGTGTTTTTTTTTCTCCAGATGTAATTGTGGTGTGTCTAAGTTAGACACCCTTGGGCCGAGACTCTTAGGCCAACACGTCCGACTTTAGCGTGAAATTTTTATTCAGGTTAGCATTCCTGGGGAACTCTCGCTGTTGTGTTGCCGTGCACATCCCATCTGGTCAAGTTAGAACGGTCGAGGACTTCACGATCAGCCCTCAGGGGAAGGCAGGAGCAGTCCATGGCATTTTCCGCCATCCAGGATGGTTCCATAATTGCAGAGCCGGCATATAGCGCTCTGGTGCCGGGCTCACCCTAGGAATCGTCACGTTCCTGCACATGGCTGCTTTAATTCCTCACTTCTATGTATTTTCTTCACCACAGGCCGCTCCTTCACAAACCAGGACGGTCAGTCTGCGGACGACTTCCACTCAACGAGCTTCCGGTTCGGACGTGTACGGACGCTGTGGCCCGAAAAAACTATATCGTCAGAGCTATTCCGGCCGTTAAACTACACAGTCAGAGCTATTCCGGCCGGAAGACAGATAGTCAGAGCTGTTCCCGGCACGAGGGACATTTCACTTGGACGTTTATGTGCATTGTGTCATTTAGTTTGCACCCTTAGGCCGGCACATCCGACTTCTGCGGGCATTTAAAAAAATCAGGTTGGCATTCTTAGAGGTTTCGAGGGACATTCTGTTGTGGTGTCAACCACATTTCTACTAGTGAAGATTAGAAGGGGCCAAGGACTTTATACTCAGCCCTCAAGGGAAGGCAGGGACAGTCCTTGGCATTATCCTGCCATCCAGGGATTCTTCCATAGTTGCAGAGTCGACCACTAGCACTCTGAGACTGGTCTCACTCAAGGAATCGCCACGTCCTGCTCATGGCTGCTTTAATTCCTCACTTCCATATATTGGGCATTTCGTTCGCCCCTGACATCCACTCAGCAATTTTCTCTTCGGACTTCCACATAATGAATCCCTAGCCAAGCGTTCCATTTCTTGTTAGTGAGACTTTTCTCCACCTTTGAATATACTAACTCAGAGAGTTTTTTTTTTATACAGACTTGCATCGTAACCATTGCGTGCGATTGGGACACTTTTCCACCTTTAGTAATGCTCACGAGGTAGGCTACATGTGCTGCCGGCTCAGCACCTTACCTGCATGCAGCAGAGAGCGAGTAACGGACAGGCCGTCTCATCCGGGGATCCCTCATATCCCTCTGCTGAGAGCCTTCGAACAAGTGTCTGAACTAAGCATATAGCGTGCTCAGCATCTCACATCCATTTTGCAGTGGGTGAGTATCGGCCCGGCCCTCACATCCGAGGGTTTACGGCTTAGAGGCGTTCAGCCATATTCCTCAGCAGAGAGCCTTAGAGTACGTATCCGGACCAAGAATTAGTGGCATCGTCCCCCTGATTCGGTCTTTGGCTGCCTATCCTCAGTCTACCTGCAGAGCAGTAGGTTGTGTCTCTCTTGGTCTGTCCCTATCCCAAGGCCTGTCTAACATGTAGTTGTGCTTCCGTCGGCAAAGCTCTTGGGGTCATTGGACAACGCAAGCCCCTTTAACCGCAAGGTGGAGACACTTCAGAGGGGACGGCACGTGTTCGCGTCTTGTTTAATACCCAAGTAGTCGCTTGTTAAAGTTTGCAGAAACCATAATGATTAATCTACATAGGCCAGTTTTGTGCAAACAGAAAAACATTATAGTCATTCAAAATTACCGTGGTAGACAACTGATATTACTGGTGGCGAACATGTGTATATTTCAGCTTAAATGATTTATCTAGTTATAATATTTACCTTATGTTGTGTGAATTCTGCAGTATGAACCTGACAAGATGCGGCGAAATATGCCAGACAATAAATTGTGCAATCTATTGTTTGTGTCTTCGTTATTCAAATAAACATTATTACAAAGAACTCCACATGGTGGTAACTATGTAAGCGTGGTGAAATCGGGGATGGGCCCGTAAAGTTGAGAATACTCAGTCCTCGTTGATGGATCTGACATATTTTTTAATGGTAAATTATAAAATGACAGACGGAAGAAATGTATTACTAGGTGTTTTTAGTTGATCCCACGGAGTGACCCCCACTCACATACAACAGGGAGCCACAATAAGGCAGTTTAATACATGTTAGGTGAATTGGCTGACACTGACATTAGCGGCAACTGTGACAAGATGACAGACAGATAAAACGAGGACCTGCCATGCAACAGAATACGATAGAAAGCTTTAGGTGTAGCTGGTGTGAACACGTCACCTACAAATGTTGCTGTCATCTGCCTGATGTGGAAAAGTTTGAGTAGACGAATAGTTAGCTAGATAATCTTAGTTCGTTGTCGTAACAGAGGCAGTTCTGTTACCTACCCGAGCCAAGTGCGCGTGAATGAGAAGGAGTGGGTCAGCTGGTGATTGAGTGCGTGAAAGAATAAGAAAGAATGGATGAGATAGTGAGTGAGAAATAACGAGCCTGAATTAGATCAAAATCAATACGTTTTAAGTGAAGGAGCTAAAGTCTGTGGAATGAAACAGACAATCAAATTATGAGCACCAGCGGTGAGTTTTTACTTGTTCGTAAGCACTTCGTGATATTTTAATTATTGTTTAAAGTAAAAACTTTAATGTGGAGTTATCGTGTTTAAAGTGGCGTTGTACAGGCATTTTAACTTCTGAGAAAACCTGACATTCTCCGGGATAAACATTATTAAGAGAAATGCTCGCCAGGGGATGTAACTCTGTAAGCGAGATGCAAATCGGGGATTGGTCATAAAGTTGAGAATACTCAGTCCTTGTTGATGGATGTGGCATTTTGTTTTTTGGTTGTAGTTGGTAAATTGAAGATTGACAGACGGAAGCAGTAAGATACCAGGTTGTCTTAGAAGTGCCTGTTCTCAGATACCAGGGGAGCCACAAGAATGCAGGTGAATACGTCTAGAGGTATCGAGTGACAATGTTATTATGCGTGATAAGACGACAGTGCATGAGTACAGCACGTTACAACACATGTTCAGCACACGTTATCGCGTCTAGAGGTATTGATTGACACTGATATGCGGTGTCAAGATGAACAGCACATGTTACACTATATGTTACAACAGTTAGATCACATGTTACACTATATGTTTACAGCACATGTTTACACTATATGTTACACTATATGTTACAGCACGTTACACTATACGTTACAGCACAACTTTATTATACTATAGAGAACGGCTTGCCAGGGGAAGTGACTCTGTAAGGAAAAGGTGAAAATCGGGGATGGGCCGTAAAGTTGAAAATACTCAGTCCTCGTTGATGGATGTGGCATTTTTTGTTTTTGTTAATTTGAGAATGACAGACGGAAGCAGTAGATAACCAGTTTTATTGCCTTCTAAGTGTCTCCTCTCAGATATCAGGGGAGCCACAAGAATACAGGTTAATACGTCCAGAGGTATTGAATTGACACTGATAGAGCGATGACAAGATGACAGCGGAGCACAAAAAGCAAATCGCAGAGCATGAACATTACAAGACTTGCCCTGACTTCGCCAGAGAGAAGAAATTTCCAGCCACGGGAGCGCCGCTTGGAGAACAACCCTGGGAACTGGTGAAAGCCTCAAGATAAACCCTGGGGCCTGGTGAAGGCTTCGAGACAAACCCTGAGAACTGGTGAAGGCTTCGAGGACAAACAGTTCTGCTGATAGCCCCGTGGGGAACGTTGATTGCAGAAGAAGGAGGGAGGAGTAGGTTAAGAAGCGGGAGAAGGTGGTGAAGAAGAAAGACAATAAATACGTTAAGATTGTTTTTCTATGAATTGTTACTCTTTAGTAATGTGTTTGGCAGTTGGAATAATCAATAGAATAATCAATAATAAAATATGAGTATAGATATGGAGATAAAAATATGAGTATAGATATGAAGATAAAAAATATAAGTATAGATATGAAGATAAAAATATGAGTATAGATATGAGATAAAAATATAAGTATAGATATGAAGATAAAAATATGAGTATAGATATGAAGATAAAATATGAGTATAGATATGAAGATAAAAATACGAGTATAGATATGAAGATAAAAATATGAGTATAGATATGAAGAAAGTTATACAAACATTTCTCCTCTTTCACTCGCTTTGAACTCTAACGTAGTCCATGATGGACTGATTTTTTATGTGGCTAACTTTCCTTGTTACCAGTGTCCGTCGCCATTAGGTGAACCCACTCCGACTTCTGAGGTACTTGTAATTGACGTCCCAAGTCAAGGACGAGAAGTCAATATTTGAGTCCGACCGCCCTGTATAGGGGTTGAACCTGCCACATAGATATCAGAACACCGGTAGTTTAGGAGCGAACGCTCTTATCCATTCGTCCATGCTGACATCTTGCATACAGACAGACATGGTTGTCCACGTGACATTTCTCCGGCATAAACATTATTGTAGGAAACTTCTCTCCAGGGTATGTAACTCTGTAAGCCAGACAAACATCGGGGATG
>JACEFZ010014917.1:0-10000 GCA_014155875.1 Cepaea nemoralis | reverse complement strand
AATGATGCCGCAATTTAGTCATCATGTGTCAATTTTTAAGGATCTGTTCAGCTGTCTGTGCAGTTTGTTCACACGTACACATGGGTGACAGACCCGCCTTGAACCTTCGTGAAAGATTGTCTACTCTGCTGTTTACCGTTCAGAGACGGAACATGATTACCTGTTTTGCACTATGAAAATAGTTGTCAGTGTCTCTGTAGTGGGCTTTCTTCTTAACGACCAAGATGTTGGTCCTTTTTTCATTGAAATTTATAGACTGTTTCGTATGTACGTGTGTTGTCCCCTAATTTGACAACGTGTTTGCTCTCACGTACCTTGTTATGCCACAATATGTCAGCTTCCACCGCAATATTTCTCTTCTATTGGTATTCAATGTGTTTAGTGGGTTTTTTTTTCAATACCAGTTATTTGTCACCACTGAGGGCTTGCGGAATTGAAAATTAATCACTGTGGAATACAAACTGTTGCCATTGACATTGTGCTGATGCTGTAATGTTTAGGGCCTGCAATTCGTCTGAATAGTTGGAGCAAAATATCCCAGTAAGTGTGTACGTAGTTTAAAGTCTGCGATCTGCCCAGACCTTAATCTGTGTCGGATGATTCCAGTAGGTTGATGACTACTCTCGGTTGCATAAAAATCAATCCATCATTTTTTCAATAGTCCTCTTCCTCTTTCAACACATGGTCCTCACATGTTTTCCAGTAACTTTTATCAATATTTAATAGTGCGGACTGAGTTAGTATCTCGATGTCAGACAATTTGAATGTAGTATTGTCAGCTGTCCACCTGTCCCTTAATGTTATCCCACACAAGTTCTATAGGGTTAAAATGAGAATGGTATGGAGGAAGTCTCAAGCACCCATGACGATGCTCTTCTATCAACATGTCGATTTGATATTTCTTTCTTTTTTGCGCCTGTTTTACAAGGGACAACAAATTTAGCTTGAAATATGTTTCTGGAAATAGTATATTTTCCCTTCGGAGCCATATCTTTATTGCTTCCTTTGTGCTCGATGCCGTAGGTATTTTGTATTCTTGGGCAACAATATTGTGACATGATGCATTGCTCATGATTAGATAAGACGGTCTATCAAGGGATGGAAGTACTGTATTCTCGAGCCAATCTCTAAATACATTACCATTTATCTCATTATGATAATCCTTATTGTCAGTATGTTTTGATACGAACACGATTCCAGCATTCTGTAGTAAGCCATTATGAGTACTACCAGCATAGGCTTTGACCAAACACTGTCCTTTACTACTGGGCATATATCGCGTTATCTTTCCATCCACTGATTGCCATCCATTTTCACTTGTGAGGTGCGCATTGATCCACTTCTCATCCAAATACACTATGTCATAATTTTCTTTGCGCATTTCCCTTATTTCACGTAGGTATCTGCTTCTCATGGCTCCTAAATGCGGTTGCTCGCAAAGGATATTTCTACCTCCCTTGTACTTTCTAAAAGTGAAGCCTAATCTATATCTATAAAAATCGTTGTATGTATGTATGTATGGATGTATGTGGATCCGTCCTTTATGCATTCACGAACGGTCCATCCGATTGAGATGAAATTTTCTACACGTTTTCCTTTCATTCCTGTGCAACCAACTGTCATAATTTTATCTATCAGCTATCAGCTATTACCTTCCTAAAATTTAATTTTGTAATTACATGACTGAACATAAGAAAATATAACAAAATATAAAAAAGGGATATAACTTTTAGTAGCATTGTTATATCTTAAGTTAAGTCCCCTGGCTATAGATATCTATATGAATTAAATGAGATGCTCCCCACCAGGGACTGGGTGCAGCCGGGCCAGATCAGACAGACAGATAGACAGACTGACAGACAGACAGATAGTCGGGAACGGGAGCCAAGTTTACTTTAGATAGATCTCTTCCAATCATATTTTCTATCTATTCTTCTATTCTATCTATATTTTGTTGTTATGTTCGGACCGAACATAGATAGATAGATAGATAGATAGATAGATAGATAGATAGATAGATAGATAGATAGATAGATAGATAGATAGATAGATAGATAGATAGATAGATAGATAGATGGATAGATAGATAGATAGATAGATAGATAGATAGATAGATAGATAGATAGATAGATAGATAGATAGATAGATAGATAGATAGATAATAAGTCTTTATTTTCAAAGGGTTAAGAATTGGGCACGCAGGCCCGTCTGACATTCTGCCCTTCTTCTCTATTTCCTCTCATACATTCTTTCATTCAACATCACTTATGAAGCAACTTTTGACAACAAAAGAACATTAAAACGCATGAAAAATAATCAATAACAAATGACTCACTGAGGCAGTGTTTAACATGGGCATTATAAATACCTAAGGAGGGTGTAACGTGCCATACATAAGATAGATAGATAGATAGATAGATAGATCGGGAACGGGAGCTTATATGACTACTTATATGAATTAAATGAGATGCTCCCCACCAGGGCCTGGGCGAAGTCGGGCCGGGTCGGACAGACAGACAGATAGTCGGAAACGGGAGCTTATATGACTACTTATATGAATTAAATTAGATGCTCCCCATCAGGGTCTGGGCGAAGCCGGGCCGGGTCAGACAGACAGATAGACAGACAGACAAACAGACAGACAGACAGATAGATAGTCGGGAACGGGAGCTTATATGACTACTTATATGAATTAAATGAGATGCTCCCCACCAGGAGCTGGGCGAAGCCGGGCCGGGTCAGACAGACAGACAGACAGACAGACAGACAGACAAGCAGACAGACAGACAGACAGACAGATAGGTAGATAGGTAGATAGATAGATAGATAGATAGATAGATACATAGATACATACATACATACATACATACATACATACATACATACAAAGATAGATACACAGATAGATACATAGATAGATATATAGATAGATAGATACATAGATAGATACATAGATAGATACATAGATAGATCCCCGCCAGAGCCTGGGCGAAGCCGGGCCGGGCAGCTAGTGTCCTTATAATTTTCCACAAAGTTGTTTTGGATAGCTCTATGTTATTGTTCTTTCTCAACCAAATCATACGTTTTCTTGCAATCACTGTTTCTTTGGCATCCAGCATTTTTATAATAGCTCGCCTTATGACATCCTTGTCAAAGCTGTCTACAATTGCCTTTCTACCTACCGTTTGCTTATCGCGTGATGGTTTCATTCCAGATTCTTGCACCCATAGACGAAATGACCGTTTACTCAAACCCAATGCACACACTGTTCTTTTTTTTTCGGTATTTGTAACTGTATGAAACAGTTTCCTGCGATCAGCTTCTTGACAAAAATATGTGTCCAACTTCACAGCAATGCTTTGAAGTGTACAAAATTTCACATTCAATCCCATTGAACAATATTCACACATTCAAATATTAGCTATTAATATTAATGGTAAAATTTATTTATATATTTATTTATATAATCACGTTTCATGAAAGAACCCACATTGACGACATCTCTGAACAATCCCATTTGAACCATGAGAAAAATTTTTACAAAACGTGAATGTGTCTTGGTGAATGTGTAATACATTTAAAATTATGGACTTAATCTTTGACCCGTAAACCGCATATAAACAAACATTGAAATCTGCTGTACAATCTCCAGAACAATTTTTTTTTTTGTTTTGTTTGGGTGGACATAATGATAAGGTTATATGCTAACTCTCATAATTTCCCCTCAGTTGGTTACTGAGATATGGAATTTATATTGGGGCATACAAAAGTAAACAGACTATAACAAGAAAGTCCCCTTAACACGTCGTCTTCATAAAGATAGAATAGATGTGGCATGCTTTCAAGAGACACACTTCAACGCCAATCGCAGATTCTCAGTCAGAGGATGTCAGACCACACGTTTCGAAGGACACAAAGGAGAGGTTCTAATACTTACACGAAACACAATATCTTGTAGTGAAGTATCCGTGACTTCTGACAACCAAACGGAAATTATAGGGGTTGATATAATGATAAAGGACGTGAAAATTAGAATTCATAACATGTATAGCCCAGCAGATAATGACCTTACACTTTCAAACACGAAATTACCTGACACAAACTGCATTATTGTCGGAGACTTTAATAGCCGTTTAGAAAGATGGAGATGCCCAGATACTGACAACAGAGATGATGAAGTGGAGGACTGGAAAATAGATTCAAATCTCCATCTACTCAACAAAGCGGACGATACACCGAGCTTCTACTCTAGAAAATGGTTTACCACTTCTACTCCAGACGTAGCTTTCTGCACAGGAGATATCCTCCACAAAATCGATCGCCATGTGCTTGACCAATTAGCAGGTAGTGACCACAGACCAATCAAGCTTGTAGTGAATATAGAGTATGTTCCACAGGAGCAAAAGCCTTTGCTTCGCTGGAATTACAAACGAGCTGATTGGGACAGATTTGCCATACTAACGCACAAATATTGTGAAAACATAAATACACGATATGGAAACATGAAGCAAATGGTGGAAAGTCTAACTAGAACAACAATTCAGGCGGCTATTGAGTCTATACCAAGAGGAGCGAGGAAAAGTTACAAACCATACAGGACTGAAGAATTACAATTTTGGAGGACAAAGTTGAAGATGCTAGGAAGATAGCAGAGAGAGAACAAACAACTGAAGCGAACATCTCTCTCAAAGCCATCTCAGCAAAATATAAAAGAACAGTAAATCAAACAACACGAGATTGTTGGAGGGAAACAACAGAAAACCTGAACAGTGAAGAACCCAGAAACACAGAAATAACAGTTAAACAAGGAAATGCCTTGCTTAAAGGCAAAAAGGCTGCAAATGCACTAATGGAACACTATGCTAGTGCAAACCACATTGCTACAACAACCGAATAGAAGAAAGCAATCAAAGATAAACACATACATCATAGTAATACAGAGACAGCAGCAGAATATATTATGGCAAATCTGAAAATAGAAGAAATTGAACAGGCAATGAGTACCCTAAAAAAGTAGAAATCACCAGGAAAGAATGGAATCACAAATGAAATGCTAATAGGACTAGGCACTAAAGCAAAAAAGAAACTACTAATAGTCCTAAATTACAGCTGGAAGAGAGGAATAGTCCCACAGGCATGGAAGGAAGCTATACTAATACCAGTCCCAAAGAAAGGAAAAGACCTGGGAGAACCAAATGGCTATCGACCTATCAGTCTGCTTAGATGTGTAGGAAAATTAATGGAAAGCATTATCAGTGGTAGGCTAACATGGCATCTGGAAGAAAACCAATTCTTAACACCACACCAAGCAGGATTCAGAAAGTACAGATCCACTGAAGATCAAATAACCTATATAGCTCAGGAAATAGAGGATGCCTTACACAAGAAAAAGCACACACTAGCGGTCTGGATAGATTTATAAAAAGCATTTGATAAAGTATGAAAGGAAGGACTGAAAGTAAAACTGCAAAACAAAAAATGCATGTTTGTGGGGAAATGTAAAAATGGATCAGCCACTACCATGAGAACAGAACTGCCAGGACAAAAGTACAAGGACAAACCAGCAAAATGATGCTGTTGGAGCAAGGTGTCCCCCAAGGAGGAGTTCTTTCACCAACATTATTCCTAGCATATATAAATGACATCACGGAAAATTTTCTAGCCAGAGTACACACATCATCCTTTGCAGATGACCTAGCCATATGGACAGCTGAAGAATATATTAGTACAGCTAACAGAATACACCTAGCCTTATTAGCGTTAGAGGACTGGTCAAAATCATGGCTAGTGAAGATAAGTGAGGAGAAAACAACAAGTAAAGTGTTCTCCCTAGATATATTGCGACATGAAGAAAATCCAAACTATCTAGGAGTTAGCTTTGATCGTCACCTGACATGGAAGACACAGGTTGAGAAAAATTGAACAAGAGCAAGGCAAAGAATGGCAATCATGAAAAAGCTTGCTGGTACAACGTGGGGAGCAGCTGAGAAAGTCCTCAAGACGTTATACACCGGAAGGGACAGGCCAGTACTGGAATATGGCATCACAGCTTGGGCAACAGCAGCTAAGTCAAGCTTTAACAAAATAAGTAGAGTCCAAAATCAAGGAATGCGAATCATAACTGGAAGCCTGAAGACAACGCCTATTAATGAACTAGAAAATATCACGTGTTTACAACCAATGCAGGATAGACGAGATAGCAAAGCCCAGCAACAAGCAGAAAAATGTAGAAGATAGATAGACCACCCTATGTATAAAAGGTTTAATGGTTTTGGAAAGGGAAGACTGAAGCGTAGCAACTTTGTAGAAACTGCAAAACGAAAGATTAGGGCAGATCCCATACTTAACATATCAACAGTCAAACCCATTTACAATGCACACAAGTTCTCAGTTTGGAGAGAGCAGCAATTGCCTGAGATGATAGAAAACATTCCTGGTATTGAGAAAAATAACACTCAGAATGAAACCGAAAGAAGAAAAATAAACCTCAACTACATAAAAGAACATTACCCAAGTAGGAATTGGTCCCATGCATATACAGACGGATCAGCCAAAAATTTAATAGAAAATGGAGGAGGAGGAATTCTTCTAACTTTAAAAAAATAGAGTGAAAGAAAAATCTCAGTCAGTAGCAAGTGGAAAATTTTCAAGTAACTTAAAATCAGAGGTAGAAGCTTTGAAAACTGCAGCAGCAGTGCTCTTGATGGAGGAAAATAAAGAGAAGCAAATAGCTATCTTCACAGATGCAAAGTCAGCTGTCTCAATGCTCAAGAGCAAAAACGGTACAGAACTAGCTGACCTAAGAGCAGCACTCCATGGTCTATGTCAGAAATCCCAAACAAAGTTGTAATACAGTGGATCCCATCACATTCCAGTATACCTGGAAATGAAAAGGCTGACAGACTGGCAAAAGAGGGCGGACGACTACCACAACCTGACATAGATATAACCTATAATGAGGCAAAGAGGTTTATAAAAAGCACTTATAGAACCAAATGGGAATCAGAGCATCCAGGCCACCAGAAAGATTATGCATATTACACATTCGGCCGAAGTGAACAAGTGCCAATCTTCAGACTCCGCACAGGACATAACAGGCTGAAATACCACTTGTTCAATAAGCTAAAGATAGGAGATACCGATGAATGTAATTGTGGAACTGGTATAATGGCAGCTAAACATTTGCTGCAGGAGTGCCCTATATATGCAGAACAGAGAAAGATAATTTGGCCCACGCCTGCTCCATTTGAGGCCAAGCTCTATGGAGATATCAACAAGCTCAAGTTGACTGCAGCTTTCTTTAACTACATTCAGGTTGACATCTAATGTCTAAAGGTTCATGAAGAAGTACTTAGACTGCCACATTTCATACCACTGGTATGTCGGTAGCAAAAGCGTCCCAGAAGCATGACATTGAATATTTCTTGGATAGCAAATTCATTACATGTCGGCTCTGCAATTATGGAAGCCTCCTTGGATGGCGGGGAATGCCCATGGTCTGCCCCTGCCTTCCCTTGAGGGCTGACCAGGGTGTCTTGGGCTGTTCTATATGGGCCAGCTGGGATGGGGAACAACACCTCAACAGTGAGAGTCAAACGTCCTAAGAAACCCCCGGGAAGGTTAACCCGATAAACAAATGTCTGCATAAATCGGATGTGTCGGCCTAAAGGCGCAGGAACGCAGCTCTGATGTAAACAGACACAACGCAATCACGTCCGAAATAAATTATCCGGATGAACGCACAAGCAGAAGAAGAAGAAATGACGTGTGTGAGAAATGACGTGTGAGAGATGACGTTGTGTGAAAAATGACGCGTGTGAGAGATGACGTGTTTGAGAAATGACGTTGTGTGAGAGATGACGTGTGTGAGAAATGACGTGTATGAGTAATGACGTGTGAGAATTGACGTGTGAGAAATGACGCGTGTGAGAGATGACGTGTGTGAGAGATGACGTGTGTGAGAAATGACATGTAGGAGATGGGGTGTATGAGGAATGACGTGTGTGAGATGACGTATGTGAGAAATGACGTGTGTGTGAAATTACATGTGTGTGAAATTACGTGTGTGAGGAGCAACCAGAGGTCGTGCATCAACTAAATATGATCCCTGCATAAGTGCTGGTAACTTTTCCAAGAACCATTAGTATCTAATGATATCGCATGTTCCCCTCCCCCGATCTATTGGGCAGTGAGATGGAACATCTGGCCTCCTCGGATAAGAGCAAAATACAGGAGGTCCCGTGCGCATATTAGAAACCCTACGGTGGTTAAAACATCGCAAAGAGTCGGCCGTACGTTCAATGTTCTGACAAAATTGTAAGAAAGAGTAAAACCTACCCACAGATAAAGCCCGTTACCTTGGATGGAATCTGTCTAATAGTTAGTTGCATGACTTTTACAGGACGCCGCAATCAATCCCATCATGTTTTGGCTGCTCGTGATTTCTTGGCAAGTTTACTTTTCAGTAGTGTGCCATTGCTTTCTGAACGGCCGGCACTCATACCATTTTCATTTCTAAAAGAAACAACGCTAGGCTGTCTGCTGCCGAATCGTCCGTAGCCACGGAATCTGTCTAGAGGTAGTAAACTTTAGACCACGGCACACCGAAGTCGGACACACTGACCTCTGAGGTGCAGAACCAGGTGTGACACTGCCCTCGAAAGAGGAACGAAGAGGAAGAACTCAACAAGTTTTAAGGAACCATCTAAAGTAAAGAAAGGACCGTGTGAGGTGAGAAATATAATATTGGGCGAATGTCTAGGGGATCCCCAATTGGATCGGTTAACAGTTTAATTCAACCTTCTTGAGAGGGCCATTGAATGGCTCCGAACCCCCATTGTGAAGACCATGATAGAAAATACTCAAGTCCCACACGGAATTATAATGAAAAGGGCCTCCCTTGGAAGGCGATCAGGGAAATTTATCAAAGACACTGGAGGAAAAATTAACTCACTCCATTACAAAAATGTGTCCTTGTGTATGGATGCCTCCTCACTAAGATCACACCCCAACCGTTACACAGTATTACATAACAAATGTGAACAACAACCACTGAACAAACATCCACAATTTATCACACCAACTCCATGTTTTAACCTCACAATGTATTGAGAGAAATTTTGGGTGTTTGGGACATCCTCAACCTGGCATGTGGATATCACATACCCCTCCATCTATTACAAAAACATGAATGACAAAATTCAGTGTAAAATGCTACATTACCCCCCCCCCCCCCCCCCCCCCACCCCCCCCCCCCCCCCCCCCAACATAAAACCAACCAACAAATCACAAATCATTAACTCAACAATCTTCGAATCCATCTGCTTAATGATGGTAACACACTATAGAGTCTGATCATAATTAAATATTCTCCCAAATAGTACTGGGAAACTTCTTCCTATGCATCAAATTCCACGTGATAATGATCTGGTTTATGTAAACTAAGCGGTCCTGTCAACAATCCTGGCTCAACCCTGTTGTTTACTCTCACAGTGATACAGGGTCGATTTAATCGTGACCATATATATATACCCAGTGAAGATGGGGCCAGGGGTCAGTCATTAATAGTTTCTCTTCAGACTTGGTAGAAGGTAGAGAAAATGAAAGCAATGACGACCGTGTAGCTGCTCTGGTTCAGACGATCAGAAAAGCACTCAACTATCATCAGCAAGGCACTTCAGCACGACCAGTTTCATGCAAACAAGGCCATCCCCAAACATGGGGGTAACACTGGAGCTCTTTCTCTACACAGTTAGCTTAGACTATGGACAGGGCTGGTACCAATCTCTGAATACTGGTGGATATTCATTCCTCAGTAGTACCGACAAATCCTTCAGTGATGCAGACAAATCCGTAGCGAATAATAATAAAACTCTCTTCCTTCCACATTAATTATCCAGTGGAACAAGAAGTTGTAATCAGCCCATTTGGTGTTCACACTGTTAGAATATTGGTTCTTCTTCTGGGGCTTTGCTCTAGGGCTTTGCTGATATTTAACGAA
>JACEFZ010014916.1:0-34888 GCA_014155875.1 Cepaea nemoralis | reverse complement strand
GGGTTAGATTTTTGCCATCATATATTCTGCTGCTGTCTCTGTATTTCTATGATGTCTGTTTGTCTTGATTGCTTTCTTCTGTTCGGTTGTAATATCAATGTGGTTTGCATTTGCATAGTGTTCCATTAGTGCATTTGCAGCCTTTTTTCCTGTAAGCAAGGCATTTCCTTGTTTGTTATTTGTTTGTTTCTAGGTCCTTCATTGTTCATGGCTTTCACTAGTTTCCATAGTTTGTTTCCATCCCTGTCAAAATTCAGGTTTTCTATTTTTTCCCTCCAACAATCTCTTGTTGTTTGATTTACTGTTCTTTTATATTTTGCTGAGATAGCTTTGAGAGAGATGTTCGCTTCAATTGTTTGTTCTCTCTCTGCTGTCTTCCTGGCATCTTCAACTTTGTCCTCCAAACTTTGTAGTTCTTCAGTCCAGTATGGTTTGTAATTTTTCCTCGCTCCTCTTGGAATAGACTCAGTGGCTGCCTGTATTATTGCTCTGTTTAGACTTTCCACCATTTGCTTTATGTTGCCATATCGTGTATTTATGTTTTCACAATATTTGTCTGTTAGTATGGCAAATCTGTCCCAATCTGCTCGTTTGTAATTCCAGCGGGGCAAGGGCTTTTGCTCCTGTGGAACATACTCCATATTCATTACAAGCTTGATTGGTCTGTGGTCACTACCTGCTAATTGGTCCAGCACATGGCGATCGATTTTGTGGAGGATGTCTCCTGTGCAGAAAGCTAAGTCTGGAGTAGAAGTGGTAAGCCATCTTCTGGAGTAGAAGCTCGGTGTGTCATTTGCTTTGTTGAGTAGATGGAGATTTGAGTCTATTTCCCAGTCCTCCAATTCATCTCCTCTTTTGTCAGTATCTGGGTATCCCCATCTTTCTGAACGGCTATTAAAGTCTCCGACAATAATGCAGTTTGTGTCAGTTATTTTCATGTTTGAGAGTGTAAGGTCCTTATCTGCTGGGCTATACAGATTGTAGATTCTTATTTTCA
The DNA here is from genome assembly GCA_014155875.1 of Cepaea nemoralis. Classification (NCBI taxonomy): domain Eukaryota; kingdom Metazoa; phylum Mollusca; class Gastropoda; order Stylommatophora; family Helicidae; genus Cepaea; species Cepaea nemoralis. The sequence continues at coordinate 33,891 of JACEFZ010014916.1, read as the reverse complement.
CGTCCTTTATCATTATATCAACACCTATAATTTCCGTTTGGTTGTCAGAGATCACAGATACTTCGCTGCAAGGTATTGTATTTTGTGTAAGTATTAGAACTCCTCCTTTGTGTCCTTCGCGGTCGAAACGTGTGGCCTGATATCCTCTGACTGAGAATTTGTGATTGGCGTTGAGGTGTGTCTCTTGAATGCATGCCACATCTATTCTATCTTTATGAAGACGCTGTGTTAGGGAGTCTTTCTTCTTGTAAACTCCTTCGGCATTCCACTGTAGTATGTTGAGTGACCGGGGTATTTGGTCAATAGCTCTTAACCTACTCCTCTGTGCCTTGACTCCACAGCACAGGGGAAGGTGACCACCAGTAGTCATGGGTGGACCCCCTCGAGGCAGGGGGCCCGGCACTATCGCCGCCTGATGGGACTTCACGGGATTAGCACCATAACGATTAATTTTGATTTGTGACATCATGAATTAAGTTACGTTGCACTGCTTTGTCAAGCCTGTGGCTCAGTACATCCGATTTCGACAAGCATTTATTCGGGATGCTTTCCCTAGCCTTTGACTGTCCCCAGTCTACCTACAAGGCAGCAGGTTTTACGTTGCACTGCTTTGTCAAGCCTGTGGCTCAGTACATCCGATTTCGACAAGCATGTATTCGGGGTGCTTTCCCTAGCCTTTGACTGTCCCCAGTCTACCTACAAGGCAGCAGGTTTGTGTGTCTCTTCGTCTGGTCCCTCTCCCTTGACCTGTCCGACATGGGTGGCCCTACCAGTAGCTGTGCTACCGTCGGCATAGCTCTTGGGGTCATTGGGACGCACAAGCCCCTCTACCTCGTCACGGTGGACACACAGCAGAGGGGGTACAGGTTCTATATAGCATCTCAACACTCTTTTTCTTGTTTCAATTGACATCTTTTTATTGGTCAGTATGTTTTTCATCTTGCTAAAGGCTACTTTTGCCATGGCAATTCTTGTTCTAATCTCTTCAAGGCACCTCCCATCAGATGTTATTACTGTTCCGAGATAATTGTACCTATTCACTTGTTGAAGAATATTTCCATTTACTTGTATATTACATTGTGGTATTTCGTTCTTCCTAGTGACGACCATAATCTGTGTCTTTTTACAATTTAATTCTAACCCTTGTTCACTGTGTGTAACAACCGCATCTACTAAATTTTGCAGATCCTGTTCATTGTCTGCAATCAAGACTGTATCATCTGCATATCTAATGTTATTGATGCATCGTCCCCCAATGTTGATTCCTTCCATATCTTCAATATTTCTGAAAAATATTTTCACTGTACAGGAAAAACAGATCTGGAGACATTACACATCCCTGTCTCACACCTCTCTTAATAGGCTGATATTGGCTTACTTCATTATCAACTCTTATGGCAGCTTGTTTCCAATATATGTTTTTTACAAGTCTTAGGTCTTTCCCATCAATTTGTAGATCTTCAAGCATCCTTATCATGTTGACATGTCTCACTTTATCGAAAGCCTTTGTGTAGTCAATAAAGCAAAGGTGTAGATCTTTGTTTTCTTCTATAGAACGTTCGATTACGGTTCTCAGTATATACACAGCATTTACTGTACCCTTGCCTTCTACAAACCCACATTGTTCTTCTCCTATTTCAGGTTGTATTTTCCTCCTAACTCTTTGCATGATAATTCTTAGCAAAATCTTCGTGATGTGACTCATTATACTAATTGTTCGATGTTGATCACATTCCAAGGCTCCTGATTTCTTTGGGATTGCAATAAATACAGAATTACATAACTCATGAGGTATATTTCCAATATCATATATTGTATTAAGCAGACTGGTAACTTTATCTATTCCATATTCTTCTAAAGCATTAATCATTTCTGTTGTGATGCTTTCTGGTCCCGGGGTCTTGCCAGATTTCATGTGGTTAAGAGCATTCTGAACCTCCATCTTCAAAATTGCTGGCCCTTTATTATTATTTTGAACATCATAATGTTCGTCTCTGTTATCGTCATGAAGGTTTTTCACGTAATCTGACCATACATGTAAAATCTTATCTTTTTCTATTATAACTCTTCCATCTTTTGTCTTTAAGCAGCCTGCTGATGTGCGTGTTCTTTGATTAGTAAGCTCCTGAATTCTTTTGTGCATTAGTTTCGCATTTTTACTGTTGTGTTGTTTTTCAATTTCTCTGCAATTTTTCTCAAGCCATGTTTCTTTTGCCTCCTTACATAAGGTTCTGACTTTCCTGTGAATTTCTTCATATTTGGCAGGATTATTTTTGTTCTGTCTTATTGTTTCCATTAGTTGTAAAATTTCTTCAGTCATCCATGTCTTATGGCCCACTTTCTTTACTTTTGGAATAGTTTTTTCTGCTGCAAAACTGATTGAATTCTTCAGCATTTCCCACTGATCATCTACATCTTAAAATAGGATCTCTAGATCAGACAATAAATCAAATTTGTTCTTTACTTCTATGTTAAAATTATCTTGTATTTCTTTGTCAGTTTTCAATTTGCACAAGTCATATTTAGGGTTTCCTGCTGTATACTTGACTTTCTTTAACTTTACCCTCAATGTGCCTGTAATTAATCTGTGATCATTGTAACAGCCTGCATTTGGAACTGTTTTTACAACTGTTAACACATTTCGAAACCTTTTGCTAATCAGGATGTAATCTATCTGGTTTTTAATCCTGCTGTCTGGACACCTCCATGTCCATAATCTTCTAGGATGTTGTTTAAACCAGGTGTTTCCTACAACCATTTGTTGTTCTTTTGCCCATTCTACAAGTCTGTATCCTCTTTCATTTCTCTCTCCCAAACCATGGTTGCCTACACTGCATCCATCGCTTTGCTTTCCTATTTTTGCGTTGAAATCACCCATTATGATTTTTATTTCTGATTTTTTACAGTTCTTCAAAGCAGACTCCGTGTCATTATAAAATTCCTCGACACTTTCTTCACTGCATTCACTTGTTGGGGCATATGCTTGAATGACATTTATTTTAAAAGGTCTTCCGTTTAATTTTACTAATAGAACTCTGTCTGACACAGCCCGATATCCTTTGACAGAATTTGATGTTTGCTTATCTAATATAATGGCTACACCTCTTTGCTGTTCTTCTCCCCCAGAGTAAATAATCTTACAATCCTCTCCTGTCCTTATCCCTGCTCCTTTCCATCTCGTTTCCGATATTCCTAATATGTTAATCTTCTCTCTCTCCATTTCTTTTTTGATGTTTTCTAATTTTCCATCTGCATTCATTGTTCTAACATTCCAAGTTCCTACTTTCAATGATATTAATCTACTTCTCAACTCTATAGAATTATTTGTTCTTGTTGTATCCTACTTCAGTCCACTTCTCAGCTCTATAGAATTATTTGTTCTTGTTATATCCTATTTCAGTCCACTTCTCAGCTCTATAGAATTATTTGTTCTTGTTATATCCTACTTCAGTCCACTTCTCAGCTCTATAGAATTATTTGTTCTTGTTATATCCTACTTCAGTCCACTTCTCAGCTCTATAGAATTATTTGTTCTTGTTATATCCTACTTCAGTCTACTTCTCAGCTCTATAGAACTATTTGTTCTTGTTGTATCCTACTTCAGTCTACTTCTCAGCTTGCCAGAATTAAAAGCAGAAAGGGAGTCTCCATGGGGAAGTGGTCAAGCTGTCTGACTCTGGGCTCAGAAGGTTGTGGGTTTGATTCCGGGCCGCATCCTACGGTTCACGGGTGCATTTTTTCTGAGACTCCTGAGGGTCATCTCTAGAGCTATGGAATTTGTGCTTTGTGCGACTCTTTCTGCGATGCGGAAAGAGACTGAGCCATATGGGATAAAAACCTGGTGTAATGAAGTGGATCCTGTTGACTTTTAAGTGACTTTTTAAAAAGCAGAAAGAAGTAAAGATTTGTTTTATGTGCCTTGAGAAGTGTTAACTATATGACAGAAGTATCACATGTGTATAGACCGGCTGATACTCAGACAGTGACCTGGTCAGTATCACAAGGTGTCACATGTGTATAGACCAGCTGATACTTGGCGGGTGACGTAGTCAGTATCACACAGGTGTCATATGTGTATAGACCGGCTGATACTCAGCAAGTGATGTAGTCAGTATCACACAGATGTCACATGTGTATAGACTGGCTGATACTCAGCAAGTGACGTAGTCAGTATCACACAGGTGTCACATGTGTATAGACCGGCTGATACTCAGCAAGTGACGTAGTCAGTATTGCACAGATGTCACATGTGTATAGACCGGCTGATACTCAGCAAGTGACATAGTCAGTATCACACAGGTGTCACATGTGTATAGACCGGCTGATACTCAGCAAGTGACGTAGTCAGTATTGCACAGATGTCACATGTGTATAGACCGGCTGATACTCAGCAAGTGACGTAGTCAGTATCACACAGGTGTCACATGTGTATAGACCGGCCGGCTGATACTCAGCAAGTGACATAGTCAGTATCACACAGGTGTCACATGTGTATAGACCGGCTGATACTCAGCAAGTGACGTAGTCAGTATTGCACAGGTGTCACATGTGTATAGACCGGCTGATACTCAGCAAGTGACGTAGTCAGTATCACACAGGTGCCACATGTGTAAAGACCGGCTGATACTCAGCAAGTGACGTAGTCAGTATCACACAGGTGTCACATGTGTATAGACCGCCTGATACTCAGACAGTGACCTGGTCAGTATCACACAGGTGCCACATGTGTAAAGACCGGCTGATACTCAGCAAGTGACGTAGTCAGTATCACACAGGTGTCACATGTGTATAGACCGGCTGATACTTGGCGGGTGACGTAGTCAGTATCACACAGGTGTCACATGTGTATAGACCAGCTGATACTTGGCGGGTGACGTAGTCAGTATCACACAGGTGTTACATGTGTATAGACCAGCTGATACTTGGCGGGTGACGTAGTCAGTATCACACAGGTGTCACATGTGTATAGACCGCCTGATACTCAGCAAGTGACGTAGTCAGTATCACACAGGTGTCACATGTGTATAGACCGCCTGATACTCAGACAGTGACCTGGTCAGTATCACACAGGTGTCACATGTGTATAGACCGGTTGATACTCAGACAATGACCTGGTCAGTATCACACAGGTGTCACATGTGTATAGACCGGTTGATACTCAGACAATGACCTGGTCAGTATCATATAGGTGTCACATGTGTATAGACCGCCTGATACTCAGCAAGTGATGTAGTCAGTATCACACAGGTGTCACATGTGTATAGACCGGCTGATACTTGGCGGGTGACGTAGTCAGTATCACACAGGTGTTACATGTGTATAGACCAGCTGATACTCAGCAAGTGATGTAGTCAGTATCACACAGGTGTCACATGTGTATAGACCGGCTGATACTTGGCGGGTGACGTAGTCAGTATCACACAGGTGTCACATGTGTATAGACCAGCTGATACTTGGCGGGTGACGTAGTCAGTATCACACAGGTGTTACATGTGTATAGACCAGCTGATACTTGGCGGGTGACGTAGTCAGTATCACACAGGTGTTACATGTGTATAGACCGCCTGATACTCAGATAGTGACCTGGTCAGTATCACAGAGGCCGCTGTTCTTCGTAGGACACCTTCTGGTACCCATTTTATGCAGGATCCTAGGTCGATTTTAAAAATCTGCCATGTTAGGGTGTCTTCTTCTTCTTCTTCTGCGTTCACCCGAAGAGTTTTTTCGGAGGTGATTGCGTTGTGCCTGTTTACAACAGAGCTGCGTTCTTGTGCCATTAGGCCGACACATCTGACTTCTGCTGGCATTTGTTGATCGGGTTAGCATTCCCGGGGATGTTGGCGTTTGAACACATAACAGCAGGCCAGCAAGCGATGATGCTGGTAGTTTTCTGCTATGCATCTGTCAAGAGATAGCGCCCTCACATTTTGTAGGCTAAAGAGCAAGAAAGAATAAGTGGCCAGTCTTTCCCTCAATTTGGCAAGTGGTGAGTCCAGGTGTCAAACTGGGATCTAACCAGGCATATGCCATTATCAGTGAAGTTTGCTATCAGCTCCGCTGGTACACCCGTCCTCTCTAGAACTACTGATATTTAAAATATTATCATTAAGTGCTATAGTTTTTTTTTTTTTTTTTTTTTTTTCAGTCCTAAGCAATAAGTAATTCAACCATTTTCATGAATCCCAACAATTGCATAATTTGATTGTCTTTCTGTTTTCATTTGGACAAACCTACTAAAGAGATCTGGCTTGCGAGTGGCCATGTGTGAGTGTTTCATTTAGTGTCTTTGAAAAGTTAAACATTCATAATATATCCACGTGATTATTTCCCAGTCTTGGATTTATACTGTGAATTCTCCTGAGACTTAAAAGTTAGTTGCATATCCTATACAGGACGTAGCAGTCTACCCCAGCATTTTTTTGGCTATTTGTGATTCCTGGGCATGTTACATTTAATAGTTTGCCACTGCTTTTTGAACGACCGGCACCCATACCATTTCATAAAAAACCAACATAAGGCTGTCTGCTGCCAAGTAGACCACAGCTGTGTTTCGAACACGGTTATGCGGGATTACGAACTTTATCTATAACCCCTTCGCCACAGACCTGGCCCTCCTGAGACTGATGAAGTTAAAACTTAAAAGCAATGATAAGATCAGAAAAATATGAAGATTGAAACATCTTACCTCTCTAGCTCGAATCTTGTTGGCCAGTGTTACAGCCGGCATCAGCAACAGTGGATCAGTAACCGTGGAAACTGTGCGACTTTTGCCTGTGTACACCAGTTTGAAGACAGCATCCACTATCATCATAACCACAAAACAATAAATACTCACTAGAGGGTACAACATTTTATATGCTAAACCCATGGCAACAGTCCACTTTTATGATAACTTCTGGTGGCTTCAAGAAAATAAGTAAATTCTTTATGCTGAATTGTCCAAACGTGAGAAATAATACAATGTAAATAAGTCAATGTCATGTAAATTGCTCACTTTACACACCTCCATCAACAAACTGCCAGGAGTAGGTTGGTTTCTTTGCAGGGAAAATTGATGATTCAATGTAAATGTGTCATTTTGCTTCAGCAATAATTTAATTAGTACAGTCAAGTAGTGAGTAGTGTGTTTGGGAGTAAAGAACGTAAGTTGATTAGTTTTGATTTAAAACTCAACTGGTACTGGTAGTAGCAACGGAAATTAATCAGCCTGGCGGTTGAGAGATTTTCTATGCCGTACAGTTACAATAATGGATATAGAACTGGTTGGAGCCGTATGTTGGTTAGGCATAGAAGAAATAATATTAATTAATAATATTTTTAATATATATCACGATTTGAATTTGATCAATTTCCAAGAACGTTTGTTTTCTAAGGAAAAGAAGGTCAGAGGGCGGAAAAAAAAAAACCTAGACCTGACCATGGGTTTTCCTTTCCCTTCTGCTGTAGTAGTTACCTTGGAATATTGATTATTGGCTTATACATAACACGGCTATTATTGTTGTTGTTCCACATTCGAAAAATGGTGATTGATTCCAGGAGGACTTTGAACTGCAGACAAACAAACAAACAAATTAATAAAGGCCCTAGCGTCACCTAACAGAAACGGGCCAGTCCTGTTTCAGAGTTACTGCTCTTTGAAGAAGAGCACATAAAAGGACAAAATTTACGACACTGCTATACATTATTCAACATTTTTTTTGTTGTTGCATATCATTTACAGGACATCGCTGTCAACAGCAGCATCTTTCAGCTGTCTGTTGATTTCTTGGCAAGATTACGCTCAGTAGTTTCCCATTTATTCAACATTATTCATATATTATTACATTATTCAATACATTATTAATATAATATTATTATTATTATACATGTATTGCAAGTACTAAGTAGTCCATTACCCCATGTGGACAACAATCACCTTCGGATTGATAAGACTGTGAGAGTAAAACCATATTCGGCTGCGTTGGTGCCTGTCTAGTCACAGGACTAGCAATCTGAGCCGGTGATGGACCCTAACTTCTTGAGGTTGAACGGGGTAGGGGTAATGGTGAAATCGAATTGAATCGAACACTGCTGTCAGTTATCAGTTATCAATTAGGGCATCTTCATTGCACTCCGGATATGTCCATAGGTGCTCAGATCCTTCCCCCCCCCCCCCCCAGCATATGCATCAGCGTCCGGTGGCTAATAATAGTGCCAGTTCTGTGTTGGTTGACGAGGCGCTTTGTTTTCCCGATGTACCTCTCGCGTCTGGCTGTTAGTTAGTTAGTTAGTTAGTCGACAGATCATCCTCATTGCACATCGAACCATTCAGTCCATATGTGCTCGGATCCCCTCCTCAGTAAATCCCGCAGCGTGTAGCGGCTAACGACGCCAGTTCTGTGTTGGTTTATCAATCTTCTTTGGCTTCCTGCGTAGTGTTCTTGTTTGGCCACCCCTCTTTTAATTTGCTGCTCTCGCAGTCTGGCCATTGTTGTAGATTCACAGTCATCACTTGGTTCTCGCAAAAGTCTCACTTCTCGTAGAGCATTCAGGATGTCGGCCTGGTCCATGGCGCGTCCGCCCTCCACAGTAGCCTCACCTGCGAGCTTGTCAGCCCGCTCATTTCCTTGTACTCCCGCATGCCTGGCACGAAGATGAAACTAATCTTTGCCAGTCGAGACCGCTCCAAAGGCAGCAACCATTCTCTTCGGATCGATCCCTCCTCTATCCTCTTCATCATGTTCATTGAGTCGCTGAGGAAACAAGCCCTAGTGAATGTCTGTGTCTCGAGCCATGTTATTGCTTTACTTACTGCCATGACTTCCATGGTCAGGCTACTTGTGGTTTCAGTGAAAGCACCAGAGTCCTCCTTCACAATTCTCCCTCCGGCCCGAGTTGTAAAGGCCCATGAGCTTCTCACATGTCGGACGACTGACCCATCTGTGTAGATGACCGCGTCACCGTCTAGCGAATTCTCGAAAATCAACGCTTGTACTTGCAGCCTCAACAGCAGCCGGATTTTCTTGTCTGCATTTTCTATCTAGTTGGATGCAAACTGAAAAGGATGTGCAGAAGTCTGTTGGCACTTGCACCCACTCCTCGCCAGGTTCTAAGTCCTCAAGTGAACACACCTGTTGAAGAATGTCTTCGGCTTGACCCATCCACGACCTTCCTCTTTGTAACCTGCTGCCCTTCACCTTCCTAATTTCACTATGCAGTGGATGTTGTGTGTTTGCGTTAATTCTGAGGTAGGCGCGTGCCCTGCAACCTTGTATTCTCTCTTCAATGGTTGGAAAATCAAGAATGTAGCGCATCGCCATGCATGCTGTCTGGCTGTGCCGATTCTTACTCCCAAGTCTTTCATCCTGGACAGCGATGTGGGATCACTGACGTCAAAGTCCTCTGTTCTCGAAATATCTTTGAGGACGTTAATAACATCGGCACGATCCATGGATCTACAGGGGGTGCAGAGCCAGCCAGTTTATCAGCTCGTTCATTTTCCTCGACTCCCGCATGTCCCGGGACGAAGATGAAGGTGACTTTACGGACAACAGACTTCCGCAGCGACTCAGTCCACCTTCTACGTACAGATCCAGCTTCGACCTTCTGAATCATGCTCATTGAATCACTTAGTACACACACGTTGGTATAATGCTGTGATTCCAGCCATATGAAAGCCTGTGTAACTGCCATCACCTCCATCGTCATGCTGTTCGTGGTCATAGAGTGGGCACCACTGGATTCTTGAACGGTTCGGCCCGCTGAACGGGCTGTAAATGCCCACCTACTTCTCTGCTGCTTTACAACAGATCCATCTGTATAGATGAGCACTTCGGGGCTATCTGAGTGTTCATAGATGAGCGCGTTAACCTCAGCATTGACAGCGGCAGGGTTCTGCTCTCTGCACCGTCTGTCAAGTGTGATAATGCAGGAGAAAGTGCACTTAAAAGCTGGAGGCACCGGCACCCATTCCTTGCCGGGGTTGATACTGGTAAGACTGCAGACCTATCTGACGACATCTTCCGCCCGACCCATCCATGATTTGCCCCTCTTTAGCCTGTCACCCTTTTCTCTGAATATAGCGTCATGCAGAGGGTGCTGCTAATCTGCACTTATTTTTAAGTATGCACGAGCTCTCCAGATCTTGATCCTGTGTTCCATTGTCGGAAAGTCAAGGAGGTATCTCATTGCTACACAGCTGGTGTCTCTCGTGCAGCCCAAAATGATGCGCATGGCTTCGTTGTGTACCTTTTCAAGTCTTCCAATCTGTGAAGGGCTGACAGTGAGGATGGCCAGGGCATACTCGATGCGTGAAAGCACAAGTCTTTGGAACAGAAGTATTAGCAGTCTTTGCTTGATATTGGCAGTCGCCATGATCGAACACTGCTATGGCTATGGAAATCCTGGGTCCAGCCCCCCGAAAGCATAAAGACTAGTTTGATGAAAATTCTGAAGATATCAACCAATTGCTGGCCGAGAAACATCTTCTCCCCAAGGCACATTTGAATGAAAAGAAGTCAACATTAAAAAAAAAAATGCCTTCAATAACATTCAGAGAGTAGTGCAGCAGAAACTTCGGCACATGCGGGACTCCTGGCTGAGCAGCAAAGCTGATGAGATTCAAGGCTTTACAGACAGACATGATATGAAAAACTTCTACTACTCACTGAAAGCGGTAGTTCTGCACATCCTTTTCAGTTTGCATCCAACTAGATAGAAAATGCAGACAAGAAAATCCGGCTGCTGTTGAGGCTGAAGTACAAGCGTTGATTTTCGAGAATTCGCTAGACGGTGACGCGGTCATCTACACAGATGGGTCGGTCATCCGACATGTGAGAAGCTCATGGGCCTTTACAGCTCGGGCCGGAGGGAGAATTGTGAAGGAGGACTCTGGTGCATTCATTGAAACCACAAGTAGCCTGACCATGGAAGTCATGGCAGTAAGTAAAGCAATAACATGGCTCGAGACACAGACATTCACTAGAGCTTGTTTCCTTAGCGACTCAATGAACATGATCAAGAGGATAGAGGAGGGGTCGATCCGAAGAGAATGGCTGCTGCCTCTGAAGCGGTCTCGGCTGGCAAAGATTAGTTTCATCTTCGTGCCAGGTCATGCGGGAGTACAAGGAAATGAGCGGGCTGACAAGCTCGCAGGTGAGGCTACTGTGGAGGGCGGACGCGCCATGGACCAGGCCGACATTCTGAATGCTCTACGAGAAGTGAGACTTTTGCGAGAACCAAGTGATGACTGTGAATCTACAACAATGTCCAGACTGCAGGAGCAGCAAATTAAAAGAGGGGTGGCCAAACAAGAAAACTACGCAGGAAGCCAAAGAAGATTGATAAACCAACACAGAACTGGCGTCGTTAGCCGCTACACGCTGCGGGATTTGCTGAGGAGGGGATCCGAGCACTTATGGACTGAATGGTTCGATGTGCAACGAGGATGATCTGTCGACTAACTAACTAACTAACTGACTGAAAGCGGTATATAGTTCTACATCACCAGGCATAATTCCCCTCCTCAGTGCAGATGGGGAAACATTGGTCACCGATAAGAAAGAAATCCTTCAACGGTGGGTAGAGCATTTCAGCAAAAAAAAATCTTCTTAATAAAAAAAATCTGAAATGCAACTTCCTTCTTCGATGATGAAACCATCAACTGCCTTCCTCAAGTTTCCACCAATGATACACTTGATGACCTGCCAACCATAGTGGACGTAAACAAAGCCATCCAGCAACTCTCCAGCGGCAAGGCACCTGGTCCTGACTCCATCCCAGCAGAGATATATAAGGCAGGTGGGCCGGTCCTAACAGAGCAGCTTCACCAAGTCTTCACAAACATATGGGTGAACGAGACCATGCCACACGATTTCAAGGACGCGTCAATAGTCCACCTTTATAAACGTAAAGGAAACCGCCAATCCTGTGAAAACCACCGAGGCATCTCCTTTTTCTCAATTGCAGAGTATCTTACTCGCCAGAATTCTTTACAATCGCCTCACGGCCCATCTTCATCAAGGTCTTCTTCCTGGAGTCAATGTGGCTTCAGATAAGAACGAGGAACTGTTGACTTGATTTTCGCTACAAGGCAGCTGCAATGGAAATGTCAGGAACAGACTCTGAAATGCTCTCCACTTTCATTGACCTTACCAAGGCTTTTGATACAGTCAGCAGAGAAGGGTCGTGGAAGACTTTGGCGAAATATGGCTGTCCACGAAAGTTTGTCCAAATAGTGCGGCTATTTCATGATGGTATGCAGGCAAGAGTACAGGAACATGGTGTACTGTCTGAGCCCTTTCCTGTCACCAATGGAGTGAAGCAAGGATGTATCCTGGCACCAATACTGTTCAGCCTCATGTTTTCACATATACTGACGGATGCCTTCGTGGACAATGACATTGGAATCGACATCAACTACCGCATGGGTGGAAAGTTGTTCAATCTCAGAAGGCTGGAAGCTGAAACGAAATCTAGCAGCGACACCGTCAGAGAGCTGCTGTTTGCTGATTGCGCTCTATATGCCAACTCAGAGGCAGACAAGCAACACAATGTTTCAGCTTTCTCATATGCCTGTGCCAACCTTGGGCTCAATATCAACTTGGAGAATACTGTAGTTATGTACCAGCCAGCTGTATGGAATACTCACACCGTGCCGAATGTCAAGGTGAATGGTCATAGACTAAGTGTTGTGGACAAATTCGGCTATCTTGGCAGCACTGTGTCACAAGCTGCCACAATTAATGACGAAGTGAATGCAAGAATCTCCAAGGCCAGTGCAGCCTTTGGCAGACTGTACAAGAATGTATGGGACAGAACTGGAATAAGCCTGCACACAAAGCTGAAAGTCTACAAAGCAGTTGTATTATCCACACTGCTATGTGCTTGTGAAACATGGACTGTTTATCAGCGACACGCTAGGAAATTAAACCACTTCCACACAATCTGCTTTAGGAAGCTACTGAAGATTAAATGGCAAGACAAGATCCCAGACACTAAAGTTCTTGAAAGAGCGCCAATGCCCGGTATCTACACTCTACTAATGAAGAATCAGTTTCGCTGGGCTGGTCACTTGACTCGCATGCCAGATCACAGGCTCCCTAAACGATTTTTTAAAGGCAAACTGCGTTGCGGTAAACGCCCCCAAGGCGGCCAGAGGAAACGCATTAAAGACACTGAATCTTACTGAAAGCTTTTGGAATTCATCTCGACACCTGGGAGACTGCTGCCAAAGACCGGTATTTGTGGCGTACATCATTACGCAAGGGTGCAGTCACTTGTGAAGCAACCAGGACTGCAAGAGCTGTGAAGAAAAGGCTGGACAGAAAACCCACTGCAGGAGATCCTCCTCTTTGAACGTCAAGCATTATTTGCTCACATTGTCAAAGAAGATTTCGATCCAAAATAGACCTTGTCAGCCATCCTAGAACTCACGGCTCCATATTTACAACTCCACTGGATGAAATGAATGGTCATCATCATGCTTGAAGGACAAACAACTGCTCTTTGAATAAGAGCAGTAACTCTGGAAGACAAAAACAACGGATTGCACGATGTATTGCCTGACATATTTCGTTGCATCTCGTCAGGTACATACTGCAAAAATCACACAGCATAATATAAAGTGATAGATAAATCCTTTCAGCTGAAATATACACATATTCGCACAGAAATTTCAATTGTCTACCACGGTATTTGTAAACTGACTATCATGTATGTCTGTTTGCACAAAACTGGCCTATGTAGATTAATCTGCATTGATTGTCAGTTTAAAATTACCGTGGTAGACAATAGAAATTACTGTGCGAGGGATGTATCTAGCTATTTTACTTCATGTTGTGTGGTTTATGGAGTATGTACCTGACGAGATGCAGCAAAATATGCCAGGCAATAAATCGTGCAATCTATTGTTTGTGTCTTCGTTATTTAAATTTCTTTTCTTTGTCCACTTTCTGGCCAGATTGGATTCATCATCATGTGCCGTGTCGATCAGCGTGGACATTCATGTGTCACTATCTCACATGATCACCAGAGTCGTGGATCAGCTCTGTCTTTTTGTCTCGACAATGCCATGTGGTCAAGTCATTCAGGTATTTATTTCTCTGTCTTGCCCTAGTTCTTTTAACAATAATTTTGCTGGTTGTCACCAAGTTCTCTAGTTTATTTCTTCTCATAATGTACTCAAAAATTGTGACTGTCTACGTCTAGATTCTCTAATCTGTTTGTGTGTTTTTTTTTTTTTTTAGAATTCGCTCACTGGTTTTTACATCTGTCCATTGTATTCTTTGTATTGTCCTCAGAACTAACTTTCAACTGCCATTAGATATTTTTCAGCTTTTCTGCTTATTGTCCACGCTTCACATCATACCCAGGAAGGTATCCCGGACAGCAAATGCCTGAAGAAGTAGGATGTGTCGGCCGAAAGGTTCAAATATCTCTAATATCTAAATATATATATATATATATATAAATATCTCTATCTAAATAACTCTACTAAACAGCTCTACTGTAAACAGGCACAACACAATTACATATAAACCAACATTTTGGACGAACGCAGGAGAAGAAGAAGAAGAAGAAGAAGAAGAAGAAGCAGAAGAAGAAGAAGAAGAAGAAGAAGAAGAAGAAGAAGAAGAAGAAGAAGATATCCATACAAAAGTACAGGTTCTATGTAATATTTCAACACTCTTTTCTCTTTTCAATTGATATTATTTTATTGGTCATATTGGATTGCAGTTAAGGACGGGCGTTCTATAAACGGGCACTCCAACTTGCTCAAGGATATCCCGTAGGCGTGCGGAGGGCAGGAAGCACCTTACTTCTCCTTTCAAATGACATTCCCCTACCCCGCCGCCTGAAACTCAGGCATTTTAAAATATGTTGTTACATATGTTATTGTGCCGGCTCTCTGGCCGAGGAGTTAGCGACTTTCTCTGTAATCCCGTATACTCTCGTGAGTAACGTGTCGACGGCGAGAATCGGTAGCGGTTCTAACCGCGTCGGTAACTTGCGGGGTATGTGAGCCGGTCGCTCAGAAAGCAATGGCAAACTACTGAGCGTAATCTTGCCAAGAAATCAACAATCAGCTGAAAGATGCTGATGTTGACAGCGATGTCCTGTAAAGGATATGCAAAAAATGAAAATGTTATTGGCCGGCTCCGTGGGGAAGGTTTACCGATGCAGTTTGTAACCCCGTATACCCGCGTTCAAAACACAGCTGCATGTGATTTGGCAGCAGACGGCCTTGCGTTGGTTTTTTACGAAATGGTATTGCCGCAGGTCGTTCAGAAAGCAATGGCAAACTACTAGACGTAAACTTGACAAGAGATCACAACAGCAAAAAATGCTGGTGTTGACTGCGACGTCCTGTAAAGGATACGCAGCTAACTTTTTAACATCTGTTATTGATTCTTCAACCAGTAGTCGTTCATCTATATATATAAAAGGCGATGTGTATATGTATGTATGTATATATGTATGTATGTGGGTCCGTTCTTTATGCGTTCGCGAACGGTCCATCCGATTGAGATGAAATTTTCTACACGCCTTCTTCTCATTCCAGTGCAACCAACTGCCATAGTTTTATCTATCAGCTATCACCTTACTAAATTTTAATTTTGTAATTACATGACTGAACATAAGAAAATATAAAACACGGGACATAACTTTTAGTAGCATTGTTATATCTTAAGTTAAGTCCCCTGGCTATAGATAGATAGATACATAGATAGACAGACAGACAGACAGATCCCCGCCAGGGCCTGAGCGAAGCCTGGCCAGGTCAGACAGACAGTCGGGAACGGGAACTTATATGACTACTTATATGAATTAAATGAGATGCTCCCCACCAGGGACTGGGTGAAGCCGGGCCGGGTCAGACAGTCAGATAGGCAGACAGATAGTCGGGAACGGGAGCTTATATGACTACAAGTTTACATTAGATAGATCTCTTCCAATCACATTTTCTACTATCAATCTATCTATTCTTCTATTCTATCTAAAACGGGAATGGGCCGAACATACATAGATAGATAGACAGACAGACAGATAGATAGATAGATCGGGAACGGGAGCTTATATGACTACTTATATGAATTAAATGAGATGCTCCCCACCAGGGCCTGGGCGAAGCCGAGTCGGGTCAGACAGATAGATAGACAGACAGACAGATAGTCGGGAACGGGAGCTTATATGACTACTTATATGAATTAAATGAGATGCTCCCCACCAGGGGTTGGGCGAAGCCGGGTCAGACAGACAGACAGATAGATAGATAGATAGATAGATAGATAGATAGATAGATAGATAGATAGATAGATAGATCCCCGCCAGGGCCTGGGCGAAGCCGGGTCAGGTCATCTAGTCTATATCTATAAAACAGAGTGTATGTTTGTTTGTGGCTATTTATGTGTTGGATGCGTTCGATAACGGTACATCCGATTGAGATGAAATTTTGTACACGTCTTCCTTTCATTCCTGTGCAACCGACTATAATAATTTCTTAATGTAAAATCTTCTACTTATTTAATAACATTTACTTTTCCATTTTCATTATATAATGTCTATATAGCAGAGGGACTTCACTCTAGAAAAGTTATTTCAAGGGGCACAACTTTTAATAACATTTCTATATACTTTATAGTCATATTGTTGGACTTACTTGCACTATTGTTAAACTCTTTGTCAATAGTTAATTTCAGGCATATGAGTTATAATAAATAATGATATAATCTTTAAGGCATTTTCAAAGTTTTCATAAAAATAATGCATAATGCATAACATTGTAACCCATCTTTTTCTACAGTTTTCATTGAATGGTGTGTGGAAGGACATTCTTTTAAGTTACTGTGCGCCAGGAGCTGGGCGAAACCACGCCGGGTCAGATAGATAGACAGATAGTCGGGAACGGAAGCTTATTTGACTACTTATATGAATTAAATTACATGCTCCCCACCAGGGACTGGGTGAAGCCGGGCCGGGTCAGACAGACAGACAGTCGGGAACGGTAGAGCTTATATGACTACGTATATGAATTAAATTAGATGCTCCCCACCAGGGACTGGGTGAAGCCGGGACAGACAGACAGATAGACAGACAAACAGATAGTCGGGAACGGGAGAGCTTATATGACTACGTATATGAATTAAATGAGATGCTCCCCACCAGGGACTTGGTGAAGCCGGGCCGGGTCAGCCAGACAGACAGACAAACAAGCAGACAGACAGACTGATAGATAGATAGATCCCCTCCAGGGCCTGGGCGAAGCCGGGCCGCGTCAGCTAGTAGTCTATAAATATGACACAGCAGAGAGGAATGCAGTGTCATGGTCGCCCATGTCTGTCCCAGAGCTTTAGAAGCAAGAGAACAAAACTCTCGTAATCGGGGAGACAACCGAGTCAAAGTGAGAGAAATGGCCGCGATCACAGTTACAGGCGACTATGGCTACATCGCTTTCGTGGTTGTTTTCAGTTGGGTGATGTTAAACTACCTGGCTTTCCGGGTGATGCAGGCCAGGAAGAAGTACGGCGTGGAAGTAAGTAAACTTTCCTACATTTAATTGCATGGTCAGTTATATTGGTGCGGCAAGTTAGCTCTCAATAGATAGTAAAACTAAAAAAGTCTCTTACTAAACTGACTTCATTCATTCAAAGTTCAAGCAAGATCCCAGATCCCAGGCCTGGCGTCGTTACGTTACCAGTCAATGAAACCATTTAATAATATTGCTTTTGTGTAGTATGCCACCAATTACCTGCTACTTTCTGTGTAAGCAAGTGCCTTTAGTATACTACCAGATATCATTGTTGAAATAGGTCAGTAAACATTATTACATTATAATAAATTGTGACTAAGCATTTTTTTTTTTAGTGTTTGGAATATTGCTTGAAGTTGAAGAATGGCTGACGATCTTATACATTTTTCGGCACAGGATTTAATAACTTTGGATAGACTAGGCACCCAGCTGTTTTTGTTTGGTTTAATAAATGGTCTTTTTTAAAAATTCTCCTTCCCCATCTTCCTCAGCCTCTTCCTCTCCTCCTCCCCCTCCTCATCTTCTATTTTTTTTATTCTCCTCCACTACATACTTCTTCTCCTCCTCCCCTTCCATACTTCTCCTCCTACCCTTCCATACTTCTTCTCCTCCTCCCCTTCCATACTTCTCCTCCTACCCTTCCATACTTCTCCTCCTCCGCTTCCATACTTCTTCTCCTCCTCCCCTTCCATACTTCTTCTCCTCCTCCGCTTCCATACTTCTTCTCTTCCTCCCCATCCGCCCCTCCTCCTCTCCTTTCTTCCATACTTCTTCTCTTCCTCCCCTTCCGCCCCTTTTTTTTTATTCTCCTCCTCTACATACTTCTTCTCCTCCTCCCCTTCCATACTTCTTCTCCTCCTCCCCTTCCATACTTCTTCTCTTCCTCCCCTTCCGCCCCTCCTCCTCTTCTTTTTAAAAAAATTTTCTTCCACATACTTCTGCTCCTCCCCCTACTTCTGCTCCTCCCCCTACTTCTGCTCCTCCCCCTACTTCTGCTCCTCCCCCTACTTCTGCTCCTCCCCCTACTTCTGCTCCTCCCCCTACTTCTGCTCCTCCCCCTACTTCTGCTCCTCCCCCTACTTCTGCTCCTCCCCCTACTTCTGCTCCTCCCCCTACTTCTGCTCCCCTCCCCCTACTTCTGCTCCTCCCCCTACTTCTGCTCCCCTCCCTACTTCTGCTCCTCCCCCTACTTCTGCTCCTCCCCCTACTTCTACATTATACATTCTCTAATAAAGTAGTAGCACTTAGCTTTAGGTGCATGTCAACAGTACATGTCAACAGTACATGTCAACAGTCAACAGTACATGTCAACAGTACATCCCATACAGTTTTCATGGATTGAAGCTAGCTGTTGCTATATTCGTTTCTGTTAATTATGCTAATTTCTGTCATTTGGGCAGGGCTGTAGAAGGTTACACACAAAAGTCTGATAATTTGTAACTTGTATGAGATGCTATTTCAATCTGTTCTGTTCTTTTTGCAGTCTAACAATTATAGCCTGGTTTTACCTTGAACTTGCCCTGACTTCCGGTCTCCAACATGGTGGTTAGGCATTGAACCGTTAAGTCCTCAGGCATGTTTATGCTTGTGGCTACAGTTTGCAGCCGCATTTTCCTCATGTTAGACTGGTAGCACATGGTTCCATCGCCCTGCTACTGAGTAAGTGCGTGGTGCGATACTGTGAGCTGTGAGATTCGCATGGAATGCTTTTACATCTGTCCGCTGTTGTTTACACAGTGAACTGCATGTTCAGAACAATGGCCGGCTGTCGCTGAATTGACTGGTTTGCCTTTTCGGTTCACTAGTGCACCTTTCAGGAGACTCATGGGAGTCGTCGCTGGAGCTACAGAGTTGATGCTTTGTGTGACACTTTCGGTGGGTCACCTTGTGGAAAGAGACAGAGCATTGTGGGATAAAACGCGGGTCAGTGAAGTCTTTCTGGTGACTGCAGATTCCATCGACGCTGAACTGTATTTTTCATGAGGACTTTTGTGTTGGCATTCTGGTGGCAGCATTATGCACAGTGTACCTGTGCGGGCTGTTGGCTTGCAGAGACTCCTGTCTGTTCCACTTTTCACATTGAACAGTGAGGAGCATTTTGTGTGATATTCACTGGCACAGGAACGGAGCATAATGAGGACGACCCGTTGCTGTAAAGTTGGAACCGCGACTATCTAACTAACTAACTAACTTGCCTTGAAAGTTGATGATAAGGATCATTTTTTCATATGTTCAGACCGGTCTTTTGACCATTTTGTCTTTTATAGACGTTTTTGCTCTTTCATAATTTATTCTAATTTGTATCAAAGATCAAAAAGAAGAAAGGAATACTAATCAGAGGTTACAATCTAAACAGATCATGCTATACAGATGACACAGTTTTGAAGGCGGAAAATGCAAAATATCTACAACAGGTGTTGGACAATATAGTAACAGAGTGTAAAGAAAAGACTCTCCTTGAATATCAAGAAAACAGTAATATATCGGTGATATCAAAGAAATTGGTGACTCCAAAATGTGAAATGACAATAGTAGAGAAAATACTTAAACAAGTGGATAATTTTAAATACCTATGGGCAATTATAACATTAGATGGAAGATGCACAACAGACATTAAGAACAGAATAGGGCTAGCAAAAGCTGCATTTCAGAAAATGAAAAATATCTTTGCTGAAGTGCAATATAAAGCATTCTTTGGTCATGTGATCGTGGCAACTGGCAAGATCAGGGAGAAGAGAGGCAGAGGCAGACCAAGAGAAATGATGCTGGATGGACTGAGACAGTGGCATGGAGGAATATCATCATCAGAGATGATCCAGAACACCAAAGACTGCAATCTTTGGAGAGACATAAATGCCTACGCCAGCTGGCAGGACACTTGATGATGATGAGTATGTTTGGAAATGTCACAACCTCAGTGAGACAAGTCTTGACCGGGTTAAACGTATGCATTACATCTTGTTGCACATGTTGGCCCCGGCACCCTGCTAGCATAACTTAGGGTCTGCTTCAGTAAACTTCCATTAGCATGATCCCTATAAGAGATCATCATCATCATCATGTGCCCTGCCAGCTGGCATTGATGTTCATGCATCTTGACAAACACTGGTGTTTTGGATCAACTTTGTTTGATATTACCCATGCCACTGTCTCAGTCCATCCAGCATCATTTATTTTATTCTGCCCCTGCCTCTTCAGCTACCGATCTTTCTTCACAGTGTTCTCCAGTGCCACTCCTCTCGTTACCTAACCAAAGAACACAGTTTTTCTTTTTCTTACAGTTGTATATAATGTTCTGCTTTAATTTTCCTCTTCCAGGCAATCGCTGTTGGCCACCCTGGCAGGCTAAGGTATTCAAACACTCTCAGGAACCACATCTCAATTGCCTCCAAATTTATAAGGCAGCAATTAAATTATTCACTGCCGAAGCAGTGGACGGGGTGATTGGGGGATGTGAGATTGGAGTTGTGGGGTGTGAAACCAAGCACCAATGATATATTCATAGTACAGGAGTCAGGTCTTTTACAAATATTCATAATTTCAGTTAATGTTTTGTTTTTGTTGATAATTTTCAGTTTTCCTTTCAAAGCATACACATAACACTTGTCTGTCTGCTGACGAAGATTCAGCACCATTGTGTGTGTCTATAGTACAGTGATGCCCATTCTTGTTAATGGTACCAGCAGCCTTTAAGATATCTATTTTTCAAATTTCTCTTTTTCAGTATCCAAAACTGTACAGTGAAACAAGCCATGAGTTTCAACTGCATCCAGCGAGCTCATCAAAACACGTGAGTAGAAAGCTTGTATATATCAGCAGATTAAATGATGATATCTAGTCATGTGATCTACTGATCTGATCATGTGATCTACTGATCTGATCATGTGATCTACCGATCTAATCATGTGATCTACAGATCTAGTCAGGTGACCTACAGATCTAATCATGTTATCTACAGATCTAATCATGTGATCTACAGATCTAATCATGTGATCTACAGATCTAATCATGTGATGTACAGATCTAGTCATGTGACCTACAGATCTAGTCATGTCATCTACAGATCTAGTCATGTCATCTACAGATCTAGTCATGTCATCTACAGATCTAGTCATGTCATCTACAGATCTACTCATGCCATATACAGATCTACTCATGTCATCTACAGATCTACTCATGTCATCTACAGATCTACTCATGTCATCTACAGATCTAGTCATGCCATCTACAGATCTAGTCATGCCATCTACAGATCTAGTCATGTCATATACAGATCTAGTCATGTCATATACAGATCTAGTATGTCATATACAGATCTAGTCATGTCATATACAGATCTAGTCATGTCATCTACAGATCTAGTCATGCCATCTACAGATCTAGTCATGCCATCTACAGATCTAGTCATGTCATATACAGATCTAGTCATGTCATATACAGATCTAGTCATGTCATATACAGATATAGTCATGTCATATACAGATCTACTCATGCCATCTACAGATCTAGTCATGTCATCTACAGATCTACTCATGCCATATACAGATCTAGTCATGTCATCTACAGCTCTACTCATGTCATCTACAGATCTAGTCATGCCATCTACAGATCTACTCATGTCATCTACAGATCTATCCCAGGGTAGAACAAGAAAGACTAAATAAGAATATTTGGTACCTCTATACCCCACAGGTTAGAAGAGGAAAGACTAAATGTACCTTTATACCCCAGTGTAGAAAAGGAAAGACTAAATAAGACTATATGGTACCTTCATATCCCAGGGTAGAAGAGGAAAGACTAAATAAGAATAATATATGGTACCTTCATATCCCAGGGTAGAAAAGGAAAGACTAAATAAGACTATATGGTACCTCTGTATCCCAGGGTAGAAGAGGAAAGACTAAATAAGAATAATATATGGTACCTTCATATCCCAGGGTAGAAAAGGAAAGACTAAATAAGACTATATGGTACCTCTATACCCCAGGGTAGAAGAGGGAAGACTAAATAAGAATAATATATGGTACCTTCATATCCCAGGGTAGAAGAGGAAAGACTAAATAAGACTATATGGTACCTCTGTATCCCAGGGTAGAAGAGGAAAGACTAAATAAGAATAATATGTGGTACCTTCATATCCCAGGGTAGAAGAGGAAAGACTAAATAAGACTATATGGTACCTCTATACCCCAGGGTAGAAAAGGAAAGACTATAAATGCATGAACAATAATGAATATGAATAACGAAGACACAAACAATAGATTGCACGATTTATTGCCTGGCATATTTCGCTGCATCTCGTCAGGTATATACTGCAGAAATCACACAACTTACGTGAAATTAACTAGATAAATCCTTCAAGTTGAAATATACACAATTTCGCACAGTAATGTCGATTGTCTACCACGGTAATTTTAAGCTGACTAACATGTCTTTCTGTTTACACAGTTCTGGCTTGCGTTGATAGATCATAATTGCTTCTGCAAATTTTAACAAGCGAGTATTTTGTGTTCTAAACAACACGCGAAATGCAGTGTCTCTGGACACAACATGGCCACTGGCGACAATGTGCCTGCCGATTGAAGACGCCGGGAGCGTCTTTAATTTTAAATTTAAATTTAAATTTAAATTTAAATATTTGAATTGATCATGATACATCTCTTTCAGACTTGAAGTCTACCCACAGTTTCTAGTGTTCCTTCTGCTAGGAGGCCTACAGTTTCCTGTAAGTTAATTTTAAATGTTTTCTCCATATTTTCCATTCCAAACATGCTTAGTATCTTCTTTTACAAAAATGTTTGTATTTTTCATTCCAAACTTGCTTAATAGTTTCCATTCCATACGTATTTACATTCCGAACATATTTAGTATTTTCCATTCCAGACGTATGCCATATTTTACATTGCAAACATATGCTGTATTTTCCACTCCAAGCATGCAGTATTTTTCAATCCAGATGTATACAGAGATGTGTTTGGAGAAATAGAAGGTCAAAAACTTGCCTGAGAATATGCCTGATACCTAGACTACATCATTCCACTGCTGCGACTACATGTCATTGGGCAGACTGAACTGCCAGACAGC
The DNA here is from genome assembly GCA_014155875.1 of Cepaea nemoralis. Lineage (NCBI taxonomy): Eukaryota > Metazoa > Mollusca > Gastropoda > Stylommatophora > Helicidae > Cepaea > Cepaea nemoralis. The sequence continues at coordinate 10,298 of JACEFZ010014916.1, read as the reverse complement.
AAATCTAGATCTTGATGATAATATCGGGGGTAGGGAAAGTCACAGTGACTGCCTCACTCTCAGAAGGTGCTGTGTTCAATACCAACACAGGGCTGGAAGTGTCTGAAAGAACTGCTGGCAGTAGGGATGTCACGTGCTCCTTGAGATCAGATTCCTCACCTTCTTGGATAAGGGTGAAAAACTTGAGGTTCCTTGTGCACGTTGTGGACCTTGAAAATCCCAAGAAATTACTAAGAGTAGGTAGGCCATAAGGCCTGGCTATGGCAGAAGTGATTGGAAAGAAAACCAACCCACAGGTGCAGAGAACCTGGTACCTTGCAAGAAGCAAACTTGACACAGATGCATGCCGAAGTCAGACCTTTGAGGTGCAGAAGTGTGACATGTTCCTCTTAAAGGGAAACCTAGAACATAGAAGAATATAGGGATAGAAGTGACCACACATTGGGTAAAAGCTGACCAGTGACGAATATTTCACACTGTAATACGTCAAAGTTACTCCCATGTGTTTGTTCGGAACGCTCAGCTGTTTATTGTGAAATAGTAATTTTTATATAATCATGGCATTTGTGCAGTGGCTGGTGTGTGGTCGCAGTGTGTTCCTGACTGAGGCATTTGTTTGCCCAAGCAGTCGTGCTGTGTACAGTCTTGAAGTATTTCAGCCTTCATCCCTCTGGGCATCAGGTTGAAGTCTGTTGACAACGAAGTATTTAGTAAGTCTGAGGGAGAAACACTGTGAATGTTGGTGGACAAATTTTAGCCGGTCCTGGTACAGCCCTGAACCATGACCTAGTTATACCACAGCATGCTGGTTTGTGGGGAGTCTCCATGGCCAAGTGGTTAAGTAATCTTCCTCCTGCTCTAAAGGTGGTGGTTCATTCCCCGGACTGCGTTTGTTCAGACCGTGAGTGTATTTTTTCAGAAACTCCTCAGGGTGGGGGGAGGGGGGGGGGGGTGTGACTGGTGCTACAGAGTTCATGCTTTGTGCGATGCTCTCGGGCGAGCGGCTTGGCATTGAACTGAGAGAGACCAGGACGCATGAGGTAAAACTCGGTGAAAATGAAGTTGACTCTCGTGACTTTAGTACATTGGGACTTTCAGTATGTTATGCTGGTCTGGAAATGTGAAGTCCCAATAGCAGTCCTGGACATTCCGATGGTTTCTGAGCTTGAGTAGTCGAGGGAGAGCTCTGCAATAGGTATATTTGACTAATCTCGTAACATTTAAGGGTATATTTGACCAATCTCGTAACATTTAAAGGTATATTTGACCAGTCATAACATTAAAAGTATATTTTACCAGTCTGGTAACATTAAAGGTATATTTTACCAGTCTCGTAACATTTAAGGGTAATTTGACCATCTACATTCATTTTATGTTCAGTTTGAATGTCAAGGTAAATTTGCTAGTTGGTATGATATTTGTTCAAGTTCATGTTGTTTGTTCGTCATCCATCTAGAAACTGAGTGCTGTGTTTGGTGTGATCTTCATTGCCAGCCGATTTGTGTATGCACATGGTTATTACACATTCAGTAAGTATTGGTGATTTCTTCTTCTTCTTCTTCTTCTTCTTCTTCTTCTTCTTCTTCTTCTTCTTCTTCTTCTTCTTCTTCTTCTTCTTCTTCTTCTTCTTCTTCTTCTTCTTCATCTTCCTTTCTGCCGCTTCTTCTTCTAACTTCTTCTTTTTCTTGTGCTTAGCTTATTGGCATGGATGATCATGTCGGTGCACAACCTTCATGTTTTAGTGCTTGTGAGTGGTTTATGTGCTAATATCTACCCATGCCGTGATGTACACAATTCAGTATCCTTTCTTGTTATGAAAACCACAGAGACAAAGATGTAGTAGTAGACAGCCTCACCACCCCATTGTGACCCAGCTGCAGGATGAGGACTATTGAGCATTTATACGGCCGGATGTCACTAGTGGTAGAAGCTGTTCTTTTCCTCTGTCACTTGTATTCAATATAAATTTAACATGAACACAACTTCACACTTAACATCTCGAAGTAGACATCAAGGCAACTTCTGAATTCTTTATTTTGGTTTCTTTCTTTATTTTATAGTAGGGATCATTTCTTGACATATTGACAAATACAAAACTTGAGCTCATGATTATGAAAAATATTTATAAGATATACATTGATTTGGTTTCATTTCTTTTTCAAGAATGTCTTCTTAAAATGTTCAAATTATCCATCTTCATTTTTGTTCTTCAAGGTAGTTCTTCATTTCTTAGTCAGTGCTTAGTCCAAATGTAAACCCTAATCTCCATGATGTCAAAAAACATGTCCTTTCGTGTTGGATTTCAAACGTTAACAGTATTTTTAGCTTGTTGTGGTTACAAACCTACATTCTACTCAAATTTTCTCTGCGTAACTTTTGTGCACTTTAGTGTGGTCTGTTCTAGCCTCTTCTATTCCAAAACCCAAATCAGTTTTCTAAATTTGATATCTTAATTCTTCTTCTGCTGCTGCGTTCATCCGGAGAGTTTTTTCGGACTTGATTGCATTGTGCTTGTTTACAGCAGAGCTGCGTTCTTGCTCCGTTAAGCTGACACATCCGACCTCTGCGAGTGTTTGTTGACCGGATTAACCTTCCCGGGATATGTTAATTCCATGTCTGAGCTTCGTCAGGTCAAATTAATAACAGTTGTACTGTTATTAAGATGTTCTACTCTTCAGAAACTTTTACATGGCCATCTGTAGTAGGCATGCACAGAATTTTCATAGGTGATGCAGGAGTGTTGGAGTGAGGCTGGAGGTGACGAAGGAGTATTGGAATGAGGCTGGAGGTGACGAAGGAGTGTTGGAGTGAGGCTGGAGGTAACTAAGGAGTGTTGGAGTGAGGCTGGAGGTGACGAAGGAGTGTTGGAGTGAGGCTGGAGGTGACTAAGGAGTGTTGGAGTGAGGCTGGAGGTGACTAAGGAGTGTTGAAGTGAGGCTGGAGGTGACTAAGGAGTGTTGGAGTGAGGCTGGAGGTGACTAAGGAGTGTTAGAGTGAGGCTGGAGGTAACTAAGGAGTGTTGGAGTGAGGCTGGAGGTGACTAAGGAGTGTTGGAGTGAGGCTGGAGGTGACTAAGGAGTGTTGGAGTGAGGCTGGAGGTGACTAAGGAGTGTTGGGGTGAGGCTGGAGGTGACTAAGGAGTGTTGGAGTTAGACTGGAGGTGACTAAAGGGTGTTGTGGTGAGGCTGGAGGTGACTAAGGAGTGTTGGAGTGAGGCTGGAGGTGACTAAGGAGTGCTGGAGTGAGGCTGGAGGTGACTAAGGAGTGCTGGGGTGAGGCTGGAGGTGACTAAGGAGTGTTGGGGTGAGGCTGGCTATCGCACAGAGTAGAAAACATAGCTGCACAAATCCAACCAATCACGAGCAGTCTACATTGGGCCTCAATGTGAGTTAGTTGAGGGCTATACCACATTGGGCCATGAAAGGGGGGAGCGGCAGAATTAGAAGCCAGTACAGCTGTTAAACATGGTCTTCTCAGGTAAGGGCCAAAGATGAAGGGTTTGTGTGTACACAAGGATCCCTCATCATATGAAAATATGAATTCACATAAAACTGGATTATACAAATTGTGTGATTTTATATTAATGACTTATAGTGTATTTTCATACATTACAACAATTTCCAAACTGGCTCTTCTCTTCAGAACCGGCAAACCGAAACCGCGGAGCCTTTGGATATATTGGTTTGCTGGGAATCATCGGGACCACAATCCTGTTTGGCCTGAATTCAACTGGTTTCATTTGAGAGACATGCTGATTGTATATGCTAAAGCGTCTCATATTTAGGTATCAATTTTTGTACTGAGTGAATTTATCTTTATAATGAGCAGCAGGGCTTGTTGTAGATGTGTACTCAGAATTAGTTTAATGAGTATATTTGTTGATGATTGCTTGTTCTTTTTTAAGATTTGTTGTTTGTTTTGCAAATTGAATTGTACGTTCATACGCCACCAGGATAAAGTCAACACTGGAGGAGTGCCATGGCCTTCAAAGAAATCAGTTAGTTAATATCTTGGTATTGATTGCCTTTTATAGAGTGGGACAGAATATTAGAGGACAGATGCTGGCAGTAGAGAACACACTAAACAGCTGAAAGATTGGAACGAACGAAAGAAGAAGAAGCTGAAAGATTGATGAAGCATTCTTGGAGCCTGGTGTGTCTCTCAGCTAGACTGCTTACCCACACTCTGCACTGGTATTATCTATTTCAGAGACAGATAGGCTATCAGTTAAGGACTGCATTCATATCTTGTGCTGTGCATCTGGATTCAGGTTTATCACAGTTGAGTTGAGTCAAGAACTGACATGACAGTACTTGGGACATTCCCATGTGTGATTGGTTCTCATCTGCAACAGCCAGCGAAGAGTCCCAATACTAATGATACCAGTAGCAGTCTGATTATGTGTCCGTCTGGCCTGTCCTCGGAATCCTGAGTGTCGGCCAGATCTTCTGGTCACTCCCTGTAGCAACATTCTCTCCAAGTGTTGATCTATCTGCTCTTCTGCACTATCCATACGATTTCCCGACCACATCTGCCTTGTTCACGTTTATCACAATCACATGATGCCTTCAGCACACTTGATCCTTGAATGACATGTCATGTTGTCATTTGAAGGTGGACATGTTTGAACCAAATGTCCTTAGAGATGTCATTTTGTTGTTGTCTGGTTTATCCTTTGATGTTTGTTTATTTTTCTGTATCTGTCATTCTGCTCTAAAGATGACCATTACCACTTAACACATTTCAAATCTTATTACTGAAATATTTGTTCAGTCTTCACAGATTGGGTGATAGATAAAGTTATTCTTTGATAATGAGCTGTGGCATTTTGCATTGACAAATAGCCTTAATATATTTAAAATTGTCAGTTATCAGTTGATTTCCATATTTTGCCGTCATATAAGTCACATCCATGACAGAGTAACAGCACACTCAGCTTACATTGGGTATATTCTGGGTTTGATCCTATGTGTACTGCCAAGTTATCTTGTGTGTAATTAAGACAAATGTCTGCTTCTTCTCTTCCTCCAGTTACCTTCGTGATGTAAGGATGTCTTGTGCGCTCTGTATAATTCTCTTCACAAGCTTGTTTACATCTCTTTAAGGTGATCCCATCACTCCATTTGTTACGTGGTCTTCCCCTTGCTCTGTATCCATTATATTTCTTCAATAGGGGTCTTTGGAGCTGATGGTACCAGGGCATTCTTCTATGGTGGCCAAACCATTTAATTTGTTGTTCTTTAATTAATTTCATGACATCAAAGACTGCAAAGCCTTGTTATCTGCACCCTAGGGTAGACTAGATAGATGAGCTTGTGGTGTAGATGATGCCCGCTGGGAATATCCTGTCCACCGAGGCATGTATATATCACCTGGCACAGTTACTATTGCCGCATCAACACTAAATTGTATACATTATCATAGCAGAATTTAAACCCATGTCTTCACGTCTGAAAGACTGGTGTTTACCTGTAGGTCATGTTACATTCATCATTGTATTTGTATTTTTGTAACTTTTAAAATTATCATTGTAAACAAGATTGTTGGAATTACAAGAAAATATGCAGTGAGTTTGTGTTTGTTCCTATCTAATTTGTGAATGTTCCTGTCTAGTTTGTGAATGTTCCTATCAAGTTCTTTTTATGCCTGTTTTATCAACTGAGTCACTGATTCACAAACGGATTTCTCAAGGCCATGTTTCCCACTCAAACATTTGCTTCAGGGGCACCGTGTGATCTAATGTTGACGTGTTACTGGGGCTCACCAAGGAGGCAAAGAATACTACCACTGTAACCTACCAAGTGTGTCATAAGAGACGACTAAGAAAGCTAGCAGTACAGAAAAGGCCATTGTATAGAGGGCCTTTCACATGTCATAATAGATACTAAATGAAATTGGAATAATGTGATTTAGTTCTCTAACCTCCCTGACATGTACCGTTTCCACTGCCATGAAGTCTGCAGAGGGCCACACACCGTGAATGATTCAAGACTGAAAGAGAGTCCCAGCAAGTTTCCCTGATGATGGTAGAGATGCAGCATCGAGGTCTTGCAATCACACTTGTTGACCTCACGTGTATGAATGATCAAAATGAGTTCACTACTTGCCTGCAGCCATGGAAACAGTCATCATCACTGCCCACATTATTCAAGGCGTATGAGAATGAACAGCTGGAATTATGGGATTACTACGACAACATACCAAGAGAAGATCAACAAACACCGTGATTTGTTTCTGAACAATTTTGGAGGCAGCATCCAATGTCGATATACAAGATAAAAACAGATAGATATGGGGCTCCTGTGAAAAAGTGAGAGATAATAGACACGGTATACATACCTCACAATGAAAAGAAATCACAGGGCAAAATAAAAATGATAATAATAGCGTAAGAATAAGATAAAAATAAGTGATACCATGACATATTGAATAAATGTTTCGATCTCCGTGATCTTCATCTGGAACACAACAACAGATCTAAAGAAGAACATGAAATTAGATATTTAATTAAAATTTAAACAGCAAAAGTAATGCTATCACACGTTGTGAGGCCGTTCACACACTCCGTTTCTAGGAAGGCTGCCAAAGAAGACATCGTGAATCTGAAGGTGTACAGTTAGATATGTATATAGAGGTGTGACGAGGGGATATGGCCGACGCTCGACGCTCAGAGAAAAGGCGAGACGGACATATAATCAGATTGCTACTGGAATTATTAGTGTTGGAACTCTTCGCTGGCTGCTGAGGATGGGGACGGAGTGCTTATGGGAATGTCCCGAGTGCTGTGATGTCGGTTCCTAAATCAATTAATCAATCAATGTATATAGAGGGGAGTCAGACGAGTTATTTAGTGGCATCTATAACAGCATTGATTCCCCCTGGGTGGGTGGATGCATCCCAAAGAGTTGATTAACTGGCTCACAATGTTAACCCTTATTCAGCTGTCAGAATAACATGGCTTTAATGCTGTGACCCACGCATCGTCAAATCCGACATTCCAGCAACATACATTCCTTGTTCACAGCATATTTCCATTGAGTTACATGTTGCATTAAAAAGTAAGATTAGTCAACTAGCAAGTAATGTTGTTATAGTTTGAAGTGCTAAAGCTTTATTTATTCTAGGTCTACGATATATAAAGATGGGGTGACCATTTTCCTTCCCTTCATAGGTAATACCGGGGATTCTTTTCCACGCAAATTGAAATCTTCAAGGGAAGTAAACACATAAAAGAAATAATATTGGGTTCTTTCCCTTTCGCCATTCAAATCTTAGATGTTGCCAAAATGCCTGAGATGTCCCTAACCTCCAAAGACCCTTGGGACTTCGACTGTCGGCTCGGTGGTCAAGAGTTCGAATCCACATCAGAGAGAATATTTACAATTGACCTGTTGTCCCAGGTCGATCCAGCCTAAAATAGGTAGCAGGGAAATGTATGGGGCAGTAAAGGTAACCTACGTGAGCCTGACCAATCGCTCACTAAGCAAATAGGGGTTTAGCACCATATGCCCAACTGCGTCTTAAGGTGTGTAAAGGGGTCATGCACTGACTGCGTATATCCTCAGGTGTGGAAGAGAACAAGAACTTATGCATGTGCCGCTCCTCTCCACCAGTAGGATGTAAAATAAGATACAGCCTCGTGATCTTGAATTATGAAACATGTATGGCCTTTGTGGGACGTTGCAGTCAACCCCACCACAGAGGTTGATTTTCTAGGCAATTTTTACCTTTAGCAGTTTGCCATTGCTTTATGAACGAGAAGTAACATTTAACTGATTCAGTGATGAAGGAATATATATCGCCAGATGCGACCTCCCATTTGGATAGAAGGACGATATATCACCATACTAGTGTTATCTGTTTTGTTTCGTGGTATCCTCCGCAATATCAATGCTCACTGAACGGAAATTAACGTTATAATACTTGTTAATTTGATTGTGTACCATATTTAGTCCAGATCTAATGTTTTCTTTGGCACTGAATCAGGTAAGTCCACATGACTGCTGTAGGAAATATTTCGCCTACATCACCATCATCGTATCCTAAGTTTAATAGCAAACACTCTTATCCTTTTGGCCAAAACAGAAAACAGAAATACACAAACTCTTGATTTGTGACACGGTTGGTCGGATGGCGTTTGTAGACAGACTGACGAACAGACAGTCAAGTGTTGGGTAAGCATGACAGCTCGTTTTCTGTCTTGTTACAGGACGTTGCAACCAACTCCAGCAATTATAGGCTTATCGCGATTTTCTAGACAATTTTACGATCAGTAGCTTACTGAACAGCCGACACTCGTACCATTGTGAAAATCAATGCAAACAGATCAGCTTCCAAATCGTCTGCGGTTGATTTTGAATCGGGTATTGTGGGATTACGCTTACTTGCTCCAAGCCACGGGTGCGGCAGGGAAGTATAGGAAGCTGTTTAGTAGATGTCTCAGGAAAACAGCAGGCGCTCTACTTACCCCACGCTTTTCCGTTAATAAGTACACTATTGTGTGGCTCTCATAGAAGTCTTAAAAGTCAAGGGTCTTCATTGCACCAGGTTTTATCCCATATGGCTAAGTCTCTTTCTGCAGGACGGCCTGCCGAAAGCATCGCACACAGCATGAACTCCGTAGCTCCAGCGACGATCCCCAGGAGTCTGACAAAATGTACTCGTGAACCGAAAAACATAGCCCGAAATCGAGCCCACAACTTTTGGAGCGCGAGGCAGACGGCTTGGCCACGGAGACTCCCGTTATCATAGACGTAGAAGGAAGAAGTGGAGGCTTGGGAACGCACTAGACAACATAAACATTGCAAGCTGTAGTTACCGACCGGGATTCGAACCTGTCACCTCCAAATGACGACAGCTCCTCGCTGCAGGGACAAGTGTATTTCGACGCATGACCAACTAGACAACCCTCAAAAAGGTGTCTTCATTAGCTAGTTCTATCATCAACAGGAACCGACAACTATAGAATACGGACAGAATTCCCATCTAACCATTGAGATAGCATTACAGGTCTCAAGAATAGCATATTAAACCAGCATAAGTCAAATAACAAACACACAAACACATCGGACTTTGTACACTGTAGCAACTTTTAAGTGTGTTTAGTTGGTCATGCGTTGCGGACGCGGCTCGTAATTCCGCTTACCTGCGTTCGAAACACAGCTGCGACCAATTTGGCAGCAGACCGTGTCGCGCTGGTGAGGGAGCCCGTCGTTCGGAAAGCAATGGCAAACTACTGAACGTAAACTTGTCAAGACATCAAACAGCAGTGCTGGTGTTGACAGCGATGTCCTGTAAATAGGCTATGTAAAAAAGAAAGTTGCTCATGGGTTTTAAGAACACGTATTCCTACAGCGAGGCGTTTTTGTTTGTTTTTGTGTGTGGTTATTTGGAGGTGACAGGTTCGAATCCCGGTCGGTAACTATATAGCTTTACATTTTTTATGTTGTCTAGTGCGTCTCCAAGCCTTTACTTCTTTTTTTTTACTTCCATGCCCGCCAAACAATATGTTTTTTTATAAATTGTCATAGTGGCCTCAAACGGTTCCCCAGCTGATATTTATGCGTATGACCCACTCCTGCCACGGGGAGTTAGTGGTGAAAAATATCATTATTGAACTCGATCGAAGCCCGTACTTGGAATGAGTGCAGTTTAAACCTTTTAACGGGAATCTGAATACACCATCGGGACCTGGTGGTTGTAGCAAATGTAAAACGGTAAAGTAGGTAAGGAACCTATGACAGGTCTAGCAAACTGGTAGGGAATTTACGTGATCCCAGACAAATTCTGGAGGAAATTGAAGGCGTTGCAACTTCAATTATTCCTCCCAACGTCGTCTAACAGCATAATCATCATCATCCAGCGTCTTGCCGGTTGACGTAGCCGATCAAGCTTCTTAACTAATTGCGATCTCCGTCGGCATCGATCATCAATTCGTGTGTTTACTCCTTTCCGTGCCATGACACAAGACTCTCAAGAGTTTTCTCACGCTGTTTTCCTCTTTCCACAAATGTTCCCGGTTGTCACAACATGTTCCAGTTTTTATCTTCTCACAATGTAGCCAAAACATGATGACTAGGCTACTTCTTTCTGATGTTTCTGATAAGTTGCCTTTGCCACGTAGCTTCCCTCAAAATGTCCACGTCTCACTTTAGCTGCCAATTACTTTTCAGCACTGTTCTTTAAAAAAAAAAAACATGTACAAGACTTCTAGATATTTCTTCGCATGTTTACTAATTGTCCAATTTTTTATTCAAGGACAAGGCTTATTGCACAAAATGCTCTTTTCATTTTTGGAA
>JACEFZ010014915.1:0-34748 GCA_014155875.1 Cepaea nemoralis | reverse complement strand
TTGGGACCAGTGTTTGTTTGTACCGGGGAAAGGAAAATTTGTTTCTCCTTCTGATCTTGCTTATGGCGTCTTGACCAGTGTTGTTGTACGGGAAGGCATTTGTCTTGTTTCTTTGACTCATGGCCCTGTCTTTCTTGATCAGGATGACACAAGGGTAGTCGGTCACTATCATGGTATCCCAGTGTGCCCCACCGGCACCTTGGTGCGATGGTGGGCGACACCAGAGCCAAGTCAATGACGCTGTCAGAGTCACCTGGTCGAGTGGCTATTCTAGTGACCTTCCCATCATTCAGACAGACTAGAGCAGCAGATGCCAGGGCGTCCTCCAGATCTTCTCCCTGTCTATTGGTGATGCAATTCCCCCATTGACTGCCTCTGGCATTAAAGTCCTCACAGTAGATGATATGCCTTTCATCCATATCGAACAAACTCTGCCATTGTCGCACGTCGACCTTCCCATTCCTAGCTTAAACGTTCACAACAAGACTTTGTCTCCCTCCTCCAGAGATCTGTCTTTAGACCTACAGTTATAGTAAGCCGCATGTCTTTTTCTGGCCTTTTTCAAGTTTTGATTCGCCAGAGTCCATACCTTGTGGAGTTTTTCTTTCAGTTCCTCCACATATTTATAAGATGAGATCACTTCTTCTGACGTCCCCTCTTCAGTCCAACTCCTTCAACATGGCTTCCAACGGTCCTTTGATTGGACGACCGAAACAGCAACGTAGCAGCGGTTGGTAGTCCTGTTGAGCCATGAGGTACTTCCCGATAAGCAAAAAGTGCTGCTGGGATATATTCATCCCTCCTATCAGGTTTTTCCTGTGCCAGTTTCCGGAGCATTGTCATCAACAGTGCCAGTTGAAACGCTCTACTTGTCCATTGGCTTGAGGGTGGTAAGGGCTGGTATGTATGTGGTTAGAGTGGAACACCCTAAATACCTCCTCCATGAGTTTTCCACAAAACTGGGACCCATTGTCTGTCAGAATTTGATCAGGAAAGCCTAATCTGGTAAAGGCCTCCAGTCAGTGCGTCCGCCACTCGTTTCGAGTCAATCAGTGGTCAAAGGTATGGCTTCACCCCACATTGTACAGCAATCCACCATTGTGAGTATATACATGTTCCTCTTCCTAGTTCTAGGGAAGTGGTACCCACGATATCGATGGCTACTCTCTCGAAAGGAGAGTTCAGTGATGGGCATCTCACCCAAGACCACCGGTGCTGTCCAGTGTTTCGGTGCCACCCTCTGGCACTCAGGGCATGACTTCACATACCGACGCACATCATCTGTCATTCCCGGCCAATAGTAATGGCAGGAAATTCGCTGCATGGTGGCGGCAATACCCATATGCCCACTAAAGGAGATGGTATGTCCCATATGAAGAATCTGGGAACGGTGAGCCTTCGGGACCACCAACTGACCGTATAGGTTGTCTCCCCTTCCAGCTCTCCTGTAGAGTATCCTATTCTTCATGTAGTACTGCCCCCGTCCTGGTGGATCAGCACTTCTCTGCAGCTTCTTGTAGCAAGCACGTTAGGTTACATCCTCACTCTGGGCAGTTCGCAGCTCCCCCGGCAGTGGGTTGGTCACAATTGCTTCTGCCTCTTCCGTTCTCGTCTGAGAGCGAGTCTGTATTGCTCCCATATGGATTGGCTCCCTGGGCATTCCCAGAAAGACATACCGGAAACCGAGGATGACGGGGAAAATGGGATCGGTCAATACAGCGGCCTTGATTGTGCCGGTGACATATCTTGACCGAATCTCCACGTTAGCAATGGGCAACTTCATGGCTACAACACTCTTCTGTGCAGGCTGTATCTCCATTGACTCACATGTGAATTGTTCTGGGAGTACCAGATCCGCAGAAATCACGACTTCCCCGTCCAGTTCTGTGTCATACAAACACTCCACTTGACGGCCGTTAACCTCTATCAATTCCACTACAGGTGGTTTTTCCTGGTCTGGAGTCTCTTCCTCGGCCTCGACCTGTTCGGTGGGCTCCACCTTAGGTTTCCCGGGGCACACGACGAAATGAGAGTCTCCTGACTTTCCCCTGCAGTCAATAGCATTGTGCGTGTTTGACCTGCAGTGTTTGCACCATTTCCCTGTCCTAGATTTTCTAGTGCCGGACTTGAGTGAGCTCTCCTGGTGGCGAGCTTCCTTGTCAACCTTGGCATTTTCAGTGACAACCTCCTTGGAAATCACCTGACATGCTGCGAAGTGAGGGCTCTTAGCCTTCGATTTGCAGTCCCTCGTATTGTGAGAGGGTAACTTACAAATTGAACACCACTTCTCCGACCACGGTCGTTTTGGTGTAGAGCTCGAGGTGCTCTTGCTTCCCTCCTTCGTCTTTTCTGAACTATCCTCTGAAGTTTTTACATAAGGTTCCCCCTTTTTGGTTCCTGAGATTTTGGCTTTCTTCCTGTCCTGTTTCTCCTGACTTTTGGTGTTGGTGGAAAGGTTTTCCCCTGCCTCCCCGTGTACCTCGACGAACCGTTCTGCTAATTTTGTCACGAGGTCAATACGTTTCGCTCCTTGTTCTCCCAGGAATGTCCTGAGAGGTTTCGACATTTGCTTCTTCAGCTGGTCGACCACCATGAGCTCTTCCAGACTCTCATAGTCATGTGCGAACCCAACCAAATCCATCCACTTATGGAGATAGGCTTTCAGACGCAGACTATAAGCGGCGAACAACTCCCCCGGTTCTCGTTTCGCTCCTCGAAATTTTTTTCCGGTAGGTATGTGACGTAACCTCGAATCGTTTCAGCAGAGCCGTCTTCAACTCGTCATAATTGTTCTCATGTCCTGGCGGCAGGCGAGAATTAACCTCATAACCGGTTCCGCGTAATCCCTGGGATAGCTTGAGATTCCATTTATCACGCCATAGACCCATCGCTACCGACATAGCCTCGAAGCGTTGAAGGTACTGGTCAATCTTCTCCTTGTCCTCCTCGTAGATCGCTAGAGGGAACTTCATAGCATGGTAGCTATGTCCACCTACTGGTGTTGAGCCAGGGAGAGAGGAACCTCCCACTGCTCCCTCAGTTTCCCCACTAGATTGCCTCTTAAGCTCGAGTAGTTCCTGCATCCGGTACTCGTGCTCCCTTTTCTGAGCCTCTTGTTTAGCTTCCAATCTCTTAGCAGCCTGTTCAGCTTCAAGTTTCTTAGCTGCTTGTTCAGCTTCAAATTTCTTAGCTGCTTGCTCAGCTTCAAATTTCTTAGCTGCTTGCTCAGCTTCAAATTTCTTAGCTTCTTGCTCAGCTTCAAGTTCCATCCTTCTAGTGGCTTGCTCAGTCCTCACATCGCCTCTTGCTCTAACTCCATCCTTCTCAATTCCAACTCGGCCTTTCGATCTTGCCTTTCTGCTTGACGAAGCTCCCTCTCCACCTCCTGTACGTAATCTGTTAGTGCAGAACCCGACAAACCCATTTCTTCCCCCTTTGCCCTTAGTTCTGCTGTAGTTAGTTTAGGGGTGGCCATATTTCAGAGAGGTAAGTCAGCAGATAGAGTATAGATTAACTCTAAGATAAATATATAGATAATGAACAAGTACAATTACTCTATATATGTAAGACCACAACACAACACAATCACTCAGTGACAAGAGTAGAATCAGGACCACAGACTTATGCAGACGTGTGAAGTGTGAACAGGTAAGATATGTGTCTTAACCCCTATCCACATTCACTCTAACTGGATTCTCTCTCTAACAATATCTCCGTCCTCTAACTAAAGATCCCGTGTCAAAAGACCCCGTTGTCAGGAGATCCCGCTGTCAAAAGATCCCGTCTATAAGAGATCCCGCTGTCAAAAGACCCCGTTTACGAGCCCCCACTAAATGTCGTAGTAATCCTTTATTACTTTAGTGTCGTCCCTGGAGTAAGGGGAATCAACACCCACATTTTTATTAACCCAATATTATTGTCCTAGAGAAACCACCAGACAAAAGTCAGGAGAAACAGGACAGGAAGAAAGCCAAAAACTCAGGAACCAAAAAGGGGGAACCTTATGTAAAAACTTCAGAGGATAGTTCAGAAAAGACGAAGGAGGGAAGCAAGAGCACCTCGAGCTCTACATCATTTACTATATGACTACTTATATGAATTAAATGAGATGCTCCACACCAGGAGCTGGGCGATGCCGGGCCGGGTCAGACAGACAGACATGAGGTGGAATGCTTCCGTCCTTTACCTGGGATGTAAATAACAAGTACCTCTGAAGTCGGAGTGGGTTCGCCAAAAGGCAAGGAGCACCGGTAAACGGGAAAGCAAGCCCACACGCAAAATTTAGTCTCTTACTACTCTAAACAGTGTGTAAGGACTACGCTTGAGTTTAAGCGAGCGAACAAGAAGAAGAAGAAGAAGAAGAAGAAGAAGAAGAAGAAGAAGAAGAAGAAGAAGAAGAAGAAGAAGAAGAGAAGATGTCTCACTTTTAAATATATTTAAATTGCCCAATAAATATGTTTTATTCTCAGTTATGTTTTATTTTCTTCAAATATATATATATATATATATATATATATATATATATATATATATATATATATATATATATATATATATATATATATATATATATATATATGAAGAAAATAAAACATAACTGAGAATAAAACATATTTATTGGGCAATTTAAATATATTTAAAAGTGAGACATCTTCTCTTCTTCTTCTTCTTCTTCTTCTTCTTCTTCTTCTTCTTCTTCTTCTTCTTCTTGTTCGCTCGCTTAAACTCAAGCGTAGTCCTTACACACTGTTTAAAGTAGTAAGAGACTAAATTTTGCGTGTGAGTTTGCTTTCCCTTTTACCGGTGCCCCTTGCCTTCAGGCGAACCCACTCCGACTTCAGAGCTACTTGTTATTTACGTCCCCAAGTAAAGGGCGGAAGCATGCCACCTCCATGTAAGAGAGGTGAGCAACGACTGGGTTCGCACAGCTGAGAGATATTGGCCTAGAGGCGTTCGGCTTTATCCCACAGTTAAGAGTCGTAGGATGCATATACATATATGAACCAATCATTTAGCAGGCTTAATATCTCACTTCCAGTTTGCAATGAGTTACTATCGGCCCGGTCCTCACGCCCGAGGGTTAATGGCTTAGAGGCGTTCAGTCATATCCCTTAGCAGAGAGCCGTAGATACAGAAGCATTTCACCTCTTATGTAGGAGAGGTGAGCAACGGCTGGGTTCGCACAGCTGAGAGATATTGGCCTAGAGGCGTTCGGTCTTATCCCACAGTTGAGAGCCGTAGGTTGGGAATCAGTCATTTAGCAGGCTTAATATTTTGACTGCTATCCCCAGTCTACCTGCAGAGCTGCAGGGTGTGTCTCTTGGTCTGGTCCATATCCCAAGACCTGTCCGACATGTAGTTGTGCTTCCGTCGCCAGAGTTCTTGGGGTCATTGCGACACTCAAGGCACACCCCCCCCCCCCCCCCCCCCACCACGGCAAGGTGGAGACACCTCAGGGGAAGTGAGACATCTGACTTTGTTTTGCAGAACTAAATGCATCAAAATTGATCTCGACTGATGTTGTCGCTACATGCAAACAGTTTTCCAAATGAACATCAGTAATTCGGGTTCTCACGTGTGATTTGATGTGCGTCATACGACTAAAAAGCTTTTCACACGCATAAGTGTTTCCAAATAGCGAAACCATCGACAGAGCATGTTTGTAAAACGCAGGATATTTATCCTTGTCCAAATACGTTTTATAGAACTTTTCCAAACCAACTTGATGGAATTTCTCCTTTAACTGTGTATCACAACACATGTAACAATGTTCCATTTGTAATCTTCATGGTAATAAATTCACGTCTACCGCGAGAGGCGTTGCAAATGCACAAAAAAGCACATAATGTTTGTTCTTTGTTTTTAAATCCTGAAATCAGTTTTCAAATTCGAGGTTTAAGTCAGATATCAAAGAAGCGTTTATCCGCCGCCTCCTGTGTGACGTCTGGTAGCAATGACAATGTAGGAAAGTGAGTAATATTTTTTTGTCCTCAACTGTTGTTCCCAAAGACCACGTTTCATTTGAAATGCAGAAATATGATCTTACATCTTATTAATTAATTGATCTTTCCCTTGTTGACGAGTATTAACGTCATTTAGGTGCCTAGTTATATCGACCAGAAATGCAAAGTCGCAAACCCACTCTTTGTCTTCAAACTCTGGGATACTTTTTGACATGCTAGCAATAAATGATTGTATTTCTTGCTGCAAATCAAACACTCTTTTCAACATTTTGGCACGGGTCAGCCATCTTACTTCTGCATAAAATGTAACGTCATTATAACCTGAGTCCAAAGACTTTAGAAATTCTTGGAACTGACGGTGATTCAACCCGTTCGAATTAATGAAGATCATTATTTTGACGACCACTTGACCACTTTCATGACATGGTCCATTTTGAGGGGTTTCGAACATATATTCTCCTGATGAATAATGCAATGAAAATTTAGCATTGAATTATTACCGACTTTGGAAGCCTCATTTTCAATCAATTTTACTAAACTTTCGTGTTTCCCAACCATTGCCGGAGCACCATCCGCTGTTAAGCCCGATAAATTGTTAAGTTGTAACGAAACGCGATTCAGTGTCGATGTAACTGCCTCTAAGAAATCTTGTGACTTAGTAGTGTCCTTAAGTGGATACAGTGTCGCTAATTCTTCTGACTGTTTAAATTGACATCGACACTCCTGATAACAATTGCCATTTGGGCAGTATCTGCCACATCTGTGCTTTCATCCAATGCTAGAGCATAAAATATAAACTTGGATGCTCGACTTTTCAAATTATCGTCAATATGTTTTCCAATGTCATCCACACGCCTAGTAATAGTCTGGCGAGACAGACTTATTTTTGAGAAATCCTTCCTCTTTTCTGGACACGGAATTTCAACGAAGCTCTCCAAACATTCCTTAACCATTTCACCATCTGAATATTGCTTCGATTTTTTGTGTGTGATAGTAGCGTGACTACTGCATAACTAGCTTTTACATAGAATGTTGACTCTGAACCCGCTCTAGTAAATGTCTTTTGTTGTGCAGAAAATTTTTTTTAAAGTCATTTCCTTGGTCTTGTCGAAATTGCCCTTTGTACTGGGTCATTAAACGAGTCAAGACCCATCTCACCAACGACCAGATCAGGGAGATGCTGGCAAGGGAGAACAAGAAACTCAAGATCACCAGTGTGGAGAAGATCATCGGAAAGAACAACATGCCCTCCACAGTCGTCATAGTAACATCGGAGGACAGAGTAATCCCCCAAAACATCAGATGGGACAAGAGAGACCAAGTCCCGGAGCACTACATACCGAGAGTGCTGCAGTGCCAGAAGTTTTGGCACACCCGTGCCACCTGCAAGAGTGAGGTTGAGGTTTGCAGATACTGCTCTGGACCTCATCCATACAGTCAGTGCCAGCAAGCAAAGACCGACAAGAACTTCAGGGGGCCTAACACTAATAGAAAGTGCGCCAACTGCCTCGGCAACCACGGCACCAGGTACCTCGGCTGCCCCTGCAAGGAAGCCATGAAGATTGCCATCAAGACTAACCTGCCCTATAAAGAACCTAGGAGGCAGTACGAGGACACCAAACGACTCACCAAAAGTGACAAAGTACAAATGGAAGGCCAATTGAAGGACCTGAGAGAACACAGTTCAAAAACATGGAGGAAGAAAAAGAAAAGACGCAAGAGACTCAGACAACAGCCGCTCAGCGCATCCTGGACGAAACGAAGCAGGTTCAGCAGAATATTGAACAGGATGTCGCTCGAATGGCTGCTATAAAGGCTGAGACAGAAGAAAGGCTATCAAGCATGGAAGAAACAGAAGACAAGACGCAAGAAACACAGATAGCGGTCGTTCAGCGCATCCTGGACGAAATGAAGCAAGTTCAGCAGAAGATTGAGCGTGATGTCGCGCGGATGGCTGCTATAAAAGCTGAGAAAGAAAAACAGATATCAAAACTACAAGATGTGAAACGAAAGACAGAAGACACTCTACATGAGATATTTGACCTGCTCAAGACCCAGACAGCCACACCCGAACCAGAAGATGCAAGAGCACAGACAGAAGAAGAAGGAACAGAAGAAGTACGATATCGCTTCCCATCAAGATCGAACTGGATAACCGCCCACAACACACGAAATCAAGGAAGACCAAGACGACACCCAAACGATCACAATTAGTAATTGAATTACTGAAGCATAGAGAACAAGAGGTAAAGATCCCTGAAGGAAACAGCACCATATTCCTGTGGGCTCTGACGCAGAAGATGCCCACGGGTTTTCCTGTGATAAGAAATGCAGAAGATGGGTTCAAGCCCCATAAAACAAGAATGTACATCGTCCAGTGCAGAGAGTGGTTGGCATGGGTACAACACAGTCAAGGCATAGAGCTACAAACACAGTTTAATGGGCGGGAGATGTCTCCAGGAGAACGACACATGAGTGCGGGATGGGTGGGATAAGAAGACTCGAACCGTCTACCAGTTTCACGGGTGCTTATTTCACGGGCATCAAGACTGTGTGCTGACACAGGGTATTGATGTTAACCCAGTGACCAAAAGCCCTTGGCCGAGCTGTATGCCAACACGCTTCAGATTCGCAAGTATCCGAAGAAGGAGGTGAATGTCACGGTCGTGGAAATGTGGGAATGCGCGTGGAAGTCTCTCAAAAAGACTAATACCACCATTAAGAACTTCGTGAAGACGACATTCCCATACGTCGCACCCTGGCATGGTTACCAGGACATAGACCAAGACAAGATTCTCAAGGCTATAAAAGACGAGACTTTGTTTGGTCTAGTGGAATGCGACATCCACGTATCAGACGAGTATAAAGAGTATTTCTCTGAAATGACTCCCATTTTTAAAAACACTGATGTGTCTAGAGTCGACATTGGTGAACTTATGAGTCAGTACGCTGAGAAACATAAGTTGTTGAATAGCCCACGTCGGACTCTGATAGGTAGATATATCGAGGAAAAGATCCTATTGGCCACACCAATGCTAAAATGGTATTTGAAGCATGACCTAAAGGTCACCAAAATATACCAAATAATTGAGTATAAACCTGAGAAGTGTTTTGAAAAGTTTGGTGAGGAGGTGCCTGCCGCCAGACGGGCCGGTGACAGCAACACGGCTTATACTATTAAAGCCGAGACTATGAAACTGTTGGTGCCATAGGCTGCCTATGGCAAAACATTAACCAACAAGGCCAAACACACCAAGGTTTCGTATTGTCGTGGGGCTGGCACGTCAAAGTTGGTGAATCAACCTCTATTCAAAAAGATGACCATGCTGTCAGAAGATGTGTTTGAGGTGGAGTCTCTAAAGAAGACCATCTTATGGGATCTACCCCAACAAATAGGCTTCTTTGTGTACCAGTACGCAACGTTGCACATGGTAGAATTTTACTACGACTTCTTAGATAAGTTTATAGCTAGGAAAGATTTTCAGTTGTGTGAGATAGACACCGATAGTCTGTACTTAGCCCTTAGCAAACCGACCGTAGCACAGGCCGTCAGACTTGACCTTCAGGAAGAATTTTATAGAGTCTATAGCTCCTGGTTCCCGGCTGAGGTCTGTGATAGCCATCAAAAGGATTTTATTAGGAGTTGGGGCGTTGTACCAACCTGTGACCTGTGTAGAGATAAGCGAGTCTTCGACAAAAGAACCCCTTGGTTATTTAAGCTAGAGTATGAGGGGCGGGGAATGGTCTCCTTATGCAGCAAGACATATCAATGTTTTGGAGACTCCACCAAGACCAGCACGAAAGGGCTAACAAAACACGACAACACCCACCTTGACAGAGACACTTTATTAAATGTACTCGACACCCAGACAGCCAGTGGAGGGACAAATATAGGTTTTAAAACACAGGCTTCCTCTGTCCTCACATATCAACAACACAGAGAGACCTTATCCTATTTTCATATTAAAAGAAAAGTACAAGCAGACAATGTTACCACCTCACTACTAGAAATTTAAAAATTACTCACGTGTCCTGTTGTTTATTAGTGTATATGTGTGTCATACTATGTAAATACTTTTTGGGTGTACATAGCTTTGTACTTTTTTTTTTACATTGATGTCTAAAATTTTTACTGGTCAATGAAGACTGTGTGCTCTATAATATGATCTATTAAATAATGTTAAAAATTTATGTGTTCATATTGTACTGTGATAAGCTTGTAAATTTGGTGGACAGTAAAATATCTACATCATTGAAAATAAAAGACTCAATGTTTGTGAATATGTCACTGCTTTTGTAAATTGATGACGGTCACATTTTTCACTTGGATGTCATATAAATGAATGTTATTTGTAAACGATTAAAAAGTCAGCTCAAACTGATCTCCGTCCAGTAAACTGGGACTCAGGTCAAAGGCATACAGAGTATAACCATGTTTGTATTGCATATAATCAATGGAATTACCGGCGTCCGTGCCCACCAGACCCATGGCTAGATTAGTACCAAAGAAGGCTCGTACGTATTGATTATGTTCATAGTCCACTGTTAACGGATTGCTGGTGGCAGATCGCCCATCGACTGTTA
Source organism: Cepaea nemoralis (assembly GCA_014155875.1). Taxonomy (NCBI): domain Eukaryota; kingdom Metazoa; phylum Mollusca; class Gastropoda; order Stylommatophora; family Helicidae; genus Cepaea; species Cepaea nemoralis. The sequence continues at coordinate 24,201 of JACEFZ010014915.1, read as the reverse complement.
CGTTCAGATACGTAAGCCCAAAGGTTTGAAAATTATAAGGATTAGCTTTGAAGGTACAGTTGAAGGCGGCTGATGTCATTAGGCCAACCACGATACGGGTGGGTGTTTGACTCATAAACAGATTATCATGTGTGTGAGATAACATCCCTTGGGGGATAGCTAATAGAATGTCACAGAAATCCCGTATCTCCAACTCCAATCATACACTTGCTGTACTGACCAGCATGCATCTCCATACTGGACCTTCATTTGTCGATGAATTTCTATAGGTTTCACCCCTTCACTGATTAAAACAACAACAACAACTTCGGAAAAAGAACGTTGCTCCTCTTTGGTGCATGTCAAAAGTGGAGTGGCCTTATTTAAATTGTCCTTATAACGTAACCATGTTTGTCTGCACCGTTGAGTCATGTGCTTAACACTCTTGACATCCTTAACAATAACATTTACGGGTTACAAGACAATGGCGTTGTAATTTCTATCACAATTGTAAGATGTTCATTTGAAGCCCCTTCGTAAAAGTAAGCTAGAACGAGAGAAATATTCCAACTTATAAATATAGAATATCCAGAACGGTTCGTCGAGGTCCATGGGGAGGCAGCAGAAAACCTTTCTACCAACACCAAAAGTCAGGAAAAACATAACCTGAAGAAAGCCAAGAGCACAGGAACTAAGAAGGTGGAACCATATGTCAAAACTTCAGAGGAGAGTTTGGAGAAGACGAAGGAGGGAAGCAAGAGCACTTCGAGCTCTACACAAAAACGACCATGGTCGGAGAAGTGATGTTCGATTTGTAAGTCACCTTCTCACAATACGAAGGATTGCAAATCGAAGACTAAGAACCCTCACTTCGCGGCATGTCAAGTGACTTCAAGGGAGGTGGACACTGACAATGCCAAGGTCGACAAGGATGCTCACCAGCAGGAGAGCTCAATAAAGTCCGGCACTAGAAAATCTAGGACAGGGAAATGGTGCAAACACTGCAAGTCGAATACGCACAATGCTATTGACTGCAGGGGAAAGTCAGGAGACACTCAATTCGTCGTGTGCGCCGGGAAACCTAAGGTGGAGCCCACTAAACAGGTCGAGACCGAGGGAGAGACTCCAGACCAGGAAAAACCACCTGTAGTGGAATTGGTAGAAATTAACGGTCGTCAAGTGGAGTGTTTATACGACACAGGACTGGACGGGGAGGCCGTGATTTCTGCGGATCTGGTACATCCAGAACAATTCACAGGTGAGACCATGGAGACACAGCCTGCACAGAAGAGTGCTGTAGCCATGAAATTGCCCATTGCCAGAGTGGAGATTCGGTCAAGATATGTCACCGGCACCATCAAGGCCGCAATGTTGACCGATCCCATTTTCCCCGTAATCCTCGGTTTCCAGTATGTCTTTCTGGGAATGCCCAGGGAGCCAATCCAAATGGGAGCAATACAGACTCGCTCTCAGACGAGAACGGATGAGGCAGAAGCAAATGTGACTAACCCACTGCCAGGGGAGTTGCGAACTGCCCAGAGTGAGGATGCTACTCTACGTCCTTGCTACAAAAAGCTGCAGAAAAGTGCTGATCCACCCAAACGGGGGCAGTACTATATGAAGAATAGGATACTCTACAGGAGAGCCGGAAGGGGAGACAACCTACATGGTCAGTTGGTGGTCCCAAAGGCCACCGCTTCCAGATTCTTCATATGGGGCATACCATCTCTTTCAGTGGGCATATGGGTATTGCCGCCACGATGCAGCGAATTTCCTGCCATTACTATTGGCCGGGAATGACAGGTGATGTGCGTCGGTATGTGAAGTCATGCCCTGAGTGCCAGAGGGTGGCACCAACACACTGGACAGCGCCGGTGGTCTTGGGTGAAATGCCCATCATGAACTCTCCTTTCGAGAGGGTAGCCATCGATATTGTGGGTCCACTTCCTAGGACTAGGAAGAGGAACATGTACATACTCACCATGGTGGATTGCTGTACAATGTGGGGTGAAGCCATACCGTTGACCACAATTGACTCGAAAAGAGTGGCGGACGCACTGATGGAGGCCTTTACAAGATTAGGCTTTCCTGATCAAATACTGACGGACAATGGGTCCCAGTTTTGTGGAAAACTTATGGAGGAGGTATTTAGGGTGTTCCACTCTAACCATATCCATACCAGCCCTTACCACCCTCAAGCCAATGGACAAGTAGAGCGTTTCAACGGCACGTTGATGACAATGTTCAGGAAACTGGTGCAGGAAAAACCTGATAGGTGGGATGAATATATCCCAGCAGCACTTTTTGCCTATCGGGAAGTTCCTCATGGCTCAACAGGACTACCACCCGCTACGTTGCTGTTTGGTCGTCCAATCAAAGGACCATTGGAAGCCATGTTGAGGAGTTGGACTGAAGAGGGGACGTCAGAAGAAGTGATCTCTTCTTACAAATATGTGGAGGAACTGAAAGAAAAACTTCACAAGGGATGGACTCTGGCAAATCAAAACTTGAAAAAGGCCAGAAAAAGACATGCGGCTTACTACAACCGTAGGTCTAAAGACAGATCTCTAGAGGTGGGAGTGTCATGGTCTTACTCTTATCTAAATAATGGTTCGGGTTCATACAGGCAACAATACACTGTTCGCTAGGATATAGAATATTTATTACATACAGTGTACAGTTGGTGCAGTGGGTAAACAGACCCGCGCTTTCTTATCATACATATCACAGATCGTTAATCATCAAACATATAGTTGTCATACAACCATCTAGCACACTATCTAGCCTAAGTATATCTACGAATATCTATGAGTCCCTCTCAGGCAGGCCCTGTTGTCTCTCTCCAGTCCGTTTGTCCCCTGACTGTCTCCGCGTGTCCTAACTCGGCACGGGCGGTAACTCTGTCCGAGTTCCTCGTGGACCCTGCATTAGGCGGGCCACATCAGTGTCCACGGAATCATGGACTTAGTGACCATCTCTTTCGAGAAGGTTCTAGATTGCTCGGGTCCTGCACGACTCAATGGTTTCCCTTGGGCTGGAGTTGCAGCCCTCTATTCTATGTGTAAGTGAGTCGGTGACAGGATCCCCCCCTCCCTCGTGACATGATTTGTTGTTGGGAATTAGATCTGTTCTAATTCTGTCACCGAATCACATAAAGTTGATGTTTGTAGTTTGGTGGATAGTAACCTGGTAACCTACCTATTAGCACTAAAAACTCATGTATTCTACCATACAACACTTGTCTGATTTGGTGCAGAGATCCCTGTCTCTCGTGTGCTTAAATATGCTTATCAGACCGAAGTTACGTGGCATTTTAGTAGTTGTATTTACAACTTGCCCTTCTCATAGTACCCGAAATGGTACCCAGACAAATAACCCCTATATAATAGAGGGTTAACAAGACCGGAGTCTTGGCTAAATAAGTACACCTTCAAATCTTGATCTGTGTGTGTATTTCTATACACTTTTACTCCCGTATGTTGTATAATGCTAAATATGTAGTTACCTTGTTCTTTTATCCCCCTCAGACTACATATGTCCCTGTTGGCTTGTTAGTGTGTTAACTAATTCGTTAATAAGTTGATGTTTCTAATAAAGTGACTGTATTTTAAATTGATAGTGTTGAGTTTTGAGGTTTGTGTAACGTGCGTGCGTGGTGTAATTCCAAGCGTCACGAGTTGGGATAACCTTAATCATGTAATACTGCACTGTGTGCAATACCTGACTAGGTATTCCAAGTAGTGGTGCTTAGATGTATCCTAACTGCTAACCTAAGTATATTACCATAACTAGTAAATTAACTCACTACTAAACTAAGTTCTACACATGTATTGACAAATTAGACAAGTCATGCACTTTTACATGGAAGACGCAGACAAATTACAATGAATACGTTTTGCGTACAATTTGTCCGCCAAGTGTATCGTTCTCTCATTTAATCCTTTCACGCAGTCATTCACTCATCTGACATTCCAATTAGTAATTGGTTAAAATATATATTTAAAGTTGAGGTAAGCGTTATTGCCCTTAGAAAAAATGGGCTAGGCGATATTTGCCCTTTAAGAAAATACGTACTTTTTGTACGATGAATGAAAAATAGGTTATAATTTAACTAGAGACACTTGTATAGGACGGTTATTTAGGCTATGAATGATACCGTCTGTAATATTAAAGTAGAATATGTACAAGTTACATGTTAACACAATTTATATACATCATTAATGGAAATATAATACATTTTTAATAGTAAACTAATTAATTAAATAACTCCAACGATGATGTGCGCGTTGACGTCCCTTCGTTCGTGTGTTATGCCATGAATGTTAAAGTTAGTATGGCTGTCTCTTAAGTGTTGTTGTCGATGTTGTTCTGTTTCGGCTGTTTGCAAAGCTTTGTAGCAACAGCAAGTATGGATTGCTCTCACTGTCCTATATGAACTATTACAGTGTTCAGAGATAGTTCACTGGTTGATATAATTGGTTGAACTAAGCACACAGTTACTGTTTCTTGCTGGAATCGTTCTAGAGCTTAGGCATTTGATGGTATAGTTCTTACAATATAGCTCTTCACGTATGTTTATGGGTGTCGTAATTCACCTAATCACTGAGAGTACTCTAGCAGGTGTAGAGTCACACTGTTATATGTGACGGAATAAAAGTATCACAGATTATAGTGTGGCTACTGGCCAATGTGATTAGAGTCATTCTACTGGCGCATTTGTCTGCCGTGATAAAAGGTCAGCCACTAAGTTATCGGTGCCCTTAATATGGTGAATTTCAAAGTCAAAGTCCTGAAGTAGAAGACACCATCTTCGTAACCTGTTGTTTTTGGGCGACCCATGGTTAAGAACTAATAACGGTGAACTGTCTGTGAGGACCACAAAGTGACTTCCTAAGAGGTACTTAGATAATCTCAATATACAGAACAAAGGCTCAAACACTCCAATTCAACTGTGGCATAACGAGTCTCAGCCTTCTTCAGTTTGCGGCTTACGTAGAGGATCGGGTGTCGAACGTCATCCACTTCCTGCATTAAACATCCTCCTATTGCGATAGTGCTCGCATCTGTGGTCAAAATAAAGGGTAAATTTATATTGGGTAATCGTAAGACTGGTGGATTAGAAAAAATATGTTTCAACTTACACATTGCATCATCTAAGCTGGTACTTTTACAAATTTTTGATGGATGATCTTTAGTTAACATATCAGAAAAAACTGAGGTGAGTTCTGCCCAATGTGGAATGAATTTAGAATAATAGTTAATCAGACCTAGTAAACTCCTAACCTGTTTCTTTGTGGTAGGTACTTCTAGATTAAGGATTTTGGAAACAATTTTATCATCAGTCAACAATTTTCCTTCAGAAATTCTATGACCAAGGAAGTCTATTTGTGTATAGCCTATTTCAACCTTGGAAGGTTTGATAGTAAGTCCAAAAAGAGAGATTTGGTTGAAGACTTGTTTTAGGGTGAGTAAGTGAGAAGTCATATCAGAAGAATGAACACATATATCATCAATATAAGCAACTACATCATTAATTCCGTGTAATAACAATCTTGTTAGTCTCACAAATGTGGCCGGTGCGTTCTTCAGGCCAAAAGGAAGATATAGCCATTCGTATAACCCGAGTGGTGTTGCGAATGCTGTTATATGTCTACAAGAAGGGTGTAGAGGAACTTGCCAATATCCTTTCGCTAAATCTGTCTTAGAAAATAAGGATGATTGGGCCATGTCTAAAATAAGATCTTCACAACTGTTCCTAGGCTCTGCATCTGTTGTTGTTCTGGTATTCAATATTCTATAGTCGATGCACAAGCGGATTGTCTGGTCTTTCTTTTTCACCAAGACAATCGGTGAAGAATATTGAGACATAGATTTTTGAATAATGCCATTCTTCTCTAAATCTAAAATTTCTTTATCTAAATTAGATCTGTAATGGAGTGGAATAGAATATGGTCTACATTTGACCGGTCTCAGATCTGTTAGCACAATTGAATGCGTTATTCTATCAGTGCGTCCAGGTTTGTTGGAAAAGATCGTCTTATAATTGTCCAGGAGCGTTAAAATGTCCCGTCGCTGTTGTTGTGTCAGAGTGTCAGAGATATGTATGTCCTTTATACTTCCGTCATCAGTCATAATTGGCACAGGGATTTCAGTGTTGTCCATGTCTGTCTGATTTATCACAGATGCTACAGTTTGTAAATTGTTTTCAATGTCATTGTCGTCGTCGTCGAGATCGATCGTCAATATGTCGTCAAATTTGTCGTCATTGTCAATATCACAGATTGTCGGTAATGTCCATATGTCTTCGTCGTTATTGTCGTCGTAAACGTGTGTCGTTAACGATGCTTCGTTTGTCGAGGTGTCATTCCGTTGGGAAATTGTCGTTTCGTTTCCGTCAACAGTTTGTTGCGTCTGTTCATTTGTCTCATTGTCCTGTCTAGCATGGTATGGTTTCAACAAATTTACATGCAATAATTTCAATTTTTCATTTACAGAGAATGTAGTAGGGTTATTTCCCTTGACCAGTTTATGACATATATCACAAGATGTACAAAATGATTTTAATGCTCTTGGTCGAAACTTTGGCCAATAAAAATGAGTCAGGACAATTGCCTTGGTCAATTCGTATCCCATATGACCTCCAAAAGGGGAGTCATGGGCTATTTTAAGCACTTTGTTTCGATGTGCTAGTGGTAAAACAATTTGCTGTGTCGTGGTCCTGGCTTTGTTGTGTAAAATCTAGGTTAAGATGTTATTCTGTAGCCTAAATGTCCACGATGCGTTTTTAGTGACTTTTGGTTTAAGACCAACTAATTTGAAAGTATGGTGCAAGTGTTGTATCTGCTTTCTGTTCATTACCAAAAGTGACTGTTAGTTGAAGTTTGGCGCTACTATTTCTAACGATTCCTGTAGTTGGTCGGTGTTGGTTTTGTGGGTTGTCTGTCGTGTTATTGCGTTTGCGTGTTGTGTGTTTTGTTGCACATTTACAGGTTCGGTAGTTGGTAGTTTGGTAGCCTCCTCAATCCGAGGGTTTAATTCGGTCGTATCGTTTCTAGATTCGACCGCCCCTGCATTGTACACCTCGGTAAATTCTTTTTGAATTACCTCAGTGGTTGTCTCCCTTGGTATTTCGGCAGTTTGAGACAAACAAGAATGGTGTTTCTCTTTTGTGTTGCTATTCCTGTGGTGGATACCGTGTTTTTGTTCCCACTTTTTAATTTCTCTTTCAGAGCATGGATGTACGTTGGGTAAATTACCAAGTATAATATCCGCGACGGGATTTTCAAGGATAGCACACAATACTCGCCCAGATAAGAATGGTGTTTGAATTTCGACCAAAGCAAGGGGGTATTTCTCTATCGTACCTGAGAATGTGCGACACGTCACATGTTTGTCTGTGTAGTCTTTAACGTCTATTAATGTTTTCCTCACCCCACAAAGCGTTGCCCCGGAATCACGAATTAACGTGCATTTTTTTTTGTTAACAAACCCTGTCAAAAAAACTAGCTTGCCTGTAGATGATAAGGCAGCGTTAGCTGTTACATTTGAAATAGGGATTGTGTGTCCACAATGTAGTGTTGTGTCAAGTTGGAACTTCGTACAGGTGTTGCAATTACTGTCTGTTATGGTGTTGATGACGTGTACAGCATTACCAAGCTCGCTTTCATTGTGTTGCTGTCACATTCATTCAGTGACTCAAGCTCTTCGTCAGACGACGTCTCTACTAATGCCGCATTGGCCTGTTTCAATAATTTTCGGCCTTGACAATCCTTATTATAGTGACCCCAGCTATTGCAGAAATAACATTTAATTGCTCTGTGGTAAGCCATGCGTTTAGCTGTTTGCTTCTCCACCATCTTTTTGAGGTGTTCAGGGTAGGTGGGTGATTTGTCACACATCCCGTAACTGTCGTGATGAAAATTGCAATATTGGCATCTTATTACTTTACCGACATTGGATCGTGGTTTAAATCTACTCTGTGATTGTTTGGAGTATTTGGTGTTCACTACTGCAGCTGCTGTATCATTGTAACTTATGTTATGTTGAAAAATATCCCTATTTGCTGTGAAAAATGCATTCCCCTTCGCCTCGATTTCCTGAATGCTCTTACAGTCCATTTGTTTAAGAACTTGGCAAAAGGTGTGGGGATGGTGCTAACTATTTTATCTATTATAATCAGTTCCTTAAGTTTATCATGGTTATTGTTGGTTTTAGCCGAGTTAATCCATTTTGTGCATATGTCTTGGACTGTACTGACATAATCTATGAAGGTTTGGTTTGGTTGTGGAGATAATTTGGCAAATTGTTGTTGGTAACCTGCAGTGTCTAAAGAAAAATGTTGGAGAATGCGTTGTTTTAGGTACTCATAGTCTTTTCGCATCTCCTGTGGTATTGTCTCTATTACTTTCAGTGGTTCAAGAGCTAAATTCCTCATTAGAATAAATGCCCAATCTGATTTCATGATTTTATGATGAGACATGAGACACTCAAAATTTTCTAAGTAGGCGGAGATGGAATCTCCAGAACAGAAAGCCTTGACGAGACCTTTATATTTATTATATTTTTGTTCTTCTTCTTTGCTTCTTAACTTGTTTATTGATATTTCTGTGTTGGCCTCCGTTTCCATCTGTTTTAGTTTAATCTGTGTCTCGGCATTTAATTGGGCCTGTTTGGCAGCGGCCTCAAGTTCCATCTGCAATTTCTTTTCATCTGCCTCGATTTGCAATTTCTTTTCATCTGCTTGCATTTGCATTTGCAATTTCTTTTCATCGGCCTCGATTTGCAATTTCTTTTCATCTGCTTGCATTTGCAATTTCTTTTCATCTGCTTGCATTTGCATTTGCAATTTCTTTTCTTCGGCCTCCATTTGCAGTCTCCTTTCTTCTCGTTCTATCGCTCTTTCCTCACGGGCAATGTTTTCTGCGTGTGTTTTCTGTGCCCATTCTGACAGTTTTTCTTCTTTGTAACCTAACTTTATTCCTTGCTCAATACATTGATCTAAGCTAGACATTTTGTGTTTTACTTGCTTGTTAAGTTTATAGAGGTAAATCCCTTAGAAAAAAATATGTTGTGTGGTCGAAAATATGGTTAACTCCCCTAATTATTTTGATGTATGAATCAAAATGCCAGGTTATGTTGGTGACAAGGTTATGAATATGCAAAGAAAGCAATATGATGCAAAATAATACATTGATGAAACATGAGAAGTACAGCTTAGACGTACAATGAGTATGAGGTGAAACTTAGCTTTTGATTGAAGAATTCTTCGATGTTGTCTTGTACTCTCGTCACTGTTGGAAAGGTTTCATCGGTTGGACGTGGCACTTGTTGCGGAACAATTTGCTCGTGGAGCGAGAAAACACTAGTCAATGTTACAAAAAAAAAAATGTCAAAATAGTAACATGTCAAAAAAAAAAAAATAGTTTACAGAATGAAAATAAAGAGGCACTGTGAAGGCAATGGTGAGACAATGGACGAGCCCCCATAAAGCCTGTTATGGTCTTACTCTTATCTAAATAATGGTTCGGGTTCATACAGGCAACAATACACTGTTCGCTAGGATATAGAATATTTATTACATACAGTGTACAGTTGGCGCAGTGGGTAAACAGACCCGCGCTTTCTTATCATACATATCACAGATCGTTAATCATCAAACATATAGTTGTCATACAACCATCTAGCACACTATCTAGCCTAAGTATATCTACGAATATCTATGAGTCCCTCTCAGGCAGGCCCTGTTGTCTCTCTCCAGTCCGTTTGTCCCCTGACTGTCTCCGCGTGTCCTAACTCGGCACGGGCGGTAACTCTGTCCGAGTTCCTCGTGGACCCCGCATTAGGCGGGCCACATCAGTGTCCACGGAATCATGGACTTAGTGACCATCTCTTTCGAGAAGGTTCTAGATTGCTCGCGTCCTGCACGACTCAATGGTTTCCCTTGGGCTGGAGTTGCAGCCCTCTATTCTATGTGTAAGTGAGTCGGTGACAGGGAGACAAAGTATTGTTGATACTCCCAACGGGAAACAACAAACTGGAGATAGGTTGGCAAGGACCATTTCCCGTGGAAAGGGTGATATCCAGGACCAACTATCAGATCCGGATCCAGGGAAAGTCGAAGATTTTCCATACCAATCTCTTGCGGAAATACGAAGAGAGGCCCGGAGAAAAAGCAGCTCACCTCACGGAAATGGCAGTTGCAGTGGAGACAGAAGTGGGAACCAACGAGGGCAGGGAATATCCCCTAGTACACCAGGAAACCTACAAGGATGTGCAGGTGAACCCTGATCTGACTTCCCAGGAGAGGGAAAAGATAACCCAGGTTCTCGAGTCTCGTAAGGAGATACTGACTGATAAACCAGGACGAACGAGGTTGGTGGAGTTCGAGATGACTTTGACCACTCAAGAGCCTGTTCGCCAAAAGGTTTACCCAGTGCCATTCTCTAAAGAAAAGGCCCTGGAGGAGGAAATACAGAAAATGTGAGAGCTGATTTCCTGTCGAGACATCCAGCTCCGGAAGAAGAGCAATAGATCATCTGGATCGAACCTCCAAGAAGAAAGAGTTGTTGCGGACTACTCTCTTAGGAGGGGGCCTATGTCGCGAAATAAACTTGTTAGTTCAATCGATGACAAACAAGACCCGACATTTGTCTGAAAAAACACCAGCAACCCTTTGATGTTGTACAGACGGAGAAAAATACGTCGTTAAAACTGTCTGCACACAGTCGGCATTTCTAACTGAGAAACAAAATACGTCGCGTCAAAATGTCTACACAGTCGGCGATTTTGTTATGCTGTGGGTTGTTCGAGAAAACGAATAACAACGCCAAACGTCTGCCACGGCGGTAGTAGCCTTTGAAGTGGAGACGAAATGTCTGAATGCAAGTCGGGATGGATTCTGTGATGTGGGGAGTTCTCAGGTTGAACTATTGATGTACGAGACAAAGAATTTCCCCAAATGAAAGCAAATTTGACAGCAGATTGACTCCAGTTAGTCTAGAATAGGAGGACAAAACCAGACTCTGGACTGATTGGCGTCTAGACTTTTTGGTGACGTCACTCAAGCACCGATATAAAACCTAGTTGCGGTAAACAAGTGGAGTGAGTCGGCCAAAACTTCTGAAGTGTTAAGATCGGTGCATTATTCCGAGTTGTGTTACATGAGAGAGACTATAATGTCTAAGTGGTGATAGCTATCCGCGGACATAGATCCAGTCTGTGATTGCATAGTTTCGATTAGCAACTGGAATAGGCATATGGTAGGCTATTAATCATATCTAACTTAGAGTATGATTAGGAATAGAGTACAGTACTGTGCGGTGATATAATGTATTATAGGTGAGGTGATATAATGTATTATAGGTGTGGTGATATAATGTATTATGATTAGTGATAAAATGTTCTATAAGTGCGGTGCTAGAAAGTATCATAGGAGCGTCGGCACTAGTATTCTATTGTGTGGCTTCAACTAGCTTGTGTGATATATCATTTTACTCAGGGAGTTGAGGACAATGTAGTGGAATAATAATTAGAGAGATTAAGGATGGTTGAGAGGGAGGAGAGGAATGTGAAATGGTAGGATCTTCCAGTAGGGCACCTGCTGGGTTTCCACCCGTTCCTTTATTCTTTCCTGGTGTTTCCATGTCTCAGATCATATGATGAGTTATTTGGCCGTATGACAGAGATCGGATATCTGTTATAGATCTGAGTGCTGCTCAGAGCCTACACTCACCTAATTCCGGCCAGTATTGAGTTGCCCTCACCATAGTATTCTCTATTCTATAGGTTCCATTTACAGGTCCACGTAGGTGTGCTATGATTTTCAACAGTGAAGCTAACACATTTTAGAAGATGATGGCTCAGAATTCGAAGACAGAAGTTGCTGAGACGCCGCTACATTGGGCTTATTCCCAAGTTGGTTTGCAGGAACCTGGCTTCTGCTGAGCAGGACATGCTGAGGAGATTTATGTTTAGCAAGTGATAGGTGTATCACTGAACAGTGAGAACATTGTAGATATACACTACTGATACCAGGAACATTCATACAAATTTATACTGATACCCAGAACATTCAGAGTGTGTTGTTAATATGGGGAATCTTTTAAACCAGTGACACTAGATCCATTAAGATTTCCCCAGTAACAGTGACAATAGTGTTATAATTTTCTGATTAACAATCAGTTAAATAACAGAGTAAATTCATTGTGTGAATCAGATTGAAGACTCTCATTAGACAGTGTTTGTCATGGATGTCCAAGCATCCTAGTGGTTCAAGAGACAACGGAGGAAGTCTTCACGTGACCATAGGAGCATCACCTTGGTGAGGTTGCTTCTCTGGAATACATGGTGCTAGTGTGTTCTCAGCACAGTGATGAGAATGACTATACTCCTGAACACTGATCTGAGTCTATAGACACTTTAGAGTACACGTCACACATTCTACACCTTATACACACACACACTTCTCCTACATATACTCCTTGCTTTAATAAATTTCTTGTTTTTATTTGTTGAAGCTAGAGTTGTCACGTATGTTATGTTGGGGAAGAATGAGAGGTGGCATGATCCAGGAGTAAGAGTGAGAAGAAGGTGTCTTCAGATTGAGGGAGTGTTGTGGACGGAGTCTGCTGGATATCTCCAGGATAGAGATATTGAATTAAAACAAATGTGGGTGTTGATTCCCCTCACTCCAGGGACGACACTAAAGTGGTAAAGAAGAACAAATAACTACTACGACATTCATTCTTTACACACACGACACGGCCTACCCTTTAGAATTTCCAGTTGCCTTGGGATTTTTAACGTGCACAAGCAGCACGCGGGACCCCTTGTTGTCTGCCCTTATACGAGAAGGCTGGGTCTCCGATCTCACTACCCTAGAGATCAGCAAAGGTGTGGTTAGATAGAAATAGTTCTCAGAAACATTCCCATCCCTATGTTGTCATTAGATACCAAAGATTCTCTGAAACATTCCCTGCTCTATGTTGTGATTAGATACCAATAGTTCTCGGAAACATTCCCAGCCGTACGTTGAGATTAGATAGCAATAGTTCTCGGAACTCTCCCAGCTGTATGTTGTGATTAGATAGCGATGGTTCTCGGAACACTCCAAGTCGCATGTTGAGATTAGATAGCAATGGTTCTCGGAAACATTCCCAGCCCTATGTTGTGATTAGATACCAAAATTCCTCGCAAACATTCCCAGCCATATGATGAGATTGAACCTGTACCTTCTGAGCTTGGGACGCACCGTAACCTCTTAGCTGTGGCTCCCCGGATGTTTAGTGTGTTTGCGTGCATTAATACCCGTTGATGAGAATCTGCTGTTTCGAGTGAGGTGTGTTCAAAGCAGCAACAACTTTAATACATGCAATTTCAATGCTCAATTCCTGCAGTCTATTCGTAGGAATTTTATCTTGATTTTATCTCGTCTCCCGTGTTTCACGAAGAATGTTTACAATCACAGAGATGTTGACCTGTCAAATTGTTCCCTCCTCCCACCCGTTAATTTGTTTGTATGGTTGGACGAATGCTTGTCGTTTACAGTGTGCTGTGTCAAAGGATCTGGAAGTGTGTCACTACTGTCAACCTGTTGTGCTTTTTTGAAGCTAACTCCGCCTGGGTGAGACATTTTGTGTCAGTCTGATAAAGTCCGAACTTTCCACCAAGGGCCTAACAGCCTGGGCATTTGATTTCAGCTACATCTGTTTCTGCCTATTTTCCTAGCCTTTCCTTACAATTACTTAGATTACCCTGTAAGGCAGCAATCAATTGTTAACATGACAAAGGCATCCCTTCTCTGTAAACTGTCTGAAAGCGGAAGAGAATCATCGTGTAAAAGAGTTACTGTAGTCAGCATCTTGTAACTGGAAATCACACACACACACACACACACACACACACACACACACGCACAGACATGCACCACGCACGCACATACACACACATATATTCTCACAATGGCATGAATGCATTGAGGGGAGCTGGGAGTAGCCTAGCAAAATTGATCATATATGAGTTAATAAGAAGTTTAGATCATCTCCATGATGTAAAAGTTTTTAGAGGTGAAATATAAATTCGGACCACCTTCTGCTAATAAGTACGAAGGGGCTTCAAATGAAAATCTGAAATGTTTTGTGTGTGTGAATATATTCTGAAAAAGTAAAGAACAAATGTACCGTTTATCTCTGTAGTCACCACTGGGTTAAATGCAAGTCCTCCAGTGCCGATAAAGTGTTTGGATTCCTGTAGAAAAACTGACTTTGGGGTCACTAATCAATGTGCCTGACTCAGGTCATGAACAGAATGTCACAGAAAATCCCGCCGTTCCTACTCCACTCATATACTTGCTGTACTGACCAGCATGCATCTCCATACTGGAACTTCATGAATTTCTATAGGTTTCACCCCTTTATTGATTAGAAAAACAAACTGAAACAGAACGCTGCTCCTCTTTGGTGCATGTCAAAAGTGGAGCGGCCTTATTTAAACGACCCTTATAACGTAACCGTTTTTGTCTGCACCGTTATGTCATGTGCTTAACACTCTTGACATCATTAACAACAACATTGACGGGTTACAAGACAATGGCATGGCTATTGTAATTTCTATCACAATTTTAAGATTGTCATTTGAAGCCCCTTCGTAAAATAAAGCTAGAACTCCAGAGAAATATGCCAACTTATAAATATGGAATTCCTTGTAATGTAGGATATCTCTGAAACCAAGAAACAGTTTATGGTCACAGTCTCTAATAAGTACCACATCTTGCAACAGGCTAGTAGACAAGGACAGCACGGAAAAGAGATGGAACTGGTTAAAAGCACGTATGGAAATCCTTGGAAGAAGAGAAGGAAAACAAAGCACATAAGGGCGGATAAGATACAATATCGCTAGTCAACAAATTTTCAAAAGTTATTTTTAATCAGAATTTAAATACATCATTTCTGATTGATTTTGACTTGCTGATTTCAGATTTAATGAAATTCACCAATAGGCTCTTCTTTCTTTTTTTAAATGATGAATTTAAATTACAGTAAAACAAATAATGTACGCTTGTTTAATTCCCTGGGGCGATCAGTTTTCTTTCTATTTTACCATTATAAAAATTGTGGATACATACTGATATTTCAAAATAAAATTATAGAAAAGATAAAAACATTAATTACATGTAACAGAGGGAAGGAAAAGGAAGACGGTTTCCTTTACTGCGGTGTTAAGAGGAGAAGCGAAACGTTGACCTTGTCCAGGCCATTGAAAAAAAGAATAAAAAGAGGAGAGCAAGGGAACCTCGCACAGCCCTCGGCTGACAAGAAAAGGATACAGAGAGAGATCAGAAGAAACAGGTTCTTGGACAGGGGGTCATACAATTATATAACCCCTGAAAGTAGATCACATGTGTCAAACTCAAGGCCCGCGTGCCACACCAGGCCCGGCATACAATCATATCAGGCCCGAGAGGTCTCGACCGACGTACAAATATATTTGGCCTGAGAGAGAATTTTAGGCAAAAATATGTTTTAATGGCCACGATATAAAGTGCAAATCAATTTCCCTAATTAGCAGCTTGCCAAATGATAGGCTACCTGAGAGAGTCATCGCTTAGATCAGAATAAGCAAAAATAAAAGTTGTGTAGTGAGTGAATGTTCGTTGTTTTATAGTGACCAAGAGATAACCAAGGGAAAAGTTGATTCTGAAAACAGAGCCTTTCAAAGCATCTAACATCCAAGCAGATGTTTTTCACCAAAGCAAAATCACAAACTGAACCTGCTGTGAAAGCAAGTTTTATTGTGGAGGAGGAGATCGTAAAATCAGGCCGACCATTTACAGAAGGAGAGTTTCTGAAGAGCTGCATGATGGAAGTGTGTGACGTCTTGTGTTCAGATAAAAAGCAGATATTTGCAAAGCTAAACCTTAGCAGAAATACGGTTGTTGATCGGGTTTGTGAGATGGTCACTGATGTGAAAACACCATCCTTCCATCATGTGCCATGCCCATAAGCGTGGGCGGTCATGTTTTGCCATCTCACTCGATCGAGTTTCTGAAGCGTTGCATGATGAAAGTGTGTGACATCTTGTGTTCAGATAAAAAGCAGATATTTGCAAAGCTAAACCTTAGCAGAAATACGATTGTTGATCGGGTTTGTGAGATGGTCACTGATGTGAAAACACCATCCTTCCATCATGTGCCATGCCCATAAGCGTGGGCGGTCATGTTTTACCATCTCACTCGATCACCAGAGTCGTGGATCAGCTCCGTGTTCTTGTCTCGACCATGCCACATGGCCAAGCCATCCAGGTATTTACTTCTCGGTCTTCCCCTTGTTCTCTTCTCTTCGATCTTGCCAGTTGTCGCCAAGTTCTCCAAGTCATTTCTTCTCATAACATGCCCAAAAAATTTTGACTGTCTATGGCTAATGACTCTAATAAGTTTACGATCTTCATTTGTTTCTTGAAGGACTTGTTCATTAGTTTTTATGTCTGTCCATGGTATTCTTTGCATTTTCCTCAGAAACCATATCTCCACAACCATCAGCTGTTTTTCAGTTTGATTGCTCATTGTTCACGCTTCACATCCACACAAAAGTACAAGTTCTATGTAGCACTTCAACACTCTTTTTCTCGTTTCAGTTGATATATTTTTATTGGTCAGCATGTTTTTCATCTTGAAAAGGGCTACCATCGCTATGGCAATTCTTGTTCTAATCTGTGAAAACACAGCTGATCGAAAAAGGCAAAGACTTTGCTGCATTCTCCCTTGCTGTCGATGAAAGTAATGACACGACTGACATTGCACAGCTCGCGATCTTCATCCGTGGAGTGGACTCCTGTTTGAATGTTACAGAAGAAATATTGGACATGAAATCCATGCATGGGACAAAGACAGGAAAGGACATTTTTGACAACGTATGTCAAAGTTTAACCTACACAAAGCTGTCTTGGGACAAACTCGTTGGACTGACAACAGAAGTTGCACCGACGATGTGTGGCAAACAAAGTGGATTAGTTGGAAGGATGCGGTTAAAGATGCAGGAGAACTGGTGAATTGATACTGTATCACTGCATCATACACCAAGGATCGCTGTGTGGTAAAGTCCTCAACATGGACGATGTAATGAGCACTGTAACATAAACCGTCAACTTCATCAGAGAGTTTAAATCATCGCAGATTTCAGTCTTTTTTTTTTTTGCAGGAAATAAGAGTCGGCGTCCGACGAAATGCCTTATCCTACAGAGGTACGGTGGCAAAGTCGGGGGAAAGTTCTCAGTAGATTTTTCCGGCTGATCGAGGAAATCTGTCGATTCATGAACAGTAAAGGAACAGATTCCAGTTTTTCGGGATAAAAAGTGGAAATGAGAGTTAGTGTTTTTGTCTGATATAACCATTCATCTCAACAACTTGAACCTGCAGCTCCAGGTACGCGATCACATTATCACTGATATGCATGATGCAGTGAAGGCATTTCAAGTGAAGCTGCGCTTATGGGAAACAAATGCACCAATGCAGCCTGTCTCATTTTTCTTGTTCCCAAGCAATGTTAAATCAAGTCAACGCTGTGGTGTTTCCCAATGCACACTTTGCTGAAAAACTTAGCTTACTTCGCCCCGCGCTTTAGTGACTTTGAAGCACAGAAAAGTAATTTCGAGCTGTTTCGTAATCCATTTGCTATAGATGTAGAAACTGCACCTGCAAATTTGTAGATGGAGTTACTAGTAGAGCTGCAGTGTAATGGGACACTAAAGGTAGAGTACGATACTGTGTGGCCTGCACGGTTTACTCATTTCATTCTTGAAGAGATGCCCCGGCTTCGTTTGCATGCGGCTCGAACCTTGAGCATGTTTGGTAGCACATATATGTCTGAGAAGCTGTTTTTTGTGATGAAGATAACATCACACAGGAGTCGTCTCGCCGTTGAACGCTTGCAGTCCATCATGAGAATCTCAATAACACAGAACATTACTCCCAAAATAAACGAACTTGTAGCCAAGAAAAGATGCCAGACATCGTGCTCTGACAAATTGACATAAGAGTGAAAATGTGTATACCAATAATTTGTTATTATTAAAACTTTTTTTCTTTCTTACTTTATATTAATGTTTAAAACAAGTTTTACTTTTCGGCTTATTGAAAGTGTATCCTGTTCGGCCGCAACCTAACGTGTGATTTGAGTTTTGGCCCCCTGAGCGATTGAGTTTGACATCCCTGCAGTAGATCATAGAGTTGGACGGCCCCTAGCATTGATGAATTTGCAACATAAACTAAACAAAGACTAAACAAACAAATCAAGGAAAATATATGGTTCCTTTATTAATCAAGACTCACAGGTCAAGTATGAAACGCCCAACATTGAAACACAAAGTGCAACCACATGGGCAACTACAGTTCACAACAGGGATCAACAGTGGGTTTGGCCCCACACTTAGACCCCAGTAATTCAGTCAAGTAAATAGTGTCCTGAGTATCACAACCAGATGTCACATTCCTGATCTGACTGGTACACAATACAATAAACAGCAATAGAACCACAAAAATAAACATGGGTGGCTCTTTTATGTGACTAACAAAGTCTCAGGAATGCCCTGACAGCCACTCCACTGCAGGCATCTATGAATCACGGATCAGAATTTCACCGGATCTTCTCGATCCTTCCAGGAGCTTATTCACCTTCCTGATTCGGTCCATGGATTGGAAAAGATTGTCCTTACCTCCCTGATGTAACCCTCGGGCATTTGTGTCCTGCTGATAGACGTGGGTGAGAAATACCCGTTCTGGTTCCCTCAATGTTGAAAATAGACATGTGCACCTCTGACCGTGCCGTCGTTGGTCAGAGAGAAAGATCCTTGGCGCCATTAGTATTTAAAGTGCCTCTAACATTCCGCCCCAGAGTTCCTAGAAAACTCTGGCCGTGTACTGTGAAATAAGTCTCCACTATCCTCACACCTCCTGGTGCCTGTTCATAAAGTTCACATATGTTATAAAAAGGCTCAAAAATATGGCTCATTCCATCATTATTCAGTCGCTGTTCGAGCTCTCATTGCTTGCTTCTTGTAGTCCAAAGTAATCAGTAAGCATTGAAGAGCCCCAATTCCTTGATACCATTTCTTCTTTATTGGCTGCTTGTGATTTACTAGTCAATTGTCCATTCAGTTGTTAGCCATTGCTTTTAGTACGGCCGACACCTCATTGCCTCAACATCAATGAAAAGTCATCGCCCACTGCTGAATTTAACCCTCGATTCAGTATGTCAGGGAACTGTGAAACTGTTTCACTTCACCACACTTGTATGGCTTCTCTCCCGTAACCCTTAAGACACAACGCTGACAAGGCCACATTGGTATTGTGAACAGTGGAACCAGCTCGGTGCACCGAGCATCACTTCTTCTTCTGTTCATGGACCCACTCACCTAGCCCACTGAACCACAGTAAGAGTGGTAACATTATTGTAGCCTTCTGTGTGAATAATAAACTGTATCTTTTGTTTACAGCAGAAGCAAGGTATGTCCATCTGGGATGTGGCTCTGGCATCACAGAATTCTAATCTTGTAAGTGAACTCTGTGAATCGTTTGGTATTGTTTGTTATCTGACATGATGCTTTCAATAACCATTGTGGATTGTCACATTATGTACTGTGCAGGTACCTGAAGTTGATAATTGCCAAGGTGTTTATCCGTGTATCAGTGAGTTTATAATGCATGTCAATGACTTTACACTTGTATGTGGGCACTGCAATACTTTCATGTGGGTCAAGCTGGCGAGGAGCAAACTGTTGTTCTTATAGGGGTATCTTACATCTAATGTATACATGCCACCATGCTGACTGTGGTATGCTTATAGCTCTACTTGATGTGGACTAGAACTAGATTTCTTACTTCCCCTGTGAATATGACTCTACACACACATGACATAAATGTGGACATCACTTCTACGATGACTCTTCACAACACAACAGCAGCATTATTTCGACAGTGTATTATCGTCTCTTTAAAACAAGTCACAAATTGCCTCATCACGGTCATTAAACACTGTTACTAAAACTGCAAACAGATTATACTCGCACTCTACAATCAACTCGGTGGACAAAGCTCTCAGATGACGTCAGCATTCAAACTGTTTCACCAGCTCAGCATATACACAACGTGGCAGCAAGATAAAATTCTGCCATTTGCCATCATCAGTCCGACCCCAAACTCAGCCTATATGTGAATCAATCTTCAAGGAGATGTTATCTCCTGCTCAGCGATTCACCTCAGGTAAGGCGTGATTCACAATCTTCTCATCTTCACGTCAGACTGCGTGAAGCTGTAGGTGGTCTGTACTGGGTGGCCCATGGCCTGTGTAACACTCTTATATAGCACTACAGCTACTTTTCCAATAAGTAATATTTTCTCCTCGTGGACCAAATCTCGACTCTTTAACTCATCTTGTATGGTTTTAAGGCACAATGAATAAATGTTAGTAACAACTGACTGAACAAACAACAATATTTAACTATGTTAGTATTGTAAAAATCTGTTAACTCATGGTGCCTCCATAGATAAGCATTCCCGTACTGCTAAACTAACCTTTGTATCAATCATTCTGCAATGCGCAACTGCCATCATGCAGCGAGCGCGCGCCTAGTTCACTACACGTTAGCAAAAGTACCTCACCCAACGTTGACACAATGTAGTCTCACCTATACCCTACTGCCTTCAGAACCAAAAACTTTCAAGAAAATCAAAAATTTAAGCTAGTGTTCTCTGAGATCACCTGAACCGACGCCCACTGCCATGGATTATCATTCAAAGTATACAGAACAACCCATACCAGTGATCAGCTGAACACCTGATCTAACTTCCCATACTATCAATACCTGACAAAAGTCATCTACAGCTTCTATTCAAACCAGCATTCCCCTGCCAATGCAGTGTCCAAAGACAGGTCCGATGTTACAAAAAAGAAACACTGCATCACCAACACCACGCCAGGATATTCACTGATCCGAAATGAACCCCCCCCCCCCCCCCCATTATTAGATAGTATTATTCCAAAATCCAATAATTTAAAGTTTAAATAAAAACCAAGTAATGCAAACAAAAGTAAATTATTAATTATTTATATCGAACACTATTAATTTTGTAAATACAGCCATTAATAATTATCCTTTACTTAACTTAATTGTTAATATAAAAATTTCCACTAACATATCAAAATCACGATTAATAACCTCTGTACTTCAATATTGTTAACTTATCAACACTATAATACAACCACGTTGATTATAATGCTAACGTAAGTTTTTTTTAAAATATTAATATAGTCCAATATTTCACTAGCAATATAATAAATGACACGTAATAATTGTTTTTAATTACTACTGTATCTGTACTAATAACTATCTTTTAATATTAAATTACAACTTTATATTGTAATGTTTACTCTTAACAATAACTACATTCACTAAGGTTTTAAAGCTCTACAAAGTGTTAATTACATCTCCAATAATCTGACTACGCTATAACTGTACTCTCCAGGGGCGTCACTAGGGGGGGGGGGGTGGGGGGGTGCGGACCGCACCGGGTGACACCATCAAGGGGTGACACCAAAATAAAAAAATTGCAAATTTGACAAAGCAGACATAGCAAAATAACAAAAATTTAACTTTGTCCGAGTTTGTCGAAGTTCTTTATTTATGTTTTACCTGAAGTATTGAAGTTATCTTATATTGTTCAATTTGTTTTCTTTCTTATGTCCTTATTAACTTTTTGACTTATTTTACAAACATTACTATATGCGATTATATATGGTACAGGAACACTCGGAAGAAGACCATGGTGAAAGTCTAGAGGGGTGACACCAAGAGTTTACCGCACTGGGTGACACTAACCCCAGTGACGCCACTGGTACTCTCTATATGGTCTAATAGTCGTTTTATTTAGTTTGATAGGTAACTGCGTACTTACACAATAAAAATTACGAAATTAAGTGTATGACTTCGCACACTGTTTCCACATTTAACAATTACACATTTAATTGACATACGATTATCACGTTACTGATTAATAACGTAGGTTAATTCATCCAAGCACTGATTTCTAACTCCAACAATATAATCTAGTAATTTAATATTGCTAACACAATTGCTCTGCTACTTACTAACACACCAATTGTAAACATTCTTGCTAACTACACCTTAAACTTATCTACTCAACACTAATTCCAATATTGTTCACCTATTCCTAACTAATGTTACACTTTTGCACAATTGTCTTACTAGACACCAATTAACTACTCACGCATCGCGGTAAAATAGTACCAACTAATATCTACACACTTATTATATTTACGTTTCATAATCTTATAACACTGTTTTTCTTAGTCACTCTCAAATGTTTGTTACCAGTCCATTTTTCTACACAGTATTTTGTAAACACAATCGATACTGAACTCTTCCGCATGTCCAATTACTAACAAGGACAATTATTTGTTCAATTGTAAGCTGTCTTTGATATATCTGCAAACTAAAATGTCCATAAGTTCACAGTTCTGCAATTCACACTTCTAATATTCACTCACGATTGGTATTGTTCCTTTTCAATATAAAGTTTTACAATACAATTCTTCACGATGTTCTTATGAAATTCTGGAATTAAGTCCTGCATTAATCACAGCTTTCTTGTGTTGACCTGTATCTGGCCATCGTGTGTTGATATGTACTTGCGTCGACCTCCTGTGTCGATATGGTTGATCTGTGTCTCTACGATCGCTTGTGTTGACATGTTCAATGTCTATGTAAACTATTTTCTAAGTTCATCTAGCAGTCTCTTCATTCTTTATCCTTGATTACTGATTTCTTGTTCTGTTGCGATTTGGATGTAAATATACTATTCTACATGTTGTCATTCATCCGCAAACTATAGTCTTGACCTCTTTGCTACATATAAATTATGTGCCAGTTTCTCTTATCAATCGGTCAGCGTTGACCCAATTTTTCACTGGTTGCTGTGAAACTGAATTTTTCAACCTTTCGTTAACTGTCAAACTCTCCTGTTCAATTAAACAGACTGTTACAGCGCTTTTACAATTAAAGTCCTTTGAGTTTGCGCAAGTTTCAATATTTGTTTTACTATATTGTTTCTATTAATGTGCATCTCATACTTTGACAATTTATCACTTGACTTTCATTTGCATATTCTACTATTCGAAAAATACGTTGTCTATTGAGAAGTTATCGATTTTCACCTTCTGCTGTTCGAAAAATACGTTGTTTTAGGGTGTCCTGTCACGAAAATAAACTTGATGTTCGATGAGGACAAACAAGACCCGACATTAGTCTGCAAAAACAACCGACCCTTTGATGTTGTACAGACTGAGAAAAATAAGTCGTTAAAACTGTCTGCACAAAATACGTCGCGTCAAAATGTCTACACCTGGTCGGCGAATTTTTATGATGTGAGTTCGAGAAACGAATAACAACGCCAAACGTCTGCCAAGGCGGTAGTAGCCTTTGAAGTGCTAGACGGAAAGTCTGGACAGACGCGGGATGGATTCTGTGATGTGGGGAATTCTATGGTTCACAGACAGACTGAACTATTGATGTACGGGACAAAGAATTTCCCCAAATGAAAGCAAATTTGACGGCGGATTGACTCCAGTTAGTCTAGAACAGGAAGAGAAAACCAGATTCTGGACGATCAGTGTCTAAACTTTTGGTGACGTCACTCCAGCCCAATATAAAAAGCGTTGGCCCGTAAACAAGTGGAGTTAGTCGATCACGATTTCTTGAAGTTTGGAAAGATTGGGTGCAGTTTTTTCCGAGTTGTGTTCAATGAAAGAAACTGGGGTGTCAAATTGTTGATATTTATCGGCAGACATAGATCCAGTCTGTGATTGCCTAGTTTCAATTAGCAACCGGAATAGGCATATGGTAGGCTATTAATCATATGATTAGGAATAGAGTACAGTTACTGTGCTGTGATATAATGTATAATAGGTGTGGTGATATAATGTATTATGATTAGTGATAGAATGTTCTATAAGTGCGGTGCTATAAAGTATCATAGGAGCGTCGGCACTAGTATCCTATTGTGTGGCTTCAACTAGCTTGTGTGATATATCATTTTACTCAGGAGTTGAGGACAATGTAGTGGGATAATATTAGAGAGATTGAGGATGGTTGGGAGGGAGGAGAGGAATGTGAATGGTAGATCTTCCGAGGGAGGGCAATTTTTGTCAGTTGCGG
>JACEFZ010014914.1:0-112294 GCA_014155875.1 Cepaea nemoralis | reverse complement strand
GCAGTGTACACCCGTATATTAAAAAGATCAACTTGTAATTGGAATGTTTCATTACACTTTAAACAGCTAACAATTAAACTTGCTGTTTGTACTTTAGTCCGAGTTGAAGCCACCTTCTGTGTCACTGGTCTCCACATTTGGACTCCAGATAGCAACTTTCCCATCTTTGGAGCCTGCCCCTGATGAGACAGATAGCATTTGTGGGTTGAAAAGAACAGTTACCAATCTTCACTTAGAGCGTTCTTTTAAACATAAATAAGTTTTTGTATAAGATTTATATGTTTGTATTAAAACTACTGAGTTTTGGTTGGACATGCTTTGAAGATTTATACAATATAGGTAACATCTTTTTCTGAACATAAGAAGAAAAAGAAAAAAAAAATGTCCACAAACAAAAGTATGTGTCAACAACAAAAAATACAACAATTACCATTAAAGAAATCAAAACAATAATTCACTGAAGAAACCCCTGTCCTTATTTTTGACTCAATGCAGCAAGTGACATTTTTGTAAGTAGCACTAAAAGTGGAAGTGAAATAGAGGGGACCTAAAAACACAAGTGGAGGAGAATTAGAGACAGAGATGAACAATATAG
The DNA here is from genome assembly GCA_014155875.1 of Cepaea nemoralis. Taxonomy (NCBI): domain Eukaryota; kingdom Metazoa; phylum Mollusca; class Gastropoda; order Stylommatophora; family Helicidae; genus Cepaea; species Cepaea nemoralis. The sequence goes on along the minus strand of JACEFZ010014914.1, from coordinate 111,699 downwards.
GAAGGAGATGGACTGAACAGCAGAAGATAGCAAAAGACAGGGTGTTTTTTGGGTGATGGCCTATACTTCAATAGAGGACAACCAATTTACAGAACACAATAAGGGAAAACAAAGGACTTTGCAGTGACTAGCCTTCATCAGCAAACCAATGCATACACAAATCACAACACATAAATATGAGGAAGACACTGCAGTGACTACATTATAGCATAAGAATGGGATGAGAAGAATGGAAGGATGGAGCAATGAGAATAATGAAAAGAAAATGAAAAATACTTTGCTACTTATTTCAGGCTGTGATCGCAATTACAATAAGCAATAATTAAATTTAAAATATCACAAACTTTGAGTTCATTAGTTCCACACTAACAAAAACTTAAACTTTTCCAAAGAAGACAGATGGAGTATGATAAGAAAACTATTGATATCTTTTCTTTTTTTTTCATATCCTTTGCAGGACATTGCAGCAACACCAGCATTTTCATTTTCAGCTGCTGTTGAAGTCTTGGCAAGATTACGCTCAGTAGTTTGCCATTGCTTTCTGAGCGGCCGGCTCACATATCCCGTAAGTAACCAACGTGGCAAGAACCCCTACCGATTCTCGCTCAGCTGTGTTTGCTCACGTGGATAAACAGGATTACAGAGAAAGTCGCTAACCCCTAATTGATATCTACAAGGCCAAAAAATTTAAGAAAACTGGCACAGAAACAGCATAATGTTCCAAAAACTGAAATAATTTAGCCATATTAAACTTGCAAAGAACAGCGGTGGAAGATGTTCCCAGAAGAACAGGCAGGGATGGACATGCACAAAGATGGACAGAGGACACTGGAGAGACATAGGGTATGAAAATGCATGAGGCAGCAGAACTGGTGAAAGACCAAGATTGATTCTGACAGGCCATGATGAGAGTGATGTTCTCCAAAGAGCCTGTTACATGACGATGATGACATGCCTGTAACATCTGCCGAGAGAAACTGAGCACTTAATACAGTGGCAATGATAACAGAGGGAAATTCATCTCAATCAATGTATTCACTTTTTTTTCCCTTTTTTTACATATCCTAATTACAGGACATTGCTGTCAACACCAGCAATGCTGTTGTTGATGTCTTGGCAAGTTTTACGTTCAGTAGTTTGCTATTGCTTTCTGAACGACCAGCTCCCATAACAACACGTTAAAACCCAGCGCAACACGGTCTGCTGCTAAATCGATTGCAGCTGTGCTGCAGGTAAGTGGAATTATGAACCGTGTCCTTAACGCCTTTGCCACAGAGACCGGCTATTTACAGTAGGTTAGTTAATATATGTCCATAAATGTACATAATTTGCCATATTTGAGCAACAAAACGGAGAAGGCTCAAAATTGAGACATGTTGATATATACACGCAGTAATGATAATCACATTTTTCAATAAATTCAAAGCAATGAGATCACTAGAAAATTAGTCTCAATTAATGTATTTACACTAGGTTAATTAATATATGTCCATAAATGTACAGAGTTTGCCATATTTGAGCACTAAATGGAGAAGGCTCAAATTGAGAAATTCTGACATTCACACACTCATATTGTAGCATAAAAATTGAGAAATAGTGAGCAGCTTGGTACAGAATGAGTTAAAGTAACAAATGTATAAAGCAGAAGCAGTTAAATAATTAATAGTAGTCATTAGTCATTAGCCGCAATTCCAACATCACAGCAACGGTTCACTCAGTAATGCTCCATTCCTGTTGCAGCGAACATCACACAAAAGTCTTCTCAATATTTCATGTGAAAAGTGGAACAGACAGCATTCCTGACAAAACCAACAGCATGAACATGCATGCATGCACAAGGCCGCTGCCAGAATGCCAACACAACAATTCGCCACTCAGTTCACCGTTAAAAGGAAGCAGCAGTCATGAGAATAACCAGTAGTTGCACATGCATTACTGCATAATGCAAACCACTAAGTTCAGCAACTGGCCTCCCACCATTTTTCTGATACATGCAGTTCACAATACAGACCACTACAAACAGATGATAAAGCATTCTCCATAAAACCCACACCTCAGTGTCGAACTATGCATTAAGCTCAGTAGCTGAGTGATGGAACCATGTACAACAAGTCCAAATTAAGGAAAATGCATAAGTAACTCATAGCCAGAAGCAAAATGACATCAAGATTTAAACATATTGCCCACCTATATGCCATATTAAGTTAGAAGTTATAATAATTAAAATAATGTGAGTTTATTAAACAAATGTTCAGTGCAGACAGCAGAATCTATAGCTAAGGGTAGTGAATGCAGTTTCACAAACCGGTCATACTGGGATTCAAAGTCAGACGCAGACTATTTCGAAAGAGATCACTTTGCATTGATTTTCACAATGCATAAGCTGCTCAGAAAGTAATGTAAAGCTACTGAATATAAAATTTAAAACAATGTTTTCCTGTAGTGAATTTTAATTACGAAGTCACAAACAAATTGCATGATTTATGCCTGGCATATTTCACTGCATCTCGTCAGGTCTATAATGTAGAAATCACACATTGGTTACTTTATGTACCAGGGTAAATACTGTGAAATTACTATGGCAGACAATTAAAATTACTGTGTGAAGATGTGTTGAATATTAAAGCTTGAAGAATTTATCTAATTTAGTTTATGTTGGATGATTTCTGCATGTGTACATGACGAGATGCAGCAAAATATGCCAGGCAATAAATCATGCAATCTATTGTTCGTGTCTTTGTTATTCGAATATACAGTTGCCTAGAAGATTACAAACAGTCAATAAAGGCTGCAGTTGACTGCCATGTCCTGTATAAGTAAACACAACTAGGTGTTATTTTACTGGGCAGAGGAAAATAATGTAATGACTAAGATAATCTGGCTATTATTAAAGACTGACTGCAACAGGAGCAGTTTGAAACAGAAGTAAATGATGCATGGTGTCAGCAATGAACATGCACTGAGTCTTTTGGTGCAGACTGAGTGCAACTTGGCACTTGTTAACTGCACATAAAACTATGAACCTAACATGATGTACCGAGATTCTGCTGTACATAAAACTATGAACCTGACATGATGTACCGAGATTCTGCTACACAAAAACTTACAAACCTGACATGATGTACCGAGATTCTGCTGCACATAAAACTACAAACCTGACATGATGTACCGAGATTCTGCTGTACATAAAACTATGAACCTGACATGATGTACCTGAGATTCTGCTACACAAAAACTTACAAACCTGACATGATGTACTGAGATTCTGCTGCACATAAAACTACAAACCTGACATGATGTACCGAGATTCTGCTGTACATAAAACTATGAACCTGACATGATGTACCGAGATTCTGCTACACAAAAACTTACAAACCTGACATGATGTACTGAGATTCTGCTGCACATAAAACTACAAACCTGACATGATGTACGAGATTCTGCTGTACATAAAACTATGAACCTGACATGATGTACCGAGATTCTGCTACACAAAAACTTACAAACCTGACATGATGTACCGAGATTCTGCTGCACATAAAACTACAAACCTGACATGATGTACCGAGATTCTGCTGTACATAAAACTACGAACCTGACAAGATGTACCGAGATTCTGCTGCACACAAGGACCTGACCGCATCATCATGAGCTTTGATGGTCTTCCACAGCTGCTTGTTGATAGCGTTATAGATGAAGATAGTCCCATCCTTGGTTCCAACCCACACCTGATATCAAACAGATGAATCACCGATGATTTCACTTTTATTACACTATAATACTGAGAGCCACAGAAGCTAGTATGCTTGCTTGACAGCCCGGAGGTCATGTGTTTGAATACACATTGAGGAGAAACTTTAGAACTGATCTGGCTTTCAGATTGACTCCAGAAATCTGGCTTCCAGATCGACTCCAGAAATGTGGCTTTCAGATCAACTCCAGTAATCTGGCTTTCAGACCAAATCCAGTAATCTGGCTTCCAGATCGACTCCAGAAATCTGGCTTCCAGATCGACTCCAGAAATCTGTTTTCCAGATCGACTCAGGAAATGTCCTGGGAAGTAAAGACAGCCAGCCTGATATTTAAAACATCCACCTGGATGGGGATTGGAACGCAGGACCAGTGGGTGGCAGGTAAGCATTATATTCACTGCATTATTGTGACTCCTCACTAATCACGTTGCTATTAGTAAGAGTGGGGAGAAAACACTACAATATGCACATGACATATTGCATTTGTTTTAGATATTTATGCTAGATTTGCCTAGTTTTTATCTTAGTCTGTTTTCAAGCTATCATTTTGAAAGCATTGCATACCGAGTGTGTCTGTGATTTCAGAATTGGATCTTTATTATCCTGACAACTGAGGCTGGTGAATAAATATTATGTATTCTTTATTTTAATTTCATGTTATGTTGTACTCTGCTCTGTCTCTGTTACTATACACTGTAGTAACAGAGAGTGCAAAGAAAGAATTCTCCTTGAATATCAAGAAACATAACAATAGTGATATCAAAGAAAATGTGACACCAAACTATGAAAAAGAAACAGAAGGGAAACTTCTTAAGCAGGTGGATAGTTTTAAATACCTATGGGCATTTATAATATCAGATGGAAGATGCACAACAGAGATTAAGAGCAGAATAGGGCAAGCAAAGGCTGCATTTTGGAAAATGAAGAGTATCATATGCATTAAGTCACTATCATTGAATGTAAGAAAGAGAGTGCTAAAATGCTATATAGAACCTGTGTTTCTGTATGGCGGTGAATCTTGGAATGTAAATGAACAAATTAGATAGAACTTGGAAGCAACAGAGATGTGGTTCCTAAGACAAATGTTGTAAATTCCTTGGACTGACAAAGTAACTAACAACGATTGCCTTAAAAAGGCTAATGAAATTAGAGCATTATATGCAACAATAAGAAAGAGACAAATGGCTTTCTTTGGTCATGTGATGAGAAGAGAAGTATTGGAGAACATCATGACAACTGGAAAGATAGAGGGGAAGAGAGGGAGAGGCAGACCAAGAGAAATGATGCTGGACGGATTGAGAGGGTGGCATGGAGGAATATCATCAGCAGGGTTGATCCAGAAAACCAAAGACTGAAATCTGTGGAAAATCATGAACACCTATGCCAGGCAGTGGAGGTGGTGGACTAATAGTTCAATGTGCAGTGAGGATGAAGTTTGACTAACTAATACCTCAGTTCAGTCACAAACAGACCACATCAATTCTCACCTTGTCCCCAAACAACAGTATGACGCTGATTCCCCGGCAGTCTGGCCTGAGAATGTCCTTCTTCCTGGTTGTCTTCTCATCCCACACAACCACCTGGCTCTCTCTGCGACAGCCAGCCCAAATCTAATCAAATCATATAAGATTATAATGTACAGATGTACAACAGAGATTACAGAAAGTGGTAGTAGTGGTAGTTAAAAGTTAGTTGTGTATCCTTTACGGATACAGCAGTCAACCCCAGCATTTTTTGGCTGTTCATGATTCCTGGACAAGTTTTACAGTCAGTAGTTTGCCATTGCTTTCTGAACGACCAGCACCCATACCATTTCATAAAAAAACCAATGCAGCTGCGTTTTGAAATTACAAACCACGTCCATAATCCCTTCACCACGGAGCCGGCAGTAGCAGCAGCTGATGCAGTATTGGTAGTAGTATTAGCAGCTGTGGTGGTTACGGTTGTAGAAGTAGCAGCAGCAGTAGAAGTAGTAGTAATAGTAGTAGTAGTAATAGTAGTAGTAGTAGCAGCAGCAGCAGCAGCAGTAGTAGTAGTAGTAGTAGTAGTAGTAGTAGTAGTAGTAGTAGTAGTAGTAGTAGTAGTAGTACTAATAGTAGTAGTAGTAGTAGTAGTAGTAGTAGTAGTAGTAGTAGTAGTAGTAGTAGTAGTAGTAGTAGTAGCAATAGTAGCAGCAACAACAGCAGCAGCAGCACTATCAGTAGTTGTTGTAGAAGCTTGTCAATTTCAGTAGCTCACTCTTGTACGACTTGATGAGAATAGAAAACATGGCCAGTGTGTGACAGATTTCAGTAGCTCACTCTTGTACGACTTGATGAGAATAGAAAACATGGCCAGTGTGTGACAGATTTCAGTAGCTCACTCTTGTACGACTTGATGAGAACAGAAAACATGGCCAGTGTGTGACAGATTTCAGTAGCTCACTCTTGTACGACTTGATGAGAACAGAAAACATGGCCAGTGTGTGACAGATTTCAGTAGCTCACTCTTGTACGACTTGATGAGAACAGAAAACATGGCCAGTGTGTGACAGATTTCAGTAGCTCACTCTTGTACGACTTGATGAGAATAGAAAACATGGCCAGTGTGTGACAGATTTCAGTAGCTCACTCTTGTACGACTTGATGAGAATAGAAAACATGGCCAGTGTGTGACAGATTTCAGTAGCTCACTCTTGTACGACTTGATGAGAATAGAAAACATGGCCAGTGTGTGACAGATTTCAGTAGCTCACTCTTGTACGACTTGATGAGAACAGAAAACATGGCCAGTGTGTGACAGATTTCAGTAGCTCACTCTTGTACGACTTGATGAGAACAGAAAACATGGCCAGTGTGTGACAGATTTCAGTAGCTCACTCTTGTACGACTTGATGAGAACAGAAAACATGGCCAGTGTGTGACAGATTTCAGTAGCTCACTCTTGTACGACTTGATGAGAACAGAAAACATGGCCAGTGTGACAATGTTAATAATACCCTTGAAGTGTTATTTAGTTATGCTGATATGGTGCATAAGGTACCACAGCCCAGAAGCTCTTAGAACCATGGTAAAATGTTAGTTGCACATCCTTTTACAGAACGTTGCAATCAGCCCCAGCATTCATTGGCTGTTTGTGAATTACTAGGTGATTCTAAGTTCAGTAGTTTGCCATTGCTTTCTGAATGGCCAACTCTCATATCATCGAAATCAATGCAAAGCTATCTGCTCCCAAATCGACTGCAGCTTGTTTTGAACCCCTGACCTGGTGTGTCAAGGAATTCTGAAACTGTGTTCACTAACTTTAAGACTAATACGTCAACCAGAACCATGTAATATCTCAATTACTTTATTAGAAGCACAGGCTAATTTATCACAAATAATTATATGGATATTAATTACAGGCTCAGAAGCCAAAAGTAAATAACTATTCTTGTTTTTAATTGTTAATTTTGTAACAGATTATCATAAAAATCCTAACATAACATGAAAGAACTCATGGCGTATTATGATGGTAGACCAAACAGATTGTCTGGAAATGTCATAATTTACTGTCATAAATGTTCTCTCATGTAATGCACTTTCTAACATATCATAATTTCTAAAGCACTGTTACAATATTTAAAACAATGTATGATGAAATATCTAAAATATTACCATTAAATTTACAACATACTTCAAGAACTGTCTATGATCTTATAAAAAAACTGAACCCTACCTTGTTTGTTTAGCCACTAAATAAAACACCACTGAATTTCATTTCACAGACCAATATAGAGGGTGTTTGTAAAGTCTCACTACACTTTATATGTAGAACAGCTGTTTGTTGGAGAGTATGTTGGAGAGTATGAGAGAGAGAATTAAGATTATTTCAAGATAGCATTAATACAAGAACCAGTTACTTGATATTGTTTTTCCCTCTAAATTTTACGGTTCTCTACTTCTTGCCCTAATGAAATTTGTTTTGTAATGTAAGTAGACCCGCAAATCACATTTTATGTAGATGTCTAGACTTGTTCTAGTATGTGTTATTAAATTTAGCTTCAATTTTTATGTATACTGTGTAAGGGTGGGGGGGGGGGGGGGGGGGAGATTTATAGGGAGGAAATTCGAAAGGGGGGAATGAGGTTCTGAACACTATGGTAAAGGGGGACTTGGGCCAAAAAAGATTGAGAACCACTGCTCTAAAGGTTGTGAGGTCTGTTTCCAGACTACATCATGCAGTTCAAGAAGGCCATTTTCTCATGGAGGGTCGTTGTTGCAACTATGGAGTTTATATTCTTTGTGGCACTTTTGATTGGCTATTCTGCAAAAATTGACAGAGCAATATGGAATAAAACCTGGTGCAATGAATCTCACCTCTCGCCTATAATACTCCCTTTAACCAAATATATTCCATATAACACTTTAACACTTTTTTTTCTCACTGCAACTGGATTTCTTTTATTAGCGAGCACGTTTTCCATCTAGCAGAAGTCTACTCTTGCAATGAGTGAGTGAGCTGGTGGTCGGAGACATCTGCCAAGTCAAATATGGTAAGTACGAGGGGAAGTCAATGAGTAAGTTAATGCCAAGTGTGTCATGTCATACAACTATTTCCCTTGTAACTGTCAAGTGTGTCCTGTCTTACAACTTTTCTGCTGCATTAGTCGAGTGTATCCTGTCTTACAACTTTTCTGCTGTGTTACTGCCAAGTGTGTCATGTCATACAACTTTTTCCCTCGTTACTGTCAAGTGTGTCCTGTCTTACAACTATTTCCCTTGTTACTGTCAAGTATGTCCTGTTTTAATCTCTACAAGGCATTCTATTCAACATTATGAATGTCCTGAGACAGTTGAAACAATTCACTGGTTCAAGTTATTTTCAAATTTACTTACAACTATATATAAGTATAATTCTAACCTCATCATTAAACACTTCAAAACAATCCAGCTCTAGAATCTTTCCTGTGTTACCATCTGGCATGTGAGTGAATGTCTGCAGAGGGTTGCCTTCCATGTCCAAGGCAATGATGTGTGGCCAGGTTCCTGGGAATCAGTGTGTTAATCAATCAATATGTATTCTTTCAAAGACTAAAAAACATATTTTACATTTTGGAGTTAGCGCATATTTTTACCATTACATAATTATAATCAAGTATTTCAGCCATTGTGCTGGTCTTTAATCTTCTTGATCATTCTATTCCATAGGTGTCTGTCTTGTGCAGCCCTCTTTAATTCCATATATGTTTACATTGATGTCTGCAGTCTCTTTTTACCCAGTACTGTGTTTCCAAGACTTCCTTTATTCACAACAATGTATTCTCTTAGTGAATTTAAACCAATAGAAGCCATAGACAATCATCATCATCATTATCAAGTGTCCTGCCAGCTGGCGGAAGTGTTCATGGCTCTCCACAAAACTCGGTCTTTGGTTTCTGGATCAACTCTGCTAATGATATTTGTCAATTCCACCGTCTCAATACATCCAGCATCATTTCTCTTGGTCTGCCTCTCTTTCCGTTGGTCTTTCCAGTAGTCACAATGTTCTCCAATGCCTCTCTTCTCTATAAACACTGGGTTGCATAATTAGTTGCCTGACATATTTTGCTGTGCCTCATCAGGTGCCGCATGCAGAGTGGTGTGTGTGTGTGTGTGTGTGTGTGCGTGCATGCATGCATGTGTGCGCGTGTGTGTGTGTGTGTGCGCACGCGCATGCGCGCGCACACACACACACACACACAAGAAGAAGATAAACAATATTCCCAATACACCTATTAGCTTGTAAAAGGGTCCTTTACTTTACTTACCCTCAAAGACGCAGGACATACAGAAAGAAAGAAGGGAAAGAATATAGAGGTAAAAGCTAGAAATAAACGTTGAGAAATTAGAATACATATAATACAAATGAAATCAGAACAAAAGAGAGGCTACATAATTGAGCAATGCAGAGGCAGTACTGTTTTTTCTGACCAGTTTGGCACTGGGGTAGATCCAGCCACATGAAATGGGTACCAGTTGTTTCAGATTTTTCTGGAAAGTGTCTGCGAAGGAGAGATGGCAATGAAACAATTGTTCACCCCACCTCATGTCATGGCCTTGAATTAGGCCTAGGCCTAACAGTGCACACTCCCACAACAGTATTTATTAAAGAACTACCTTTATCTAATCAATAATAAAGTCAAATACATAAATTAATGTATTCTGTCCAAGACAGTTGTTAAAAGAATTCATTAAGTCATCATCATCATCATCATGTGCCCTCATAGGTATTCATGCATCTCCACAGATCTTGGATTGTAATGTTCTGAACCAATTCTACTGATGATATTCCTCCATCATCTCAGTTCATCCAGCATCATTTCTCTTGGTCTGCCACAGTCTCTTCTATCACTGACCTTTCCAGTGCTAATACCTTTCTTCTCAATACATTACCAAAGAACACTATGTGTCTCATTATTTTATTTTTTTTTTGCATATCCTTTACAGGACATCGCTGTCAACACCGGCCTCCTTATTATAATTTTTTATAATGTCGTACTTTTAGTAGCCTTTTACAGGCACTCATTAATTACACTGGTAGTCGAAGGTATTTGCAACTTACATTTCAGAAACCACAACTCTGTTGCCTTCATGCTCTTCCTAATTTATTTTTGTTCCATAATTCATTGACATTCAGCAGAACTGGTTCTATATATAATTAAGTAACTTGTTCATAAAATACTAATTATAAATTTAACTGCTGTTATCCAAGACAATTGTTATTAAACCCACTATATTTAAGCTGCTTCTTCAATACCATCTATTGCAGACAGTTATTACTTTGACTCTCTAACAACACAACTGAAATTATAATGAAATGTTGGGTCGAGTTGAGTTGAGTTGAGTTGAGTTGAGTTAAGCTAAGAACCAACATCACAGCACTCAGGACATTTACTTACACGCTCTGTCTCACTGTACAACAGCCAGTGAAGAGTCATACTACTAATCATTTTAACTGCTATCTGATTGAAAGTTCTCCTGGACTATAATGAAATGACTGTGACATATTCACCAGTGCCCTGTGCTGTGTACAACATCACCCCCGAAACAGTCTTTCAAAATGTCTCTCTAAAATAAACCAGATGTTTCACTTCTTTTGCTATCATATGTAAATTATTTATCACATCTTGAATCCATCTACATTATGGTACACTTCCCTCTGTAATTATCTTTTCTAACTTTCATGTCTTTTTACATACATATCCAAAATATTTCATTTAACTTATCTGTGTTTGTTTTAACTGATTCAGTGCCAAACAAAAAGAATGTTTGGACCAAACACAGTACACAATCAAATCAACAAGTACAATAATGTAAATTTCCATTAACTGAGCACTGAAATTACGGAAGATACCAAGAAACTTGAATACCATATCTTGAATATCTTGAATACCTTGAATATCAAGAAAACCCTTGAATATCAAGAAAACAGTAACAATGGTGATATCAAAGAAAATGGGGACACCAAAATGTGACATAGAAATAGAAGGGGAAAAATTCTCAACCAAGTGGATAATTTTAAATACCTAGGGGCACTTATAACATCAGATGGAAGATGTACAACAGAGATTAAGAGCAGAATAGGGCAGGCAAAAGCCGCATTTCAGAAAATGAAGAGTATCTTATGCAATAAGTCGCTATCAATGAATGTAAGAAAGAGAGTGCTAAAATGCTATAGAGAACCAGTTTTGCTGTATGGCAGCGAATCTTGGAATGTAAATGAATAAATTAGGAAGAACTTAGAAGCAACAGAGATGTGGTTTTTAAGACGAATGTTGCAAATTCCTTGGACTGCCAGAGTAACTAACAACGATTGCCTGAAAGAGGCTAATGAAACTAGAACACTATATACAACAATAAGAAAGAGACAAACAGCTTTCTTTGGTCATGTGATGAGAAGAGAGGCATTGGAGAACATCGTGACAACTGGAAAGATTGAGGGGAAGAGAGGCAGAGGCAGACCAAGAGAAATGATGCTGGATGGATTGAGACGGTGGCATGGAGGAATATCATCAGCAGAGTTGATCCAGAACACCAAAGACCGAGATCTGTGGAGAGCCATGAACGCCTATGCCAGCCGGCACGGCACTTGATGATGATCAAGAAACAAAACAGATAACACGATCAACCTAGTATGGTGCTATATCATCCTTCTGTCCAAATTGGAGGTCACATGTGGCGATATATTAACCTTCAGCACTGTATCACATACAAACCAACCTTCTCCAATATAAAGAGCAAACCAGTATTGGGGAATAAACCTGTAAACATAACACACCAGAGCTTGTTATTATAAAGAATAAACCTGTAAACATAACACTCCAGAGCTTGTTATCATAAAGAATAAACCTGTAAACATAACACACCAGAGCTTGTTATTATAAAGAATAAACCTGTAAACATAACACTCCAGAGCTTGTTATCATAAAGAATAAACCTGTAAACATAACACACCAGAGCTTGTTATCATAAAGAATAAACCGGTAAACATAAAACACCAGAGCTTGTTATCATAAAGAATAAACCTGTAAACATAACACACCAGAGCTTGTTATCCTAAAGAATAAACCTGTAAACATAACACACCAGAGCTTGTTATCATAAAGAATAAACCTGTAAACATAAAACACCAGAGCTTGTTATCATAAAGAATAAACCTGTAAACATAACACACCAGAGCTTGTTATCATAAAGAATAAACCTGTAAACATAACACACCAGAGCTTGTTATCCTAAAGAATAAACCTGTAAACAAGACATAACCAGAGCTTGTTATCGTAAAGAATAAACCTGTAAACATAACACACCAGAGCTTGTTATCCTAAAGACTAAACCTGTAAACATAACACACCAGAGCTTGTTATCATAAATAATAAACCTGTAAACATACCACACCAGAACTTGTTATCATAAAGAATAAACCTGTAATCATAACACACCAGAGCTTGTTATCATAAATAATAAACCTGTAAACATACCACACCAGAGCTTGTTATCGTAAAGTTTGATACTTCGAAGGCTATGGGTTTCAGACAGTTGAATTTTCTTCACAGCCCTGAGTGTCTGTAGTTCCCAACGAATAATGGTTCCATCCACACTAGCACTGTAGGCATATCTGAGGAGTAAATATACAAAATAAAACAATTTTTCAAATACATTTTTTATTAACATCATTTAAAATCCATGCTTACTGGTTGTACATTTTCAGTGCAAATCCAAACCTCAGAATATGATGTTAAATTTGCTTATGCTTCAGATTTAGAATGAAAGATGCTGAAAAATATGTAAAATACATGTTATTTGACAAGGCTTCAATAAACAGATGCTGTAAAATCAGTAAAATATATGTGATCTGGGAAGACAGCAGAATAACACATATTGAAACATCAGTGAAATACATGTGGTCTGGCATGACCTTAAAACAAATGCTGAAATATCACTGAAAAATGTGATCTAGCAAAGACTAAAAAAACAACAGATAAAGGAAAAATCAGTGAAATACATGGGATCTGAGAAGACTGCAGAATGCATGCTGAAAAGTCAGTGCCATGAATATGAACTCGTCCATGTTTATTACAACATTTTTGTTTATCAAAAGTTACATCTTCTGTTACAATCTTAATGGGATAAAAACATGTCAAATTCCCTGCTTCACAACTTGAGATGCATTGGGTATATGGTGCCTGCCCCATATTATTATAGACCAGTCAGGACTTAATGGCGATGTGGTCAATATTAATCTACCTTTACTTCCCAGAGTATTTTCTGGTACCCATTTTATTCTAGGTCAATCTGGAAATTCAGGTCAAGTTTTACAAAATATTTGCCTCGATGAGGATTCAAACACGTGATTGCTGGGTCAACAGACAATAATGCTAGCCATTGCGCTAATTGCTCCTGATAAAGGGTAGAAGGTCTGTATTAAGGCCCATATTTCTGAACATCCATGATGGATAATAAGTATTCTTGGCAGTTATTGTTTACAAATTGTTATTTTGTCCTAACTGTAACTTTAAAAATATTCCTTTTATAATCAGATTTTCACTTTTGTTTTACCAGGGCTCATAAGGGAAGCAAAGTACAGTAGCACTGTCACCTACCATGCATGTTATAAGAGGCTATTATACAGGATTGGCATGACACAAACTGCCTCATCCCATAAAACCTTAGCTGAAAAATCAATCTAATCATGAACAAGTCTACAAAGGGCTTGCTGTGAGTGGCTTGTATGTGGATTAAAGGCATAAACTGCATTGGAAGATGAAAGCCAACAGGAAAGGAAGAAGAAGAATCAGATTTAACATTAAAGGGAAGGGAATATCTTGCATCAAATAAGGAGAAAACCATCATACTGTATTTAGAATTAATGTCACTTCAGCCAAGATTAAACAAGAGTTAATTACTCTCACTGTGTAAATCAGAGGGGCTGAGTGGTCTCGAGGTATGGTGTCCACCTTGAGTGCTGGAGGTCCGGGTTCAAGCCCCGGTAAGGGCCGGGATTTTTTCAACGTGGACTTCTAGTAACAAAATTTCCCCCAATCTCTTGATACTGAGATCAGATGTCCGTGTGTATTGTTGCGCATGTAAAAAATCCCTTGCCAGTTGGAAATCGAAAAAGAGTAGCCTAACGGTGCTGTCCAGGCAAAATTTTGAGTTAAAAATCTAAACAAAATATTTCAGGATCCTTGCCGGTGCTAAGGAGTTCATGCACTGAGCTTAAATTTTCTGGACTTAGGCTTGAGTAAGGAGTAGAACGGAGCACTTATGGGTTACACCTGTGCTGTGATGTTGATCCGTCGACTAAACTAAACTAAATCAGTAGAGTTATTTCCCCTACAAATATTTACCTGCCCTGATTTGCGAGAACAATATCTACAACCAAATCCGGATGGTCGGTCAAGGTGTTGTTACAGCTCACTGTCTCCGTCTCAATAATAAAGATTCCGTGAGAGCCTGCCCAGACTTGGGTTTCACCAACCGATATTAGGGTAGACTGGTGAAAAGAAATGAAAATATTCATCTAGTCTCATTTCTGTATTCAAAATTCAGTCCAATTTATATTATCATTATTCGTAATGCCATTGTTTGTAGTTTAGTTAATTCCTGCGTCCTTTATAGGATGTTGCAATCACACCCAGCATTTTTGGGCTGTCAGTGAGTTTGTCATTGCTTTCTGAACAGCTGCCACTCATACCAATGTGAAAATCAACGCAGAGTGGCCTGACTCCTACAATATAAAATAAGGAGCCGTCGTAGTGCAGTGGCTAGCACATGTGCCTGCCGACCTGGTGTCATGGCTTCTAATTTGCTTCGAGGTGGCTTCTTACAAAAACTGACAGGTTAAGCCAGCTTAAAATGGGTGCAAGTAAATATTCTGGGAAGTAAAGATGGCCAGGATGGCACTGACCACATGACCCACTGAATAGTGTTTGGTCTATAAAAGTATGGGGCTAGCACCATATGTCCAATGCACCTAGAGCCCAGGTAAAATGACTGTTACTTTACATTTCACATAGTAATTATGTGTGTTTTAATTATCTGTAGTGACATTACATTAATATAATTATTTGTAATCATTACTTTTAATATTATTTTATTTGGCATTGTTTTTATTGCCAACAATAAGAAAGAAACAAACAGCTTTCTTTAGACATGTTATGAGAAAAGAGGCATTGGAGAACATCATGACAACTGGAAAGATTGAGGGGAAGAGAGGCAGAGGCAGACCAAGAGAAATGATGCTGGATAGATTGAGACAGGTGGCATGGAGGAATATCAGCAGCAGAGTTGATCCAGAACACCAAAGACCGAGATCTGTGGAGAGGACATGAACTGCCTACGCCAGCTGGCATGGCACATGATGATGATGATTGTTTGCAATGTCTTTATTTATACGACTTTTATTTGTAATATCTTTATTGATTTGATATTATTTATAAAGCCATTATTTATGATTATTATGGTTATTATTTTGGTTTTCATTAATTTAAATGTCATTATTTATATTGTTATTATTTGCAATGTCATTATGTGGTTTGCTATTATGGGCAATGTCATTACTGAAGAGTCTGTAATGGACAACTATAATTCTGAAAATCATGACATGATCTATTCCATTGAGATCATGGTATGAATAATTAGAGATAACCATAGTAAAATATAATAATTAATGATAACCACACTATGTATTCATCTGTTACCTAATTACTACCAGTTCTAATCCTTCAAAAGTCCCTCTGAGCAATGGGCAGGAGTCTGCTGACAATGATATACCTATAACCCATGTGAAAAACATGACCATACAAGGTCTAATCAAAATCAATCCATACATGCTGTGCTCAATCAGACCTGGTTACATTCTAATATGAAAAACATGACCATACAAGGTCTAATCAAAATCAATCCATACATGCTGTGCTCAATCAGACCTGGTTACATTCTAATATACCTCTCTGCAGATGTGAAGTTCCAGTACTGACCTTCCAAACCTCAATGGTTTCTGAGATTGGGGAGGGGAAGGAGGGCTATGCAATAAAATCCCCATGGAGACAATACTTTGGTACGGAGGCAGGAGGAAAGGCAATACACGAAAATTAATCCTATAGATGCAAGTCTTTTTTAGGGCATAAACATCTGGAAAGCCAACGCATGAAACTTAACTGATTCAGTGCCAAAGGATAATATATCGCGCCAATTTATTGCCATACTAGGGTCATCATGTTATTTATTTTGTTTTGTAGTATCTTCCACAATTTCAAACTCTCTGTGAACAGAAACTAACATTATAATACTTGTTCATTTGTCTGTTGTATACCATGTTTGGTCCAAACTTACCTTCTGTTTGGCACTGAATCAGTTAAGAGTCAAAACACAGAATTCCAGAAGATTTATAAACAAAGCAAAACAAACAAACCCCTTCAAAAGATACAGACAAATTATTCTGAGGTAGGTTTCTTAGAAAATATGCCTGTATATGGATGTGAAGCTTGGACAATGAGCAGTCAAGCTGAAAAACATCTGATGGCTGTAGAAATGTGATTTCTGAAGGAAAATGCAAAGAATACCATGGACAGACAGAAATACCAATGAACAGGTCCTTCAAGAAACAAACGATTAGAGACATTAGACGCAGACAGTCAAAATTGTTTGGGCATGTTATGAGAAGAGATGGATTGGAGAACTTGGTGACAACTGGTAAGATCGAAGGGAACAGACCAAGAGGAAGACCTAGAAGCAAATACCTGGATGGCTTGGCCACATGGCATGGTCGAGACAGGAACATGGAACTGATCCACGACTCTGGTGATCGAGTGAGATGGCAAAACATGACCGCCCACGCTTACTGGCATGGCACATGATGGATGGATGGATGTCCCTGACACACAGAATGACATAAAATAGCATATAATATTACCACAGTATGTTTGGTTTGTACAAAACTCCTCTCCAGTGTCCAGTTTGTGGCATCAAAAACTCTCACTTTCCCATCTCCCATGCCACACCACAGTCGTGGAGAATTGCTGTTGCTTGAATCTGGTCAGGAAAAGAGGAACATTTTCATGACTAAACAAACTCATAAATTAAAGACATAGCAACCACCATTAAGTATTTCAGTAATTCAGTGCACTAGCTTCACTTTAAGTATACATGTGTAGTCTTCAGGTTGTAGCCTAAATCACACACAGTTACGAAATACTGACAATGTGTAATGGTTTTTGTCAACAAGTGATTCAATCATCATCATCATCTGCCTTGCCAAAGCATTTATGTATCTCCACAGGTCTCATCCCTGGCATTCTGGATCAATTCTATTGATGACATTCCTCCATGATATCATCATCATCATCATCATCATCATCATCATCATCATCATCATCATCATCATCATCATCATCATCATCATCATGTGCCTTGCCAAGGCATTTATCTCTCCACAGGTCCCGGTGTTCTGAATCAATTCTATTGATGACATTAATCAGGCCATCAAGCATCACTTCTCTTGTTATGCCTGTGCCAGTTAGTCTGCTGATCTTTCCAGTCTTTACAATGTTCTCCAATGCCTCTCTTGTCATTATGTGATCAAAGAAAACTGTTTCATTCTTAAAACTGTGTCTAATATTCTACTTTCACTATCTACTTCCAGGCAATCAATATTGGTTACCATGGCGTTCCACACTGTTTGCAATATTTGTCTCAGAAACCACAAACCACTGAGACGTGACAATAGAATGATGAATGATGAAATGGAGTGTTACAGTATGTCACAAACCACCGAGACGTGACAATAGAATGAAGAAATGGATTTTGATTGATTGATTGATTGATTTAGGAACCGACATCACAGCATTCGGGACATTCCCATAAGCGCTCCGTCCCCATCCTCAGCAACCAGCGAAGAGTTTCAACACTAATAGTTCCAGTAGCAATCTGATTATATGTCCGTCTCGCCTTTCCTCTGAGCGTCGAGCGTCGGCCAGATCCCCTCGTCACTCCTCGCTGCCTCATTCTAACCAGACCATGGTGATCCATTTGCTCCTCCGAGGTGTACACGTGCTCCCACAAGGCCGCAACCACATCTGCCTTGTCATGCATCAATACTCCACCAAGTTTTGCCGAGCCAGCCAATCTGCCCGCCTGTTCATTCCCCAGCACACCGGCATGCCCAGGAGAAAAGATCCAGGTGATGCTTGCTACCCATGACCTCCGAAGCGAAGCAAGCCACTCTGCACGAAGCTTGCCTGTTCTCACCCTTCTCAGCATGCTTTCTGAGTCAGTTACAATCACAATGTGTGTATGTATCATGTTTTCTATCCAGCGAAAAGCTGCACTGACCGCCTCCACCTTCATTCTTAAGCTAGATGTAGTGTCATAATATGCTAGGCTCTCCTGCACCAAACGCCGACCATTAGTTTTTGCCAAGAACCCCCAGGCACTTCTCCTACCTCTCAACACCGACCCATCCGTGTAGATAATCACATGAAGAAATGGAGTGTTACAGTATGTCACAAACCACTGAGACGTAACAATAGAATGAAGAAATGGAGTGTTACAGTATGTTACAAGTGGCACTGACATCAAATATCTTAACAGTAGTTCTATTTGACCATAGTTCACTTAACAGATACACAAATATAAACATGCTGCCACCGCCCCTTCACATTCATATTTAATAACATGACATTCCACATTTAAAGTGCTCTGTTAACTTGGCCATCATGCTCATAGATCAATTCCTAAACATTTCCCACCTTATAACACAGAAGAGCTTTTACTCAAGATCTATTTATATCTACTACAGCTCAATTGTAAACGTAAGTATCCCCATCATTATTTTTTTTGGGGGGGGCGCTTGCTCACTTTGAACTCAAGCGTAGTCCATACACACTACTTCTAGTTGTGCTGGACTGAATTTTGTGTGTGGATTTACTTTCCCTATTAACAGTGTCCCTTGCCATCAGATGAACCCACTCCATCTTCAGAAGTACTTGTAATTTATGTCCCCAAGTCAAGGACGATAGGTCAACATTTTAGTCCAACTGTCCAGTGTAGGGTTAAACCCCTTACCTCGGCATCAGCACACCGGATGTTTAAGAACAAACGTTCTTATCCATTCAGCCGTGCTGCCCTATCATTCTTATAGGCAGTGAATACAATTCCAATTTTATATTTTCTGAATGTCATTGTCACCTAATAATTTGATTTCCTGTTCAATCAATTCTTCATTTAAATTACTTAATTAATTTTCAGTGGCTCTGTATCTTAGTTGTTTAACTTTAGTTATTGTAAAGCTGTTTAACTTTACTTATTATAAATTATAGCAATGGGTAATTTGTCCAGCATTCTTATATATACCGCCATTACCCTCTTTGGACAACATTCACCTCCAAATTAATATCCTGTGTGTGTAAAACAGTGGACAGCCGCTATTTGTGGCCGACTCAGTCATGGGATTATTAATATGAGCCAGGGATGGACCCTAATATAACGTCTCTTTGAAGTTAAACAGGGTAGTGTTAACTGTATAATCAAAATTGAAACCAGCATTCCAGAATTTCCCAGAGCAATTTCATATCTGTTCACCCTTCCTGGCGGACTTGGTGATATGACCTTTGCTTAGTGTAACTGCTGTGTTTTCTCTTTGTAGAAGATGAATAACACAATAATCCTAGCAGACTCAACCCTGACCTTGTGTGATTTGTTTCTTTCTATCATTTGTCTCTGTACTACTTTGTGTCTACAATATCTCTCTCTCTCACTCTCTCCATCTCTCTCTCTCTCTCTCTCTCCCTCCCCTCTCTCTCTTGTAGAGTGACAAACAGGGAGAGAAATATGGCTATAATATATAAAAACATAAGAGTTATATGACAAACATCACCTACACATATTTATATTTTCATATATTTTCATATAACTAAAGATTTCTTCTGAGCTTATGAGAAATGGAACCTTTTATTTGATATTATATTCTATAAGAATATATTCATTGAATTCTGATTCAGTGTTTATTTAAGACTATACTAGTGAAATTATTAATTTGTTCACATTGTTATGACTAACAGATAACATAATTTTTCTATCATATTATTGGTGACTGACACCTTGCTGTCTAGACAGATGATAGTTTGTTACATTGTGCTTCAAATATGGCATAACTGCTACAACCCCTGGATTGAGGGTTGTTGTTATTACCACATTATTATATGCACCCTGTTTACATATTGTTTAACTAATTCATGCATTTAAATACAGCCTGAAGATTAATTACCTGAAGTGTATAACATAACTTCAACTGTTTTTCTTTCACGTTGCCCAATGTTCGGGTCCACTCGATGTTGTAAGGCTGAGACGGTGTCCTTTGGCAGATTGTGACGATCATCAGCCATGTAAGCCGTGAAGAAACTCAAAGTTTCTATGGCACAGTTCACCTGTCCATAATGAGTAACACACTCGTCTTGTCCACTGGAAATAACAATGTATTATTGAAAAATAAATACTGATATTATAAACATAACTGAATGAGACTGAGTTCAGTTGAGTCAAGAACCAACATCACAGGACTCTGGACATTCTCATATTGCTCTGTCCTCATCTTCAACAACCAGTGAAGAGTTCTAATACTAATGGTACCAGTAGCAGTCTCATGATGTGTCCATCTGGCCTTTCCTTGGAGTCCTGAATGTCAACCTGATCCTCTGGTCACTCCTTGCAGCACCATTCTGTCCAGACTGTAAATATCTATCTGTTCCACTGCAATATACACATAATCCTAATTGGCCCCGACCACGTCGGCCTTATCACTGAATGAGATTAAGGCCAGGCAGTCAGGTTAGATAAGTCAAGCAAATGCCTTGCCTTATCAGGGCCCATAAAGACAGTAAACTACAATAATCGGCATAAAAGGCGACTAAAGAAGGTTGGCATGGGATTGGCATCCTAATCCCATAAAAAAGGGGTAAAATCCAACAAACCATGAGCAAGCCTAAAGAAAATGAAAGAAGCACAACTTGAAAGGATGTTCATCTCCTATAAAAGCATGATGTGATGCAGAGAAAGCCATAAGGAGTTTAGATCACTGACTTACCTCCCTTCACCTAGAAAAATCTCAAAAACCGGCACCTGAAATGTTAGACTATGTATGAATTAGGATTTGGTAGGGAAAAAGGAATTTCATCAGAATATCACTTAAGGATTATGCAAAACAAGTTGGAAGGAAACAGGAAAAAAAAATTAAAAGCATACATGAAACAGTGCTGCGCTCAGGCCATCCAGAGTAAAATTCCCCTCCTGGTGAAAGAGTGATCCTAATAATATCTAAAGAAACAGGGAAAGCATTAACAGGGTAGAAAGCAGTGAGTTCAGAGATGGTACCTGATGATGATGATTGGTATAACAAAAATTGATAGTTAATGCAATGACACACTTACAAATGTTTGGTTTAACACCAACAAACAGGCAATCTGTTCGCGTTTGAGAATTAACATTTTTGACAAGTTCTATAACTCCAGCCAAGCAAGTTTGGTGGTTACTTCAATGGATGTGGGGGGATGTTTAATGGTTAGCTTAGGAGGTAGAATACAATTATTTTTCTGATTCTGTAAAAATCCAATAAAATGAACCTGGTCTGCTTGAGCTGGAAGCAGACTCCACAACCTTCGATCTATTCTGTCCCCATTGGTTAGCTTACATGGAGTCATGCTTTCATACCTGTACCATGACTGTGACTACATTAGTGCATTAGTATCAACTTGAGAACACACCTTCTGATGATTGCATCCAGCAACAACACATTCTGAACAGCCTGGCCAATGGCAGTGAAGTCCTTGGTTGCTTCTGCCACAATCTTGCCAGCTCTCATCTCCTCAATCAGGACACACCATAGGTTGCGATCATTTTTCAGCCAGGCAGTGAACTTCACTCTGTTTGCTGGACATGGGAGGTATTTATATTTGATGTTAGAGGAGCCACAAAACACATGAATCTCAACCTTACAGTGTGTTAAAGTATTTGAGACTGCAGCAATAATCAGATGAATACATTCTATCAAGATGATATTTCTTTACATAAATTTTTTCTAAAGAGTACAATACCTTTGGTTAACCACTACAGAACTGGCGCGATCAGTCAATATGTGCTGGTGTAGTTGTTAAGGAGGAGGCCGGATCACCCATGGACCTGTCCAGAGTGTGATGATGATGATGACCTTCACTAATCACTATGATTATATTAAATAATCACAACTTAGCACAGTCTAAACAACTGTAGAAAAATCTCATCCTATGCTCTTAGCAAATTTGGATCAAAATGAACATTTACTGCGGTAGACAATTTGAATTAATGTGTGAATATGTCTATTGTATATTTCAGCTTGAAGGATTTATTTTATTGTGTTAGTTTATGTTGTATGATTTCTATAGTATGTACCTGATGAGATGCATTAAAATATGTCAGCAATAAATCATTTGTATCTTCGTTATTCAAATTCTTGAAAAGTATATTGTCTATTACCAGGTTAATTATCTCTTTTTCTAATGCAAACTCCCCATTATGCAAAGAGGGGTGCCAAAGCTTGCCTTCTGAGGCCAGATATGTTGCCTTAGTTGCTTTATATCTCTTTGTTTAGAGTACCCTTACTGTTGTCTATCCAGTATTTTGTTGGTCTTCCTCTGGGTCTATAACCAGATCTATTTTAGCTGAATGGTCTAAATTAGATCAAGCCATTAACTTTGCTTGGTAGCTATTACCAAACTTTTTGTTTAATTTCTTAGTTACAATATGTAAGTATCCCATTAATAAAAAGTTATAACATTAACATCATGTATAGCAAATTGATGACCATAGCTCATGCTGGACGCTTTTTATCCCAGAAGGTACCAGCAGCTGATGAATAATGACAACAACAACAACAAAATCACAAGCGTATTACTTTAACAAATACCAAATATTTACATGTTTTCTTTTGTAAAGTAACAGTAATCAAGAAAGATATTCAAGTAATAAAACTTCAGGGAAACCGTCCAACAATTTGGCTTATTTGCTGCAGTTGTTGATTGTGTTCTAGGAAAGTTTACCAATTCTGCTGCAGTTGTGATTGTGTTCTAGTAAAGTTTACCAATTCTGCTGCAGTTGTGATTGTGTTCTAGGAAAGTTTATCAATTTTGCTGCAGTTGTGATTGTGTTCTAGTAAGGTTTACCAATTCTACTTCTCGTTTTTGTTGATTCACTCAATGAATTTGTACTGTAGCTCTCATAGGATTAACAACAGATTGGCCATGAATATGTATGAGACAGGGAAACATGCTGGCAAGAGACTGAGAATCTTTAATGTCATTATACTAGGTCTCTGAATTATGAGGCTGGTATCCATTTTATGAGTTTGGATTAAACCTAGAGTTACATTCATTCATTCATTTAGTAGCATGTCCTTTGCAGAACTTCACTCTCATAACAACCTTCTGGAAAACTTCTTGGTCATAAGCAAAATGTCCCACAACCGATACACCCATCTGGAGATCATCTGCCACATCCTACATCCATCTTTTCCTTGACCTTCCTCTTCCTCTCTTCTCAGGCATATATCCCTCCATTATTGTTCTCTCAAAACTTTCATGATGTTTCATAACACAACATTTATATTCAAAGGCATTTATGCATGGTTCAGTTTGTTTATAAGTCCAGGTCTCACAGGCATATGTTGCAATGGGAAAGATGCATGCTCTTAAAAATCAAATTTGTTAGGTCTATCTGTTCCACGCCACAATTTATTCAGTTGTTTTAGTTTTTGAAGAGCAAAAACAACTGAAAAAATTGTGGCATGGGACAGATAGATAGTTACATACAGTCAGACAAAATCCTTTCTCAACTAAATATTTAATCCAGACTGTGGCAGGCAGCTACCGAAGTTGGTAGCGAGCTGCGCTAGTAATGTCATGAGCACGGTCAGACTTGGGTTTGACACCTGGGCTCAGTCACTTTCCATATAAGGGAAAGACTGGCCACCTATTCCTCCTTACTCTCAGCTTACAAATTGTGACAGCACTATCACATCACAGACCAATGGCAGGAAACTGCTTTGGGACAATTTATAACTTTTTTATATTGGACAGAAAATCCAATGAGCAAGTCCTAAAAGAAGCAGTTGAAAACCATAAACTGATTAGAGAAATTAGACATAGACAGTCACAATTTTTGGGCAGAGTTTGTTCACACTGATGAGATTCTTTGTGCAGGATCTATGTATAGACATCAACTTAACTCAACTCCGCTAAAAATAGTCAAGGTACATCCATAGCAGGTACTCCAGTCGGAGAGTGAACTGGAGAACATAGGAGAACTTGGTGACAACTGACAAGATTCAGGAGACAAGAATAAGAGGAAGGCAGAGATGTAAATATCTGGATGATTTGGCCACATGGCATGGTGAGACAAAAAAATGTTGATCCATGACTCTGGTGATCACTCACATTTATCGACATGGTACATGATGATGATGATTATGAGGCTAGGAGACAAGAGTTCTGTCTACTGTGCTACTGTGGCTCCACACTGTATATAGAATATATCAATATCTAAACACAACAGCAGTTCTCTCTCACCAAGATCTGTGATGACCAGTGCATCCACAGCATTCAGGAAGGAATGGTACTGCACTTTCTCCAGCTTTGCAATGTATCTTAACTTCACAATTTCCCTGTAGGTGTTGCTAACATCTTTTATGAAAAATAATCTGAGGAATAAAGTTGAAGAAAAAAAAACATAACATATATTATCACATTTGTTACTTCTGAAGATTTATATATACCCCATAAGAAGCACAATAAGGGAAAGAAGAAGAATGAAACATGGCCAATAACATAAAGATAGAATAGTATCATCAAGGCTTGGAAGGAATGATGCTACAGGGAGTGGCCATAGGATCTGGCCGACAATCAAAACTTAGGAAAGGCCAAACAGACATATAATCAGACTGCTACTGACACCATTAGTATTGGGACTCTTTGCTGGCTGTTGAAGATGAGGACGAAGCACATATGGGAATGTCTTGAGTGCTGTGATGTCGGCTTTTAACTTAACTCAGCTAAAATAGTCAAGGTACATCCATAGCAGGTTCTGCAGTCGAAGAGTGAACTGGTACAATATATTCTATACTAGATTTCTGAAATATGAGGTTAAGTGACCAGTTCCCTTCCTCGTTGCTCATCTCTCCTACAAAATTAGCTGGTATCCATACATGTGTGATCTATCTCTTCATTTTACAACTCCAATGCAATTGTTGCCAATGATGATTTAAGGACCACTTTCATTGTACACGGATATATCCGCAAGTGCTCCTGTAGATGTCAACACATAGATCATGCACAAAGAATCTCATCACTGTGCACAAACTCTGCATCACCGACAAGGACCCAAATGATACTAATATCTTTAAAATTATATTATGTTGCCAATATGTTAATACAATTAATAATCATTTCAAAGAAGCATTATAAAATCTGGGACTG
Organism: Cepaea nemoralis; assembly: GCA_014155875.1. NCBI lineage: Eukaryota > Metazoa > Mollusca > Gastropoda > Stylommatophora > Helicidae > Cepaea > Cepaea nemoralis. The sequence continues at coordinate 85,950 of JACEFZ010014914.1, read as the reverse complement.
AAGAAAGTATGATAGAATAAGATCAAGGTTAGACAAAGTTTTTTTAAGGAATATAGAGACACAAAATAAAGTAACTTAAAGACCTTTTATATGTCTTGAGGCATACTGGGTATATGGTCTAGCCTGATATCTTTATATGTCTTGAGACATATTGGATTAGTTAGTCGCGGTTCCAACTTCACGGTAACGGGTTGTCCCCATTATGCTCCGTTCCTGTGCCAGTGAATATCACACAAAACGCTCCTCACTGCCCTATGTGAACAATGGAATAGACAGGAGTATCGGCAAGCCAACAGCCCGCACAAGTACACTGTGCATAATGCTGCAGTCAAAATGCCAAGCCAAAGTCCTCCACGAAAAATACAGTTCATCGTCGATGGAAATGGCAGTCACCAGAAAGACTTTATTGACCCAGGTTTCATCCCATATGGCTGAATCTCTGTCCACAGGGCGACCCGCCGAAAGCGACGCACAAAGCATGAACTCTGCAGCTTCTGCGATGACCCCCAGGAGTCTCCTGAAAAATGCACTCATGAACCGAAAAGACAAAACAGTCAATCCAGCAACAGCCGGCCGCCATCGTTCCGAACATGCAGTTCACGCTCCAAACAACCGCGGACAGGTGTAAAAGCATTCCATGCGAAAATTCACAGCTCACAGCGTCACGCCACGCACACACTCAGTAGCAGGGCGACGGTACCATAGCTTCCTTAGTCGCCTCTTACGACGTGCATGGTAGGCAACAGTGTTACTATTCTTTGCTCACCCGAATGGGCCCCGGCAACACACGGGCAGAGACATATTGGGTATATGTGTCTAGCCTGATATTTGTATTAGTCTTGAGACATATTGGGTGTATGTGTCTAGCCTGATATTTGTATATGTCTTGAGACATATTGGGTATATGTGTCTAGCCTGATATCTGTATATGTCTTGAGACATATTAGGTATATGAGTCAAGCCTGATATTTATAAATGTCTTGAGACATATTGGGTATATGTGTCTAGCCTGATATTTGTATATGTCGTGAGACATATTGAGTATATGTATCTAGCCTGATATTTGTAATGATGAATATATTGATGATATTGTAATGATGATATTATAATGATGAATAGTTATCCGCCGAAAAGTGCAAATATTGCAGCTCTGCTACAGACAGGCACAACGCAATTACATCCAAAAAATATTCCGGATGAACACAGAAGAAGAATAGTTATCCAAAGATTAATCTAAACAATATGACAACACACACACACACACACAAATCACATTTACTGGAAGCCCAGAGACAAAGAAATTCCAATTTGAAAGGATTCACATATATGACTACTGGACCAGCAGGGAAATGTGGTGTTTTTTCTAAAGATGTTATCATTATTACATATGTACAAAATATCTTAATTTCAAAGTATTCAGATGGAACAATTGGCTACTGAACACATGACAGCAGGAAGATATTACAAGATTTAGTTGCCAGGAAAGGCTAATAATGTAAAGAATGCCTTCTGGAAAACATGACAGGGAATACCTTAAACAAGAATGTTTTTTGGATATCATAGCAAGTCTACAGGTAACTGGCCATGGCAGAATGACTTGCTCATCACCAGGACACATTAGGATTGACTGTAATGAAGACAACATTCATAACAGAATACATTACCTGACGGAAAAGTCAATATTTTCTCATTTCCTAAACATATACAAAAGATGGTGGATTCAGCAAACATTCAAATATACTCATGCCTACACAAATAATTCACAAATTAAATCTGAGATCCATGATATACATATAAAGACACACACACACAGGTCAGGTATCCAATTTAATGTAATCCACCATATTGGGTTATAGTCAAAAGAACCCTTGTACATGCCTACACGTGCACTGGATATATGGTGATACATCCATATTTTTGGACTAATTAAAAATCAATGAATGTTAAAAAAATTAGTTGTATATAATTTACAGGATGTAGTAGTCAACCCGAAAATTGTTTGGCTGTTTGTGATTTCTTTAAAAGCTTATGTTCAGTAGTTTGCCATTGCTTTCTGAATGACCAGCACTCATGATATTGTATGAGAACTAACGCAAAGGGGTCTGCTTCCAAATTACCCGCAGCTGTGTTTCGAACATGGTATGCAGGATTACAAATTGTGTCTGTAACCCCGTCACCACAGAGCCAACCTCAATGGGTTATGTGGTCATTATCACAATGGCTGCCTTTACTTTACCCATTAGACCTGGATCGACCTTGAATGTCAGCGCTCTAGCAAAAGGGTTATAAACACAATTCACAATCATGTATACTGCATTCGAAACACACCTGTGGGCAATTTTAAAGCAGACTGCCTTGCAGACTGCAGGTGACCATCTAAATGTGTGTATTTGTACAGACAAATTTACAAACACAATTCTACCTCTTGTCTGTAAGAACAATTCTCCCCATACCAAAGTCTGTCTTGATTAGGCTGGAGACTCTGAGGATCACTTCGTTTGCCTGCATCACAGAACATAAGTAAAGCTAGTGTATTGTTTGAGAGGTAGAGATGATGATGACTGAATGTTTGGTGCCGCTCACCAAACCCAATACCCCACATTGTGCCGTCGGCTTCGGGCAGAAGAGCGCAATTGGGAGGGTACAAGCCTTATAAATACAGTCCAGACTTTGTGTTATGGAGAAGTATAACTCCATTTCAAGACGGCAAGATGCTAGTCAATAGTTCATGAGCTGGTATAAAAAGTGTCATCATCTTCATTATTTTATTAGGATATTGAAGACGGACATGAAAGACATCATGCAGTGGGCCCTTTGCAGGGCATCGCTCTCACAACAGCCCAGTGAAAATATTTTCAATCCTTTGACAGTTCCCTTGTCACAAGCATTTTTATGCCAATGATGTCTGCAATGTCTTGTGTCCATCTTTGTGTTGGTCGACTTCTACTTCTCTTTTTTCCATGTCTCTCACTGTTGTTCTTTCCACTGTTGTTCTTTACTTTTAATTTGGCCAAAATACATGTATTTCAGTTCCTGAAACACAATGATATTTATGAGCCAGTTTTCTTCAATGTTCAAATGTCATAGAATGTCAGTGTATTTGTTCTTGTTGGCCCATGCTATTCTAAGAACTTTTCAGTAAAATTTAAGTTCAAAAGATCTGATTTTCTTCTTTAGAGGTTATGAAATGGTCCACGACTCACATTCTTATGTTGCCAGAGGAAAGATGATGTTCTCAAAAATGTTACTTTAACTGTTTGTTTACTGCTGTTGGGTCATAGGCTCTTAATACTGTTTAACCTGTCCCTTGTTATGGCCAGTCTGAATGAGCTGAGCTAAGAACCGACATCACTGCACTCAGAACATTCCCATACACACTCCGTCCCTTTGTTCAACAGCCAGCGAAGCATCACAATACTAATCGTTCCCAGTGCTATCTGATTGAAAGTTCTCCTGGTCTTCCCTCTCAGATTTGAGATTCTTCCAGCACCCTTGCCGATCTCCCACAATATAATTCTTTCCACATACAGGTTCTCAATCTGTTCCCCCATCTTCTCCACCTGATCCCACATGCGCTCGACAGCCTCTCCCTTGTCCATAGGTAATTTACCACCAAGATTCCCTGCCAGCCTATCAGCCTATTCATTCCCCCACACTCCTGCATTGCCAGGGCAAAAACATCCACACAACTATCACAATCTGTGACCTCTGAAGCGAGTTGAGCCATTCCACATGAAACATTCCTTTCTCCACCTTACTCAGCATACTCTTTGAGTCCATAATGAATACAATGCGTGTTGTGGTCTTCTCTAATGAACGGACTGCCGCTTTTACTGCTTCCACCTCCATTCTCTTGCTGGAAGTCGTAGTCTCATATGCCAGACTCTCCTTTTTCAAGCATCATCCATTAGCCTTTGCATTTAAACCCCAACCACTCCGTCTGTTTCTCACCACTGACCCATGGGTGTATATTATGGCCAGTCTACATCTAACATCTTTGTGCAGTACCGACTGTTGTTGTTTATGGTGCCATGACATGCAAACGTTGGTGACATTTTCCATTTCTATCTTGTTAATTGCAATAGCTTGATTTGTAGGTAATTTCATTTGTGGATATTATTTTTATTGTTCAATTTTCAAGTTCAGAAAAAGATTTTGATCATTACTCTGTCTCTTGACCGATGTAATCAACTCTTCAAATTCCTTAGCACTATTTCATTAAAGTACAGAGAATATACTGCTGCCAATAAATATCAACTTGGTGCATGGTGGCAAATGTCTTGATGAATCTTCTCATTATTGTTGTTAAATAAGTTAGGGAATTGAGTAGGGAACTAATTCTAATTAGATTCTTGTCAGTGCTATGGAGTTGGTGCATTGTGTTGAGATTCTCCTAGTATAATCTATAAGAGGAGACTGGAGCAAATATAGAGATATCTGTATGCATTGATGGTGGTTCTTTTATACATCAAACCACTTCAAACAACTTATGTATTACTAACTTTCATTTCATTCAGTAATACAGCAGAATGACCAATACAATGGTGAGATAGGATGTTTCAGGCATATTTTGGGCACTAAAATTCATGTGGCAGGGGAAATTAATTTCTTGTACAGGCAAAAGAGGCTAAAACACAAAGACAATGTATAACAAACATCAGAAAGAGGCAATTATTATTCGTTGACCACATTATGAGAATGTGAGATTTGTGGAAAGAGAAACAGGGGAAGACAACAAGAAAACATTTTTGATAGCCTTTTGTCACGGCACAGAAAATTGTCAGTAATTGAACTGATATATGCTGTTGGAGATCATAAGATCTGGAGAAGTAGGATGGCCCATTATAGTTGGCAAGGCATTTTATAAAGATTATGAGGAGTAGGGGTAGCAAAGGATCGAAGAGCCCCTCTAAGGAGCTGCAATAAAACAGTTGTTCTGCGAAGGACTTGCTCTATGATGATAATGACCCGACAACCAGTACTCAACTACTGACCTGTAAACAGCCATCAGACAATGCCAGAGCCTTACATTGCACCTGATTCTCTTCGTATGACAACCTTAGAACATCAAAAGTATATTTCTCCACATCTGAAAACAATCACATGTAATTACATTATTATTAAAGGCACTGTAAAATAGACATTTTTTAAAATACAAACAACAACAAAAATTCCTATAGCAGGAACATCCTGTGGGTATGTGAAGTGTTAGAACTATCACATTTAGTAGGCATGAGTGCACGGGCAATAGTGTATGGGCAATAGTGCACTGGTAATAGTGCACAGGCAATAATGCAGGGTAATAGTGCACGGGTAATAGTGCATGGGTAATAGTGCACAGGCAAAACATTCCAGACACCAATTCTGGAGATTTCTTTAGGTGAAAGGAAATTTAGATTACTAGTCTCTCATAGTTCTAACACTCCAGATAATGATTCTAGAGGCTTCCCAAGGTGAAAGGAAGTTTAGAATACTGGTCTGTCATAGTTATAACACTCTAGACACACACACCAATTCTGGATATTTTCCGAGGTGAAAGGAAGTTACGAAAACTAGTCTCTCATAGTTCTAACATTCCAGACGCCAATTCTAGTGATGTCTCAAGGTGAAAGGAAGTTAAGAAAATTGGTCTCTCAGAGATCTAACATTCCAGATGGCAATTGTGGAGATTTCCTGGTCTCTCATAGTTCTAACATTCCAGGAGATGATTCTAGAGACTTCCCCAGGTGAAAGCAAATTTAGAGTACTGATCTCTCACATCTGAAGGCATGATCTCTAAGCTATTGTAAGACAAAAGTTGTTATCTATCAGAGCTGGGGAAACACAGATGATGAGGTGCTAGGTTAAGATTTCATACTGATCTAGTCCACATTTCACCTTCCCAAGGAGTTTTCAAGGAACAGGGCACTAGACTGGCTAAAATGTAGTAACTGAGTATAATCTCTTTTGTGTTGAAATCTATCAAGGACTAAATCATTTTCAAGATGTAAGATTGCAAGAGAGTCATAGTACTTCACCACTGTGCCTGCGCCAACCTTCCTTAGTTGTTTTATATGGCACATATAGTACATTATAGTGTAACTGCTCCACTTTAAAAAACATATAAATGTAAGACAAAAGAATGTTTTAAAAACACACATCTACTATGTCTAGACAGTGAAAAAGGACTTATAAAGCAATATATCAGCATAACTCAAATAATAACCTGAAAAGTAGAATAACAAAATGGAAAGCATGAGGTGGATCCATCTAAGGACTAGTCATTTTCAGGACCATCACCCTAAAGGAGCAAACAACATCTAACCAACCCTCACTGGCAAAATAAATACACTAGCAAATAGTAACTACTAACTTACAACTTAATTATAACTTTGAAATGGTCAAACAGGGTAATTTGATAAACACAGCTCACATAATGAAACAAGGCTAGTGTGTGGAAAATAAGAAATTACAGAATAACAACAAAGTACAAAATACAGTACTACTGAAACAAACAAAATACAGTATAGAATGTTCAAGCAAACACTAAACAGGAAATAAATAAGACAATGTAATGCTTACGTGTTGGTCTATGAGGTTGACACAGGGCTAGGAACAATCTTTGAATTGTGTCGTAATCTGTAGCCATGTCCAAAAGTGACACAGTTTCAACAAAGTCTTCAAGATCTAAGGAAATTAATTACACAGCAATGAAATTGGGGTATGTTGAACAGGTATACTGTTGCTTGCATACAACATCAAATGAGTTGTACTGCGCTGGTTCGTCAAGCCTGTGGCTCTGTACATCTGACTTCGACAAGCATTTTTTAGAGTTTGTTTTCTCTAATCTTCGACTGTCCCCAGTCTAAGTATAAGGTAGGAGGTTTGTGTCTGGTCCCTATGCCATGACTTATTTAACATAGGAGACCCTAAAGCAGCTACACTACAATCAGCATAGCTCTTGGAGTCAGCAGAACATGGGAGTCACTCTACCACATTAAGGTAGGTAAATAACAAAGGGGACTCAACAAACAATGATTGAAATAAGGCTATTATGAAAATATAACTCTCCAGTATGCACCTGATGAGATGCAGTGAAATACGCTCAGCGTGTGATCTATCTGCAATCATTTTCTACTTTGTTTTTATTCCATGTTGAGTTGAGTTAAGAACCGACATCACTGCACTCAGAGGACATTCCCATACGTGCTCAGTTCCCGTCGTTCAAGAGCCAGCGAAGAGTCATACTACTAATCGTTCCCACCGCTATCTGATTAAAAGTTCTCCTGGTCTTCCCTCTCAGTTTTGATATTTTTATTCCATTCCTCCATGCAACACAATCAGTGGCAACCTGATCCCAAGGTCCAATATCAATGCTTGTATCAATCACGTTCTGTTGACACATCTTTGTGATCACACATTTAAGGCCATACTTGTCTTAATGTTAATAAGCAGTAGACATCAACCCATTATTATCCATGATTTACTAATCAGAGAATTAAATAAGTCACAGAAGTGCAGGCTTACTGAGATCACAGTCAGGTATAGAGATGTTATCCATGATTCTTCTGGGAGAGATCCTCTCATGTTCCAGGTCATTAACCAACTCTGTGAGATGAGTCGTTCCCTTCCTTCTCAGCAGTTCTTCTCTCTCGGCCTCTGGGAATAACTGAAGAAGCTTGCAGACCAACCTGGAACATTTGTGGTCACACATTTAAGCTCATACATATCTCAGTATTAATCAACAGTAACACTTCAACCCATTATTATCCATTATTTATAACAATATGAATGTACCATGTAGAGATTAGAACAAGAATCACTATGAAAAAGGTAGCCTTTTGCAAGATGGAAAACATAGTCACTAAAAGAAAGTTGATAAAATGGAAGTGAGAAATAAAGTGTTGAATTGTTCTATAGAGCCTATACTATTATATGCTTATGAAACATGGATAATTATCAGATAAGCTAAGAAACATTTTATTTTGCGCATTGCTTGCTTTGAACTCAAGCACAGTTCATACAGACTACTTCTAGTAGTGCTGGACTGCATTTTTCATGTGGGTTAGCTTTCCCTATTAACAGTGTCCCACACCATCTAATAACGATGAAAATGTGATTTCTAGAGAAAATACAAAGACTACCCACGAATGAGGAAGTCCTTCAAGAAACAAATGAAAATTTCTAAATTGGTTAGAGAAATTAGACTTAGACCAGTGGTTCTCAACCTTTTTTGGCCCATGCCCCCCTTCACCATATTTTCAGAACGTCATTCCCCCCCCACCCCCTTTCATATTTCTTATCTAAAAATTTGGCCCATGCCCCCCTTCACCATATTTTCAGAACGTCATTCCCCCCTTTCATATTTCCTACCTAACAATCCCACCCCACCCCTACACAGTATACGTAATAAGAGAAGCTAAATTTAATAGCACATACTAGAACGAGTCTAGAAGTCCACATAAAACGTGATTTGTGGGTCTACTCTCATTATAAAATGAATTTTAGAAGGGTGAGATGTACAGAACTGTACAGTATGAAAGGAAAAACAATATAAAGTAATCGGTTCTTGTATTAACGCGATCTTGAAATAATCTTAATTCCCCCCTGGAAACCCTAAAATTCCCCCCTGGGAGGGAATTCCCCACCGGTTGAGAACCACTGACTTAGACAGTCAAGAATTTTTTGGACACATTACGAGGATAAATAAACTGGAAAACTTGGTGACAACTGGCAAAACTGATGGGAAAAGAGCAAAAGGAATGCAAAGAGATAATTACTTGGATAGTTGGTCACCATAGTGAACCATGACTGGTCATGGCACATAATGATGATGCATGTGTAGTTTCCCATTTTTTGAAATTGTAAATGTGTCATCATTATCATCAATAAACTTTCGTAGGGCACTGACTTGTGATAATCTTGTATCATGATCCAAATCTTCTTGTATTGCTTCTTTTAATATGGTCTGATACTGGCGCTTTACTGAGCCTTTACTGCTGTATGCATGTGAAAGATGGGCAACAGGCCAAGAAACATCTAATGGCAAGAGAAATGACTTTTCTGAGAAAAATGCAATGAATGTCAATTCTTATTCTCTAAGCAGTTTCTTCCTATGGGTCTGTCATGTGATAGGGACCATGACATTAGCAGGCCTGAATGCATGGAAGAACAGGTTGAGCAAACAGAAAGACATACAGTGCTTCAAGAAACAAGATGGAAACTGTAAACTGATTGGAGAAATTAGATGCAGACCTTCCAGAATTTTTGTTCTGGACATTGTTATGAGGAGAAATAAACTTGTAAATGTAGTGACAACTGGCAAGTTTTACAAGGAAATGGCAAGCGTAAGACAAAGAGAGAGATAAATATCTGGATAGGTTGACCACTTAGCACAAATCAGACAAGAACAAAGACATTTCCTGGTAACTATTATTGGTGGGGTTGATGCTGAAGTCCAAGCCAATTTAAAAATTAAAAAACCCAAATTTATAAATTAATGTCATGTAGTCAAAAAACGCTGGCTTCATGGCTTAGAGGTTATGACTTTTCTCCGTAATCTCGTATACTCTCGTCGGTAACATGATGATGGTGAGAATCAGCAGTGGTTCGAATCGCATCTGTAACTTACAGGGTATGTGAGCCGACCGCTCAGAAAGCAATGGCAAACTACTGAGCGTAATCTTGCCGGGAGATCAATATACAGCTGAAAAATGCTGGTGTTGACAGCAATGTCCTGTAAAGGATATGCAAAAAAAAAAAAAAAGTCAAGAAACAAATTGGCAGCCATGGTAGCATAGTGGTTAGCATGATTGCCTGGTGACCCGCTGAACAAATGTGTTCAAATTCCCATAAAGGCATTTTTAAACTGACCTGGGTTTCCAGGTTTATATAAGTACCCAAAAAATGTCAGGGAAGTAAAGGCAGACAGCATGGTACCGACCACATCACCCATGGAGTGCCGACTGGTCTATGAAAATATAGGTCCAGCATCATATGCCCACTGCACCTTAAGGTGTTTAAATGGGACCTTTACATTTTTTGCTTACTTAATGAACAGAAGAGGTTGAAAAATGAAGTCATCCATACGTTATGTGGGAAAATACTGGCAAGATAGGCAGTGACCAGACTTTATAAAGATATGATTGCAGAATTTTATATGAGGCATGTAAAATATCCTTTACCTTGATGTTTTCAGTCCAATAAATTAGAATGTTGAATGTATGGAACAAGATGTAAACAAACTGTCCATGAAGGTCATGAAAGAACAATTTGGAATTAGATCCGCAAGGGCATTAATTAACATTGTAAACTGGCATAAAGACATTAGTGATACAACGACAAGGAGACAGATCGTACATAAAGCAAACAGCACTGCAAGTTCAAGTGCTGATGAAGGAGATTAAGAAGGAAAGGATGGAAGAGAGGAGAACGGATGAGGAAGAAGAGAAGTAGAATCTAACCTTACGGGTAGTAGTCTGGCATTGTGGGTATGTAGACTAAGTAAATCATTCAGAGCACTCTCTACATTATCTTCAGCTGCATAAAACATGCCTCTCAAGTAGATGTAGGAAGACCTGTAGTGGAGATTTCTGCACTCCTGAAACAGAAGAATTTCATATGCAGTATTAACATGAGAAATAAATTCAAAATTTGCACTCATAAAAGACAATGGGAAGAAGTATATTTCAGAGCTTCTTTTCTTCTTATGTGTAAATCCAAGTATTTTTTAGTTAGGTAGTATTTATACTGAGACTGCTTACAGGAGATCTGCAATAGTTTGCACCTTTCAGCCAACACATCCAACTTCCTTCCTGAATTTATCTACCAGATTCACTTTTTCCAGGATAGTTTCGGGGGGACATTTTCACAGTCTCAGTGTGGGGATGTTTTCTGTATCCACTACATCCACTAGGATGCATGAAGTCCAATCAGAACATTCTTCTTCTGGCATATGTTGATTGAGTTAGAATTCTGAGGAAGTTTCAATGAACATTCCAGTCTCAATGTAGTGAAGTAATCTGCATCTCTTGCACTCATGAGACGCATCCCACTAAGCCAGACCAGAATACTTCTTCAGAGTTATAATTCCCTCTGACTCAATCTCTCTCTGCATAACAGCCAGCAATGAGTGTCAATACAAAGCTTGAAATTAGTAGCTCCAGCGATGACCACATGGGGGCTCTGGAAACATTGCATTCATGAACTGAATGACACCATCCTAAATGAAATCACAACCTTCAGAATGCTAGGCAGACAGTAACACCCCCAAAGAAAGTGAGTACAGCATCTTATGGAGCCTGTGTGCAATGATAGTGAATGTATACCAAAAAACACCAGACTAAGTAACTGACGTGACCAAATAAGAGAAAAGTAATAGTAATGACACAACAAGAGAAAAGTAAAACAGTTGGCTATACCTCTATAGTCTTGTTAAGCATGACGATGGCATTCTTGATGTAGGTGACTGAATCATTAAGGCCAGGCAATCGGAAGACCTCAAAAACTCTTGGAGACAAGGTAGAAAATGTAGTAATTGACATCTGTCTCCGGTCTGGTGCTTTATGATGCCTGTAGCAAGATCAATCAAGAAAACAAATTCTAGATCAAGCAAATAGTACCAGTAGCAATCTGATTATATGTCCGTCTCGCCTTTCCTCCGAGCGTTGAGCATCAGCCAGATCCTCTCATCACTCCTCGCTGTCTCATTCTTGCCAGATCATGGTGATCCTTTTGTTCCTCCGAGGTGTACACATGCTCACACAAGGCCACAACCACGTCTGCCTTGTCATGCATCAATACTCCACCAAGTTTTGCAGAGCCAGCCAATCTGTCCGCCTGTTCATTCCCCAGCACACCGGCATGCCCCGGAGAAAAGAGCCAGGCGATGCTTGCCAACCATGACCTCTGAAGCGAAGCAAGCCACTCTGCCCGAAGCTTGCTTGTCCTCACCTTCCTCAGCATGCTTTCTGAGTCAGTTACAATCACGATGTGTGTGTGTATCGTATTCTCCATCCAGCGGAAAGCTGTACTGACCGCCTCCACCTCCATTCTTAAGCTAGATGTTATGGTATCATATGCCAGGCTCTCCTGCACCAAAAGAATGCTAAGAACCCTAAGGCACTTCTTCTACCTCTCAACACTGACCCATTTGTGTAGATAATCACATCACCCGAGCGAGCATTATCCTAAATTAGTTGCTGGATTTCCACTTCTGTGGCCCCTGCTGGCCACTCCCTGCACTCCCGCTCAATGTGATTATAACTCTGCACAAGTCTGACTGCTCCGCTGGCACTCTGACCCACTTCTCTCCTCGTCTAATGTTCTCCAAGATGCACACCTGTCTTATCGTATCCTCCACCTGAGCCATCCATGATTTCCCTCTTATCAGTTAGATAAGCAATTAGATAAATCCTTCAAGCTGAAATATACAGCACTCATATTCACATAGTAATACCAACTGTCTACACAGTAATGTTACTTAATTACTTACTTACTTACTTACTCTCTCTCTCTCACTCACTCACTCTTTCTCTCTCTCTCACTCACTCTCTCTCTCGCATGCATGCATGCATGCATGCACGCATGCACACACGAATGCACACACACATATAATTACAGAGAGAGAGAGAGAGAGAGAGAGAGAGAGAGAGAGAAAGAGAGAGAGGTAGTTTGCCATTGATTTCCTTCCTAGCAGTGGCCATACTGGTCCAAGGTCATAGCCATTGTCTCAGAGAGAGAGAGAGAGAGAGAGAGAGAGAGAGAGAGAGAGAGAGAGAGAGAGAGAGAGAGAGAGAGAGAGAGAGAGAGAGAGAGAGAGAGAGAGAGAGTGTGGCTTGCCCAGTGCAGAACTTTTCCCTCATAATAGTCTGCTGAAATTCCTCTCTATCATACACCAGATGCTCTGCGTCTATTGCTGTCATGAATAAATTATCACATCTGTAATCCATCTATGATGTCGTCTTTCTCTTCTTTATCTCCCTGGTATGCCCCCCTCCATTATCATCTTTTCCAGACATTCATGTCACTGGATGAAACAGTCAAAGGCAGGCAAGCAAGCGGCAGACATTGTTACAAGTGGGAAAATAACATTAAGAAATAGATGTATAGCAGTCTATCAAAATGTACAAACAAAGCAGGAGTCAGAAAGTGATGGAAAACCACTGCTACCAACCTTCATTGAGAAGGTGATATAGGGTGTATTTTTAATGACTGTGCAGTGTTTGAAAATATTGCCAGTCCAAGTTTTTTATTCACCCTCTGTAAAGTTCATGCAACATTACAGGTAAATACAAAACTTGGACCGGCAATATTTTCAAACACTGCACAATCATTAAAAATACACCCTGTACTTCACTGATTGACTGATAAATCGCCTGTTTTAAAAACCGTAAGTAAAAAAGTCTGTGACTCTTTACACACCTTGAGATGTATTGGGCATATGGTGCTAGCCCCACATTTGAATAGACCAATCAGTGTTCGAAGCACTGTGAGGCTGGTCACCTTCACTTTCCAAGACATTTCCTGGTACCCATGTTTATGCTGGGTCAACCTGGGATCCAGGTCTATTTCAAACACCCATTTCATGCCAAATTCAAACACATGACCAGTGGATGACATAGTACCAAGCTAGCCACTGCACTACTATAGCTTCCCATGTTATTAATTATTCATACTAAAAGAATGGGAGCTAGTGAAGGAGCAGTATGTGGGGAAATCATTCTATTCATTTGGTTAATGCTACAGGGTTTGATGACAAGCTGAGAAGCATCTAATGGCAGTGGAAATGTGGCTTCAGAGGAAATTACAAAGAATACCATGGAAGGACAGAAAAATGAATGAGACAGTCCTTAAAAACAAAAGAATGATGTAAATTCATTAAAGAAATTAGATGGAGACAGTCAAGATTTGTTGGTCACAGTGTAAAGAGTAATAAACTTCAAAACTTAGTGACAACTGGCAAACCTAATGGAAAAAGGCAAAAATAAGGCAAAGAAATATACACATGGATGGTTTGCCACCTGGCATAATCAGGACAAGAGTCCAGACTTGATCCACAACTCTAGTAATCATGTGAGGTGGTGAACCATGACCCTATACTTATCAGCATGGCACATGATGATGATGACATCGTACCTCTGGCCAGGAATCAGCAAATCTAGGTTTCCATTTGCAGTTTTAGCATAGGGCCGAGTTCTGCTTTCGTAGTCTGACCAGTAGTCTGTCTTCTCATTCAGTCGGTCTTCTAAAAACTGCTTGAACATGTCTGTGCTCAGTACCTAGACAATTACAAAGCATAGGCAAACATACAACAAATAAGGCTTCAGTGATATTCTTAATCTTGTACATAAGCTTTACAGCTAATTCTGAAAATAATGAAATGATACCAGATGTATTGCAGTAAAGACATTCATTCTTGCTGGAGGTGCTAGTTGCTGAGCAGTTGGGGTATTAGTCAGGATATTTATTACAATGTCAGCTGAGATATTGGCTGGGATAACTGGTTGGTATATCAGTTGGGATATCAGTTATGCTATCAGTCAGGATATCAATTGGGACATTGATTAGGATATCTGATTGGGATATCAACTGGAATACCTGTCGGGCATAATGATCAGGATACCAGTTGAGACAATTGTTGATGTAACTGGTTTGGATATCAAATGGGATATTGATAAGGATATCAGCTGAGATATTGGTTGTGATAACTGATTAGAATATCAGTTGAGATAGTGTCCAGGATATCATTTGCAATATTGGCTGGTAAGTTAGTCTTACAAATGTAGAATCCTAAGTTCTAATTGCTGGTAAGCAATGATTTATTACCCCTATCAGTTCAGTTCAGTTCAGTCGCGGTTCCAATATCACAGCAACGGGTCGTCCCCATTATGATCTGTTCCTGTGCCAGTGAATTGCACATAAAATGTTCCTCACTGCCCCATGTGAAAAGTGGAAAAGACAGGAGTCTCGACAAAAAATAGCCCGCTCAGGTACACTGTGCATAATGCTGCCACCAGAATGTCACCACAAAAGTCCTCCACGAAACATTCATCCTTGATGGAAGTGGCAGTCACTTTCCAAATCAGATGTTCACCTACACAGTCTCGATGGTTCTAAATGTTGGTGTTCTGTTTCTAGATGTTTTCTAGCCAGCCATGCCATTTTATCTCCGAAATGCAGTTCACTCAACAAAGTTAATACATCATAAATAAAATGCACAAGCTAGTTTTTTTTTTTTTAAACTGCTTCTGTCCCAAGGCATTGTAATTTCAAAATTTCAAAACTTTGGGTAGGAAGGAGTTACAGCACTAGCTATGAGGGGGCTTCAAATCAAAACTTAAATGTTATATTTTTGGGTGAATATGTTCTGAAAACATAAAGAAAAAATTTATAATTTTTCGCTACGGTCACCACAGCGTTCAATGCAAGTCCTTCAGCACTGATAAAGTGCTTCAATTCCTAAAGACAAAAATTCTCTTGGGTTGAGTTGAGTTTAGCTAAGAACTGACATCACTGCACTCAGGACATTCCAATATGTGCTCTGTCCCCTTGTTCAACAGCCAGCAAAGAGTCACACTCTTAGTAGCGTGTGTAACAAAGCTGGGGTCACTATTCTGTGTGTCTGACAGAAGTCATGACGTTTTGAAACTTCCTACTCCACTTATACACTTGCTGGACTGACAGGCATGCATCGTCATACTGGACCTTCCTTCGCCAATTAATTTCCACAGGTTTCACCCTTTCATTGATAAAAAAATTGATAATAGAGCGTTGCTCCTCTTAAGTGCATGTAAAAAGTGGAATGACCATCTTTAAACAGCCCTTATGCCATCACTATGTTCGTCTGCACCATAATGTCACATGCTTAACACCCTTGACAATCCCTAACAACAATATTGGCAGATTACAAGACAATATCATGGTATTGTAATTTCTACCCCCTCGTATCTGAGTGAGTCTGAAGGAGTTGAAGCAAAAACAAGGAAAGAGTGGGTAAAAATTATAACTGTCTGGGACTGCAGGAGGAAAGACAGTTGCTTTTGGTCACTGAAGGAGCAAATGCAGTGGCACAGGAAGATGTGATGGTATAGTTATTAGTGTGCTTGTCTGCTGAGACAGTGGTCTAGGTTCAATCCCCTGCATAGACAGGATTATTTTTTCCAACTAGTGCAGCCCTAAGCTCAACCCAGTCACATCAAATGAGTGGCAAGCAATTTTAAGAATGTTTTGGGAAGGAAAGGTAGCAAGGAAGGGAACTTATCCCTTACCTAAAATATGTGAGACAGAAACACGGAGCTGATCCACGACTCTGGTGATCGAGTGAGATGGCAGAACATGACCGCCCACGCTTACCGGCATGGCACATGATGGATGGATGGAAAATATGTGAATGTCTGCATTTCACAGCCTAATGGCAGTATCTGCAGTGAGACTTAATTTAAAAACAAAATTTGGAATTAGTCCATTTTCAGATGAATGAGCATCTCCAAATATCCTGATGCTGATTATATAAACTCTTACCAAAAATACTGACTTGAAACATAACATAACAATGTGTAATATCAGTTTTTTAATGTAAAAGTGTTAATATCAGTGTGGATATGAGCTAGTCACTCAACTGTATAATGCCTTGGCTTAATTATACAAGGTACTTTTATTTCAGTGGATTTATCCAAGGTGAACTCAGTAATAAAGAAGATAAGTTATTAAGACAAATAAAATGGATGAAAATTAAATATTTTCAGCGTGTATGGAGACAAAGACTGGAAGTAGTCGACAGATCATCCTTATTGCACATTGAAACCATTCAGTGTAGCAGCTAAAGACACCAGTTCTGTGTTGGTTTATCAATCTTCTTTGACTTCCTGCAGAGTGTTCTTGTTTGGCGACACCTCTTTTAATTTGATGTTCTCGCAGTCTGACCATAGTTGTAGATTCACAGGAATTTTGAGGTTAAAAAGGCCTGGGTGGATAAGTGTGGTGCTGTAAGGAAATGGCAAAACTGCCAAAAGGAACAGAGTTGCCCATCCTAATCTTACCTTGCACTTGGAAAGAGACATGGACACAAAAGTTAGCTGTTTCAAAAATCTGGTTAAAGTGGTAAAAAAGTGAAATATGAGCAGAGTTGTGTCAAAGAAAAAGCACAGACAAGTCACTGAAATTGTTCTGGTGACTACATAAAAGTAGGAAAAGATCATTATAGAGGGAGGCGTAGCAGGGAAACAGAGAAGAGGAAGAGCACAGTGTAGATGAAATGAAGATGTAGTAGATAGTTTAGATATGACAGTAACAGAGGCAGGCCAGTCTGGCTTATAATGGAGAGGAATTTCGAAAGACTGTTACAGGGTCAGAGTTCTGCACAAGACACGCACTGGATGATGATGATGACATTGGATACCACATGAGATAATGGTAAAATAAAAAGTCAATAAAATCATTATACAATTTTCATTTGTATTTCAAATGTTCTTAGACTGACTATGATAAGAAACACCAAATATGTAAAATCATCCACTTACCTTTTCATAGAAAGGTTTATTACATTCTGGCATGCTCTCCATAAACAGTTGTTTATTGAAGCGTCGAAGTTCAATCCGCAAGTATGACAATGTTCCTCTAGAACAGATCAAACATAATCATGAGTTGATAAAAACAGCACAAAGGACAAAAAAGTCTAGTCTGTGGTACTGTTAACAAGGTTACTAATGACAAAGTTACTGATGACAATGTTATTTATGACAGCAATACTGATGACAGTGATAACATTGACAGCAATACTGTTGAAGGGATACTGATAACAGCAAAATGATAAAGGTAATACTGATGACAGCAATACTGATGACTCAGGTACTAAAATTAGTTACTTTAATGACCAATCACGCATAACAGCAGGTGTACTGAAAATAATGACAAGGATTAGAGTGACAAGTAATGATTATGATGATGATAATTACAATCATAGTAGCTATACTTATGCCGGTCTCCCTGGCGTAGGGGTTAGCGACTTTCTCCGTAATCTCTTATATCCACGTGAGGAACGTAACTTGCACGAGAATCGTAGTGGTTCTCACCACATTGGTAACTTAGGGGTGTGTGAGCCATCCGCTCAGAAAGCAATGGCAAATTACTGAGTGTAATCTTGCCAAGAAATCAACAAACAGCTGAAAGATGCTGATGTTGACAGTGATGTCCTGTAAAGGATATGTGGGGGGGGGGGGGGGGGGGGGGGGGGGGGAAGTGATACTTATGACAGCATACATTGTTGAAAATAAACACTGATTGCAATCTTACTGAAAGCGTACAATGAAGACAATCATACTGATAACCATCATAATGGCAGGTAGGCAGGCATATTAGTATATACAGCTTTGGTTATGAAAAACTAGACCTACGTGCAATATTTTCAGTAAGACACAATCAGATGAGGCTAATGATAGTTAGTCACGGTTCCTACTTCACGGGAAAGGTTGCACCATTATGCTCTGTTCCTGTGCCAGTGAATATCACACAGAATGCTCTTCACTGCCCCTCGACAAGCCAACAGCCCGCACAGGTATACTGTGCCTAATGTCACTGCCAGAATGCCAACACAAATGTCCGCCATGAAAAATACAGTTCATTGTTGATGGAAGCGGAAGTCACTAGAAAACCAGCAGCCACACATTACTGCATAAGCAACTCAGTTAGTTCAGCGACCGGCCAGCCGCCATGTTTATAAACATGCAATTCACGCCACAAATAACCGCGGATAGATGTAACACCACTCCACACAAAAATCACAGCTCACAGTGTTGTTCCACACACTCAACTCAGTAGCAGGGTCAGCAGAACTAGAAAGTCCTTTCACTGAAACCCACAGAACAAATAGAATACAGGGAGAACTAAACTCACATTGCAAAGAGAATTAGAGACACAGATAAATTCTACAGGGAGACCCAAACTCACATTGTGAAGAGAATTAGAGACACAGATAAATAATACAGGGAGACCCAAACTCACATTGTGAAGAGAATTAGAGACACAGATAAATAATACAGGGAGACCCAAACTCACAACGTGAAGAGAATTAGAGACACAGATAAATAATACAGGGAGACCCAAACTCACACTGTGAAGAGAATTAGAGACACAGATAAATAATACAGGGAGACCCAAACTCACATTTGTGAAGAGAATTAGAGACACAGATAAATAATACAGGGAGACCCAAACTCACATTTGTGAAGAGAATTAGAGACACAGATAAATAATACAGGGAGACCCAAACTCACACTGTGAAGAGAATTAGAGACACAGATAAATAATACAGGGAGACCCAAACTCACACTGTGAAGAGAATTAGAGACACAGATAAATAATACAGGGAGACCCAAACTCACATTGTGAAGAGAATTAGAGACACAGATAAATAATACAGGGAGACCCAAACTCACATTTGTGAAGAGAATTAGAGACACAGATAAATAATACAGGGAGACCCAAACTCACACTGTGAAGAGAATTAGAGACACAGATAAATAATACAGGGAGACCCAAACTCACACTGTGAAGAGAATTAGAGACACAGATAAATAATACAGGGAGACCCAAACTCACAACGTGAAGAGAATTAGAGACACAGATAAATAATACAGGGAGACCCAAACTCACACTGTGAAGAGAATTAGAGACACAGATAAATAATACAGGGAGACCCAAACTCACACTGTGAAGAGAATTAGAGACACAGATAAATAATACAGGGAGACCCAAACTCACACTGTGAAGAGAATTAGAGACACAGATAAATAATACAGGGAGACCCAAACTCACACTGTGAAGAGAATTAGAGACACAGATAAATAATACAGGGAGACCCAAACTCACACTGTGAAGAGAATTAGAGACACAGATAAATAATACAGGGAGACCCAAACTCACACTGTGAAGAGAATTAGAGACACAGATAAATAATACAGGGAGACCCAAACTCACACTGTGAAGAGAATTAGAGACACAGATAAATAATACAGGGAGACCCAAACTCACACTGTGAAGAGAATTAGAGACACAGATAAATAATACAGGGAGACCCAAACTCACACTGTGAAGAGAATTAGAGACACAGATAAATAATACAGGGAGACCCAAACTCACACTGTGAAGAGAATTAGAGACACAGATAAATAATACAGGGAGACCCAAACTCACACTGTGAAGAGAATTAGAGACACAGATAAATAATACAGGGAGACCCAAACTCACACTGTGAAGAGAATTAGAGACACAGATAAATAATACAGGGAGACCCTAAACTCACAATTGT
Organism: Cepaea nemoralis; assembly: GCA_014155875.1. Classification (NCBI taxonomy): domain Eukaryota; kingdom Metazoa; phylum Mollusca; class Gastropoda; order Stylommatophora; family Helicidae; genus Cepaea; species Cepaea nemoralis. Next base: position 65,666 of record JACEFZ010014914.1, on the reverse strand, counting down.
GAAGAGAATTAGAGACACAGATAAATAATACAGGGAGACCCAAACTCACACTGTGAAGAGAATTAGAGACACAGATAAATAATACAGGGAGACCCAAACTCACATTGTGAAGAGAATTAGAGACACAGATCAATAATACAGGGAGACCCAAACTCACACTGTGAAGAGAATTAGAGACACAGATAAATAATACAGGGAGACCCAAACTCACATTGTGAAGAGAATTAGAGACAAGATAAATAATACAGGGAGACCCAAACTCACATTGTGAAGACAATTAGAGACAAGATAAATAATACAGGGAGACCCAAACTCACATTGTGAAGAGAATTAGAGACACAGATAAATAATACAGGGAGACCCAAACTCACATTGTGAAGAGAATTAGAGACACAGATAAATTAATACAGGGAGACCCAAACTCACCACTGTGAAGAGAATTAGAGACCAGATAAATAATACAGGGAGACCCAAACTCACACTTGTGAAGAGAATTAGAGGACAAGATAAATAATACAGGGAGACCCAAACTCACCACTTGTGAAGAGAATTAGAGACACAGATAAATAATACAGGGAGACCCAAACTCACACTTGTGAAGAGAATTAGAGACACGATAAATAATACAGGGAGACCCAAACTCACACTGTGAAGAGAATTAGAGACACAGATAAATAATACAGGGAGACCCAAACTCACACTGTGAAGAGAATTAGAGACACAGATAAATAATACAGGGAGACCCAAACTCACACTGTGAAGAGAATTAGAGACACAGATAATAATACAGGGAGACCCAAACTCACACTGTGAAGAGAATTAGAGACACAGATAAATAATACAGGGAGACCCAAACTCACACTGTGAAGAGAATTAGAGACACAGATAAATAATACAGGGAGACCCAAACTCACACTGTGAAGAGAATTAGAGACACAGATAAATAATACAGGGAGACCCAAACTCACACTGTGAAGAGAATTAGAGACACAGATAAATAATACAGGGAGACCCAAACTCACACTGTGAAGAGAATTAGAGACACAGATAAATAATACAGGGAGACCTAAACTCACAATGTGAAGAGAATTAGAGACACAGATAAATAATACAGGGAGACCCAAACTCACACTGTGAAGAGAATTAGAGACACAGATAAATAATACAGGGAGACCCAAACTCACATTGTGAAGAGAATTAGAGACACAGATAAATAATACAGGGAGACCCAAACTCACACTGTGAAGAGAATTAGAGACACAGATAAATAATACAGGGAGACCCAACTCACACTGTGAAGAGAATTAGAGACACAGATAAATAATACAGGGAGACCCAAACTCACACTGTGAACGAGAATTAGAGACACAGATAAATAATACAGGGAGACCCAAACTCACACTGTGAAGAGAATTAGAGACACAGATAAATAATACAGGGAGACCCAAACTCACACTGTGAAGAGAATTAGAGACACAGATAAATAATACAGGGAGACCCAAACTCACACTGTGAAGAGAATTAGAGACACAGATAAATAATACAGGGAGACCCAAACTCACACTGTGAAGAGAATTAGAGACACAGATAAATAATACAGGGAGACCCAAACTCACACTGTGAAGAGAATTAGAGACACAGATAAATAATACAGGGAGACCCAAACTCACACTGTGAAGAGAATTAGAGACACAGATAAATAATACAGGGAGACCCAAACTCACACTGTGAAGAGAATTAGAGACACAGATAAATAATACAGGGAGACCCAAACTCACACTGTGAAGAGAATTAGAGACACAGATAAATAATACAGGGAGACCCAAACTCACCACTGTGAACGAGAATTAGAGACACAGATAAATAATACAGGGAGACCCAAACTCACACTGTGAAGAGAATTAGAGACACAGATAAATAATACAGGGAGACCCAAACTCACACTGTGAAGAGAATTAGAGACACAGATAAATAATACAGGGAGACCCAAACTCACACTGTGAAGAGAATTAGAGACACAGATAAATAATACAGGGAGACCCAAACTCACACTGTGAAGAGAATTAGAGACACAGATAAATAATACAGGGAGACCCAAACTCACACTGTGAAGAGAATTAGAGACACAGATAAATAATACAGGGAGACCCAAAACTCACACTGTGAAGAGAATTAGAGACACAGATAAATAATACAGGGAGACCCAAACTCACACTGTGAAGAGAATTAGAGACACAGATAAATAATACAGGGAGACCCAAACTCACACTGTGAAGAGAATTAGAGACACAGATAAATATACAGGGAGACCCAAACTCACACTGTGAAGAGAATTAGAGACACAGATAAATAATACAGGGAGACCCAAACTCACACTGTGAAGAGAATTAGAAGACACAGATAAATAATACAGGGAGACCCAAACTCACACTGTGAAGAGAATTAGAGACACAGATAAATAATACAGGGAGACCCAAACTCACACTGTGAAGAGAATTAGAGACACAGATAAATAATACAGGGAGACCCAAACTCACACTGTGAAGAGAATTAGAGACACAGATAAATAATACAGGGAGACCCAAACTCACACTGTGAAGAGAATTAGAGACACAGATAAATAATACAGGGAGACCCAAACTCACACTGTGAAGAGAATTAGAGACACAGATAAATAATACAGGGAGACCCAAACTCACACTGTGAAGAGAATTAGAGACACAGATAAATAATACAGGGAGACCCAAACTCACACTGTGAAGAGAATTAGAGACACAGATAAATAATACAGGGAGACCCAAACTCACACTGTGAAGAGAATTAGAGACACAGATAAATAATACAGGGAGACCCAAACTCACACTGTGAAGAGAATTAGAGACACAGATAAATAATACAGGGAGACCCAAACTCACACTGTGAAGCGAATTAGAGACACAGATAAATAATACAGGGAGACCTAAACTCACAATTGTGAAGAGAATTAGAGACACAGAATAAATAATTACAGGGAGACCCAAACTCACACTGTGAAGAGAATTAGAGACACAGATAAATAATACAGGGAGACCCCTAAACTCACATGTGAAGAGAATTAGAGACACAGATAAATAATACAGGGAGACCCAAACTCACACTGTGAAGAGAATTAGAGACAAGATAAATAATACAGGGAGACCCAAACTCACATTGTGAAGAGAATTAGAGACACAGATAAATAATACAGGGAGACCCAAACTCACACTGTGAAGAGAATTAGAGGACAAGATAAATAATACAGGGAGACCCAAACTCACATTGTGAAGAGAATTAGAGACACAGATAAATAATACAGGGAGACCCAAACTCACATTGTGAAGAGAATTAGAGACACAGATAAATAATACAGGGAGACCCAAACTCACATTGTGAAGAGAATTAGAGACACAGATAAATAATACAGGGAGACCCAAACTCACACTGTGAAGAGAATTAGAGACAAGATAAATAATACAGGGAGACCCAAACTCACATTGTGAAGAGAATTAGAGACACAGATAAATAATACAGGGAGACCCAAACTCACACTGTGAAGAGAATTAGAGACAAGATAAATAATACAGGGAGACCCAAACTCACATTGTGAAGAGAATTAGAGACAAGATAAATAATACAGGGAGACCCAAACTCACATTGTGAAGAGAATTAGAGACACAGATAAATAATACAGGAAGACCCAAACTCACATTGTGAAGAGAATTAGAGACACAGATAAATAATACAGGGAGACCCAAACTCACACTGTGAAGAGAATTAGAGACACAGATAAATAATACAGGGAGACCCAAACTCACACTGTGAAGAGAATTAGAGACACAGATAAATAATACAGGGAGACCCAAACTCACACTGTGAAGAGAATTAGAGACACAGATAAATAATACAGGGAGACCCAAACTCACAATGTGAAGAGAATTAGAGACACAGATAAATAATACAGGAGACCCAAACTCACACTGTGAAGAGAATTAGAGACACAGATAAATAATACAGGGAGACCCAAACTCACATTGTGAAGAGAATTAGAGACACAGATAAATAATACAGGGAGACCCAAACTCACACTGTGAAGAGAATTAGAGACAAGATAAATAATACAGGGAGACCCAAACTCACATTGTGAAGAGAATTAGAGACACAGATAAATAATACAGGGAGACCCAAACTCACACTGTGAAGAGAATTAGAGACAAGATAAATAATACAGGGAGACCCAAACTCACATTGTGAAGAGAATTAGAGACAAGATAAATAATACAGGGAGACCCAAACTCACATTGTGAAGAGAATTAGAGACACATAAATAATACAGGGAGACCCAAACTCACATTGTGAAGAGAATTAGAGACACAGATAAATAATACAGGGAGACCCAAACTCACATTGTGAAGAGAATTAGAGACACAGATAAATAATACAAGAAGGATAGGAAGTGAGCTGCAGGAGACACAAATTCCGAATGGTTTGACATAGTGGCATAACCAGATTCTGACATTAAAGGTAGCCAGCATATATACCATAACACATATCATCAGCATCATGTGCCCTGCCAGCTGGCTTAGGCATTCATGTCTCTCCACAGATCTTGGTTCTTGGGTGTTCTGGATCAAACCTACTGATGATATTTCACCTTGCCACCGTCTCAGTCCTTCCTGTATCATTTCTCTTGGTCGTCCTGAAAGATTGATCATGCTGCATGGGCAACACATGGTCTCTACAATTCAGTCCAGGCTTTGTGCAATGGAGAGGTATAACACCATCCCTGGCCTTACTGCAACGGGTTGTAGATATTATGTCTTTTATTTTAATTGTGTAGCATAATGCAACAAACTATCATTTGTCAAGATGGCAAGGTGATAGTGATAGGTTAACCCGGTCAACAAATGCCCGCAGAAGTCGGATGTGTCGGCCTAACGGTGCAAGAACGCAGCTCTGCTGTAAACAGGCACAACGCAATCACGTCCGAAAAAAAAACTCCGGATGAACGAAGAAGAAGAAGAAAACATATATAACACATAAATAACACATATACAGCACATACAGGGGCTGACTGGTCTTGAGGTATGGTGTCCGCCTCGAGTGAAGGCCGGGATTTTTTCACGTGGACTTCTATAACAAACTTTCCCCTGGTCTCTGGGTAGTGAGATCGGACGCCTGTGTGTATTACTGTGCACGTAAATATTCCCTTGGCAGTTGGAAATCGAAAAAGTCGAAAAAAAAAGAAAACAAAAATCAAAAAATCGCCTAATAGTACTGTCCAGGCAAAATTTTGAGTTAAAAATCTACTCAAAGTATTTCAGGATCCTCGCCGGTACTATGGAATTTGTGCACTGAGCTGAGATTCTCAGTAGTAGAACTGAGCACTTACGGGTTACACCCGGTGCCGTGATGTCGATCCATCAACTAAACTAACTAAACTAAACATACACGTTACTGGCATGGCTTGAGTTGGTTGACAGCCTATGCTTCAATAGGAAATCAGATTTCAAAGGTCAGCAAAATTAAAAGAAGTCAATAAGGTGGGAGTGAGAGAGGTCCTTAACATTTGGATCTTTCACTACTAACCTGAAGAGGTTGACCATCATTTCAAGAAAGGCGAAGCTGATTTCTGTATTGAACTGCAAACATTTCTTCATACGAAATGCTCTCTCTTGTTCAATGTCATAGTAAAAGGGTCTGCAAATATAGTTATGCAATATAGTAAAAAGCAAATAAATTTATTCATTATATTTAGTCATGGTTCCAACTTCATGGCATCTGGTTGTCCCCATTAGGCTCCGTTTCCTATGCCAGTGAATATGAGACAATATGCTCCTCACTGCTCTATGTGAAAAGACAGGAGTCTCAACAAACCAACAGCTTGCACAGGTACATTGTGCATAATGCCACTGCCAGAATACCAATACAAAAGTCCTCCAAGACAAATACAGTTCATCGTTGATGGAAGCAGCAGTCACTAGAAAACCAGCAGCCACACATTACAGTGTAAGGCAATACAGTCAGTTCAGTGACAGGCCTGCCACCATCATTCTGAATATGCAGTTCATGCTACAAATAACCGCGGACAGATGTAATAGCATGCCACATGAAATTCACAGCTCACAGTGTCGCACCACGCACTCAACTCAGTAGCAGGGTGACGGAACCATGCATTACCAGTCCAACATGAGGAAAATGCAAATGCAAACAGTAGCCACAAGCATATACACTCCAGAGGCCTTAACCGTTCAAATGTCTATCTTCCATGTTGGGCACCGGAATTATTCAGATACCTATTATAAATGAGTAAATGTAAATTTTGTGTTCTCACAATTTCAAAATATTAACTACAAACTGAATATTTTCAAGTCACATAGGATATGGTTTAGGAACTAACAATATCATATTTATCATGTCTAATGATGAAAAGTTTGTTTACCTTCGTGCTAATCAAAGAAAATCTTACAGCAACATAAGAGAAAGCTTGATAAAAACAGACAAAGGGAACCAATGGTTGAACTCATTTTTGTTAAAGACATCAACTAAAACCTAATGACAACACTGGTAGTCTTGGCAGAAGATTTCAGAGTAAAATTTTCCAGTTTTTAATGAATTAGTGTGTGTATTAGCTTTCCCTATTACCAGTGTCCCTCGCCAACAGGCTTATCTACTCTGACTTCTGAGGTACTTGTAATTTACATTCCTAAGTCAAGGATGAGAGGTCAACATTTTAGTCCAGCTAACTGGTGTAGGGATTAAACCCGCTACCTCAGCATCAGCACACCGGATGTTTAAGAACGAGCCCTCTTATCCATTTAGCCACGCTGACCTCCACTGTGTGTGATATATTTACTTTCATGTAAGATTCTTACAACCTGAAGACAAGGTTAGGACAGTTTTCAGAATGTTGCTATATTTGATTAGTCCATAACTGTACAAGTGACCAAATTTTTATCTATGACTAAAAGCACCTATAAGGCAATGCCTGAAATATGCCTTGATCTTGTAATCTACCTAGTAGGCATGTTGGTGGTACTGATAAGAGGTTAGGGTGATAATGTCATGAGTGCTGTTGGACAAGGGTTCTATGCCTGATTTCCTTGTCTGCTACAGTGAGGGCAAGATTGGCCACTTGCTCACCCATGCATTCAAGCCTACAAAATGTGATGGCCCTAACACGCCACAGATCCATAACATATTCCTGCTTTAAGACTTTTTTAAAAAACTCTACTTATTTGGATTGTGGAGGTCTTGATCAAGGCGATTGTGTGGGTCGGGGATATGTGTGGGTTGGGGATGTGTGTAGGGGTGGATGCGGGATGTGTGTGTGGGTGGGGGGGGGGGGAGAGATTGTGTGGTGGGGGAAGTGTGGGTGGGGGTGTGTGTGGGTGTATGATATGTGGGTTGGCAGGGGATGTTTGTGTGGGTGGGGGAATGTGTGGTTGGGGATGTGAGTTTGGCAGAGTGGTTGGGGGTGTGTGGGTAGGTGGATGGAGGTGTGTGGGTGGGCGAGTGGGGTGGGGGTGTGTGTGTGTGTGGTAAGGGAGATGTGTGTATGTGGGGGATTTGTGAGTGGGGCATATATGTATGCCTGGGGTGTGTGCGTGGTTGGGGGGGGGGGGGGGATGTGTGTGTGTGGTGGATGTGTGGTGGGTAGGGGATGTCTCATAACATGGTAATATGCATTGATTTTGTTTACAACATTCAATTTACAATGTTTTTTTCATTTTGCTACTGGTACTATTGGGATTGGATCTCTTCGCTGGCTTCTGAGGATGGGGACGGAGCGCTTATGGGAATGCCCCGAATGCTGTGACGTCGGTTCCTAAATCAATCAATCAATCAATCAATCAATGTTTTTTCATATGTAAATGCACCATGCACTATTGATGAACGAAAGATGAGTGACTGGAAGGGCCGAATGTAAGACAGGCCTGCGAGCCAATTTGTAACCCTTCTAAAATAAAGATCAATCAGGTCAATCAATCAATGAACCAGAAAAAAATACTGGCCAAGATTTCAGAGCACCTTCTTTTGCTAGCATTCCAAGAATTGCCATGCCTTTATGTGGATAAGAAGCTCAAGTACCACCCTGTGAGTGAGTGCACTTGGATAGGGGGAGAAAGTTCAGCAATACATTCTCCATGAAGAAGGTATTTCAGTACCAGATCTGGAGGAAAGTCTCTACACCAGCCTCACTCTGCTAGTGGGTGCTAACCCCTTTCATGGTTCAGGTGACCTGAACATCAATACATCAAACCATGAGGATGGTATTTCAGTACCAGATCTGGAGGAAAGTCTCTACACAAGCCTCACTCTACTAGTGGTGCTAACCCCTTTCATGGTTCAGGTGACCTGAACATCAACACATCAGACTTCAAAGTCCCGGGAAGGTTAACCCGGTCAACAAATGCCCGCAGAAGTCAGATGTGTCGGCCTAACAGCGCAAGAACGCAGCTCTGCTGTAAACAGGCACAACGCAATCACGTCCGAAAAAAAACTCCGGATGAACGAAGAAGAAGAAGACTTCAAAGTTAGAGCTCAGTCTTCCATAGGACTACCATCAACCAACTCTACTTCTCTATTATCTATTTACCTCTGAACATCAGAGAGCTCCATCTGAAACTTGGCTCTCTTGCATATGTTCTTGAAAATATTCACTGGTTCAGCAGGCAGATTTGGGATTATAGGTGGTGTGTCCTCAAATACAGAAAAGTCTTGCTGGGAGTTGGATGATGTCAAAGAGCTTGTTGGTGTAAATCCTCTTTTGGTGTTAATGCTGACTGTGCCCTCATCAATGTTGACTACAATCAGACCTTCAACCTGTATTTAAAAGAACAGATTGCAATAATGTGAAAGTAGCTTTATTGGTAGTCTATGGCAAGTCACTTTAAGGGGTACATTGGTTTGGTTTGTAAAGAATCACTTTCATTTTCCACAGATACCTCCATAAGTGCTCCAGTCTCCTCCCATAGATCACAGAGAATTTTACTGCAGTGCACCAACTCTGCAGCACCGGCAAGGATTCAAAATTGTGTCTATGTCAGAATAACTATTCATGTATTCTTTTTGCCGTAATAATTCTTTTCATGAGATTTCTAATTGTGAAATTTAGCCACAGCAGTGAGGAATTTTTAATGTAATACACCAAATGGCATAGTGGTTAGTATGTTTATCTGCCAAGACAATGATGTAGATACAACCCATAGGTGAAGGATGATTTTTTTTCTGACTAGTATGGTAAAAACAAAGATAATGCTTACAGATAAAACTACTATGGAGAAAGAAATATATGTTAATGAGGAAAAATTGGTGGTGGTGGAAAATTTCAAATGTCTTGGGTCACTGATTACCAACAATGGTGACACAATGAAAAAAATTAAAAGATGAATATCTATTGCTCTTCAAAGACTAAAACAACTGAATAAATTATGGAGAGGGGCAGATAGAACTACACAAAATTTGATTATTAAGAGCATGCATCTTTCCCATTGCAACATACGCCTGTGAAGCGTGGACACTTACGAAACAAGCTGAACAGTGGATAAATGCCTTTGAATATAAATGTTATAAACAGGTTCTAAGAAATTCTTGGATAAAGAAAAGAACAAAGTATCCATACTTCAAGAGCTGAATATTAAAGAAGATTGGCTATTAAAGACGATAAAACAAAGAAAATTTAAATAGTTTGGTTACTTGAAACGTCATGAAAGTTTACAGAGAACAATAATGGAGGGGTATATGACTGGGAAGAGAGGAAGAGGAAGGTCAAAGAGAAGATGGATGCAGGATGTTGTGAACGATCTCCAGTTGGGTGTGTCAGACTTGGGACATCTTGCTTATGATCGAGACGTTTTCTGGAAGGTTGTTATGACAGAGAGAGGTTCTGCAAAGGACGTGCTACTGAATGAATGAATGGCTCTGGGGTTGACCCAGTGTCATAAAAATTGGTACCAGGCAATATCTGGAATTTTATGGGAACTATTTGGGAAGTAAAGATGATAAAGACCACCATCCACCCTTCACCCCCACCCTCCTTTATGTCAATGCCTGGAGTTCACATCACACTGGCAATATTTGCTACAGGACTACATTTACACTATTTCTGTTCTAACTACATTTACACTGTTTCTGCTTTAACTACATTTACACTGTTTCTGCTTTAACTACATTTACACAGTTTCTGCTTTAACTACATTTACACTGTTTCTGTTTTAACTACATTTACACTATTTCTGCTTTAACTACATTTACACTGTTTCTGTTTTAACTACATTTACACTGTTTCTGCTTTAACTACATTTACACTATTTCTGCTTTAACTACATTTACACTGTTTCTTTTTTAACTACATTTACACTGTTTCTGTTTTAACTACATTTACACTGTTTCTTTTTTAAATGCATTTACACTGTTTCTGTTTTAACTACATTTACACTGTTTCTTTTTTAAATGCATTTACACTGTTTCTGCTTTAACTACATTTACACTGTTTCTATTTTTAAATACATTTACACTGTTTCTATTTTTAAATACATTTACACTGTTTCTATTTTTAAATACATTTACACTGTTTCTTGTTTAAATATATTTACATTGTTTCTTTTTTAAATACATTTACACTGTTTCTTTTTTAACTACATTTACGCTGTTTTTTTTTTTTACATGAACATAGGTGCTCTAAGTCTTTTGCTCCCATTTGAAAATTCATGACATCAGAATGAGAGAAGAGTATAAGTTCATTTCTTATTTTATAAAATCCATACCATCTACACTGTGAATATTACCCTATCTGATTAAGTTCAAGGTGTCCATCGCACCTCTAAATCACTACACTCCAAATAGTACACTATTTCGTTCAACTATACATGAAGAACACGTTTAAAGATCTCAGAATATTTTGAATCTTTACATCCAATATTTGTAAAATGTTCACCTCTAATCTTCAATGAACCACCATGATTAATAGCAGCCACATCTGAATCTTACAGTTCAGAACTAGCCTTTGGAAGGATGATTTTGTTTTCTAGCTGGCAAATAACTGTGTGGTTTAGAAGCTTGGTGAAGTACAGGTCTAATGTTTTCTTCAAAATATGTTTATCAATAGCCTCATGCTCAGCCATACTGTACGTGAACAAATGATTTTATGCTCCACTCACATTATATCAAGTGCTAGTCTAATACTTCACTCTGACTATGTCAAATACTAGTCTAATAGTCAACTCAGATTATGTCAAATACTAGTCTAATACTCCACTCACACTATGTCAACTACAGGTCTAATGCTCCACTCACATTATGTCAAATACTAGTCTAATACTCCAATCACACTATGTCAACCACTGGTCTAATGCTCCACTCACACTACGTGAATCACAGGTCTATTGCTCCACTCACACTATGTCAACCACTAGTCTAATGCTCCACCAAGACTATGTCAATTACTAATTTAATGCTCCACTCAGACTATGTCAACCACTGGTCAAATGCACCACCAAGACTATGTTAAATACTAGTTGCCAAGGAGCTATCTAAAGAGTGTGTGGGCAACTGCCGTGGACGCTGTGGACTCGTGATAACTGATGATGTACATTCACGCTCCTTGTAAATGACAACAGGGCGTCAGTTATTTTCTCAAAAATAATCTTTCTCTTCTGACTAAAACTATTAAAATCGTTGCACATGATCGAAACGTACTTCACACTGAAACTAAATCCTATGACTAGCACTAACTAATAGTTAACCCTACTAACACAGACCTAACGGGGGCAATATATAGTTTGCCATCGCCGGAATCACAGTTCGGAGACATGTATCTTGTAAGCCGTTCTCCGCTTGAATGACGTAAATTGTAACTGTTCTTTTATTGCTCTGTTCATTTAGAGTGCGCACTTTCGTCTCAATTCAACAGATCTTATCATAGTTCTGTTCGTGACATGGCACTAGTCAACACAACTATGTCAACCACTGGTCTAATGCTCCACTCAAGACTACATAAACTACTGGTCTAATGCCCCACTCACACTATATCAAATACTAGTCTAATAGTTAATACTCCATTCAGACTATATCAACTCATGGTCTAATGCTCCACTCAGACTATATCAACTCATGGTCTAATGCTCCACTCAGACTATATCAACTCATGATCTAATGCTCCACTCAGACTATATCAACTCATGGTCTAATGCTCCACTCAGACTATATCAACTCATGGTCCAATGCTCCGCTCAGACTATATCAACTCATGTTCTAATGCTCCACTCAGACTATATCAACTCATTGTCTAATGCTCCACTCAGACTATATCAACTCATGGTCCAATGCTCCACTCAGACTATATCAACTCATGGTCTAATGCTCCACTCAGACTATATCAACTCATTGTCTAATGCTCCACTCAGACTATATCAACTCATGGTCCAATGCTCCACTCAGACTATATCAACTCATGGTCTAATGCTCCACTCAGACTATATCAACTCATGGTCCAATGCTCCACTCTGACTATATCAACTCATCGTTCCATGCTCTTCAATTTTCTGATACAGATGAGTCTGTCTACTTACCCTCTGAACTTCATTCAAATGTCTAGAATTGCATCCCATCATGAAAGTCCCTGGGGCATCCAACAACTCCAAAGATGAAGCACTGAGTATGGGCACATATGTAAACCTCCAATTGAATGGAAGTATGTAATACAAGAAACTCTGGCAACAAATAAAGCAGACAAAAATACATGATGAGTCAGAAGCCTTGTTTTTATCCGATACAGTGATGCAGCTGTTCTATTATACAGAATGTGTGTCAGGTCTTAGTCAGATATGACTGAGCTACTGTATAACAGTAGATGGTACTACCTGCTTTCTGTTAGCTCTGAATGTTGGGCAGCACTTACCAAACCCAACACCCCACAATGTGCCAACGGCTTCCAGCAAAGGAGCACAATTGGGAGGGTACAAGCCTTATCCTGGTGCGAGGAAATGCAACCTAAAGACTATATGTCATGGCAGGACATTCCAGGCCCTAAGCCTTGGTCGGCAACTAGTCTAGGATGGAAGCTCTGATAGACAGAGAATTGCTTTACTGATCTGGCAGCTTCTGCAGCTTGTCTTGTTCCAGACATTTTGGTGTTACCTTTCCTCTGGAGTAAACTAAACAGGCCGAGAGAGGGATCATGCTGCATGGGCAATATATTGTCTCTAAATTTATCCCAGGCTTTGTGTTATGGAGAGGTATAACTCCATTTTACAAACTATTGTCTGTCAAGATGGCAAGGTGCCTGTCATTATACAGAATGTTTCTAAAGTCAGTGAGTAATGTTAAATATGTATACCACTTCAGTTATACAGGACAGAATCAACCTGTCAGAAACATTTAGAATTCTGGTGTGTCTAGTGTTTTTTCTTAGTCATCTTTCAGAAAATAACGTATAACTAGAGAATTCTTTTACTTGAACCCACAGGGCAAATTAAACAGAAGGAGACCTAACAACAGAGTTATGAGCTAGAAACTGACATCACTGCACTCAGGACATTCCCAATCATGCTCCATCCCCTCGTTCAACTGCCAGCGAAGAGTCATACTACAAATCATTTCAACAGCCATTTGATTGAAAGTTCTCTCAGTTTTGGGATTCGTCCAGAACCCTTGATGATCCCCCGCCATATCATCATTTCCACATATGGGTTTTCAGTCTGTTCCACCGCTTTCTCCATCTGGTCCCACAGGAATCCGACCACCTCTCCCTTGTCCATAGATAATCTACCACCAAGAGGTCATTCCTTGCCAGCCTATCAGCCTGTTCATTCGCCCCACATACCTGCATGACCAGGGTAGAAAATCCATACAATCTTTGACTTCTGAAGTGAGGAAAGTCATTCTACAAGAAACATTCCTTTCTCCACATTACTAAGCATACTCAGTGAATCTAAAAACATATGGAGAAGAGAACTAAAGACAGAGGTGAATAATACAGGTTAGACATGTAGGGAGATAAAGGAGATAGCAACAGGAAGGATGGCTTAATATAAGTTGGTTGAGGGTCAATCCTCCAGTAAGGAATAACAGGCAGAAGAAGAAGAAGACTCAAGTGTTATACATTTTTCAAATTATACACAGACTTTACATAGACATTGTATATGTTTTGCTAAATAAATATAGCTATCATTTATCTTAGGATGTTATACACTGTCCATCTTACTAAATGCCTGTTAATTATTAACACTGAGTAAAGAGAGTAGAAAGAAGCTGGAGGCCACAAAGACATGGTTTTTCTGCAGAATGCTAAGAATGTCATGGGCAGCCAAGAGGAACAATATTTAAGTACTGAAGAAACCCATATCACAAAGATATGTTATTACCAGTACAAAAGAATCATCACCTTTCGGGGCCTGTTATGAAAGGAGAGGTTCTGGAGAAGTTTATGACAACTGGGAAGTTTGAGATTGACAGAGGAAGACAATGCTAGAAGGGTTCATAGAGTGTCATGGGAGACAATCAGTGGTTGAACTTAGTTTAAAGTTCACACCTTTATGGGGTTTCAGTCACATGACAACCATGCTGGCAGACAATAGTGCTGGCCACTGTGCTACCACAGCTCCCAGTCTGAAGTAATCAGCTTCAAAATACAATTACCAATCATGACCACACATTTACTCAGGAATATTAGCTCGCAAAATGGTGGTTTTTAAGTATATACTAAGAGTTATGAGATAACAACACAGAACTTAGTTACCAACCTCCATTACAATGGTAAGAAGAGCATAATTTGAACTGACGAACACAAGTCTCTCTTCACAAAGAATTGCTGTGAATATCTTGAGCAGCTCATCAATGGGGAAACATAGAAACACCAGGTGTAGTGGTAAATCTATGACTGGTTTTTCTGGTGAGTCCGATGGAAACAGCGACACAGATAAGTTGTATACACTCATTTCCTGGGGAATTACAAAGTCAGGTATTAGACTGCTAGCTAAAAAGTAAGATAATGAACGAATGAACAAACAAATTTTATTTTCAAAGGTTCACAAATTAGGCATGCAGACCTGTCTTACATTCAACCCTTCCAACCACTCATTTTTCACACATCAATTATCTATTGTGCATGTTACATTCACATAGAAAAAGAACATTGTTGACTGAATGCTGTGAACATAAACAATGTATATGACCTTGTTATAAGTCAGGCCGGCAGGCAGATAGACACGCACACAATCACACACACAGATACTCACACATGCACATATACTTACATACACACATTCATACATACCTATCAACTATACACAACTATGAAGTAAGCATGTGTGCATGTTGTGTGTGTATGTACATTTGGAATTAGTGCTTTCTTGGAAACTACCATCCATTACATTTTGCAAACATTTCATGATAATCCCTTCTATGCACTCTTTTCCACAACCTGGTCTATAATCGCTTTCGGACCACATCCAGACTGCTACTAAAACTGTGTCATTGGTATATCTCGAATATTTATATTGTGTCCTCCACTTGTAACTCCCTCAAGATGTTCAATGTTTCTGAGTACAGTGGCACGGTGAATGTTGAAAAGATCAGGTGACAAACGCATATCTAGTAGATTCTTCTTTACGCAGTGGAAACATAGCAGAACTGCATCTCCAGTGGATGTAAGATATACTTTTAACTAGTACATTTTTATGCAGAAGATGCATATCACAATCACAATTACAGCGCAGAGAGAGAGGGGGTCTCTTTCTCTGTCTCTCTGTCTCTGTCTCTGTCTCTGTCTCTGTCTCTCTCTCTGCGCTGTAACTGTGATATGTGAATGTGACATATATTATTTTACAAGATAGCAGGAGTCATAACATCTGATGGGAGATGCCTTGAAGTGATTAGAACAAGAATTGCCATGGTGAAGGTAGCCTTTTGCAAGATGAAAAACATACTGACCAATAAAAAGATATTGATTGAAATGAGAAAAATAATGTTGAAGTGCCATATAGAAACTGTACTTTTAATGTATGTGAGGTGTGGACAATGAGCAGACAAGCTGAAAAACATCTGATGGCTTTGGAAATCTGATTTCTGAGGAAAATGCAAAGAATACCATGGACAGATAGAAAAACCAATGAACAAGTCCTTCAAGAAACAAATGAAGATTGTAAACTGATAAGAGACATTAGATGATGAAGATTTGAACATATGTTCACTGGATCAGCAGGTGAGCGAGCTAACCACTGTGCTATCACATCTCCCAATATGACCTTAATCATGTCCCATTTTGGTCTGTGGCGAAGAGGTAGTGAACGTGATTCGCAATCCCACGCAGGCAATTTGGAAGCAGATCGCAGTGTGTTGATTCTTATCAATGGTATGAGCAATGGTTGTTCAGAAAGCAAGGGCAAACTACTGAACATAAAACTTTCCTAGTCAATCACACAGAACTAAACATGCTGGGTTGATTGCATTGTTATGTAAAGAATATTAAACTAACTTTCATTGGCATAATTACTTACTCATTGGCTAGAAGTCCTAATAAAAACTAACTTTCCTTTGACATAATTACTTACACACTGACTAGAAGTCCTAACAAAAACTAACATTCCTTTGACATAATTACTTACAAACTGACTAGAAGTCCTAACAAAAACTAACATTCCTTTGACATAATTACTTACACACTGACTAGAAGTCCTAACAAAAACTAACTTTCCTTTGACATAATTACTTGCACACTGACTAGAAGTCCTAACAAAAACTAACATTCCTTGACATAATTACTTACACACTGACTAGAAGTCCTAACAAAAACTAACATTTCTTTGACATAATTACTTACACACTGACTAGAAGTCCTAACAAAAACTAACATTCCTTTGACATAATTACTTACACACTGACTAGAAGTTCTAACAAAAACTAACATTCCTTTGACATAATTACTTACACACTGACTAGAAGTCCTAACAAAAACTAACATTCCTTTGACATAATTACTTACAAACTGACTAGAAGTCTAACAAAAACTAACTTTCCTTTGACATAATTACTTACACACTGACTAGAAGTCCTAACAAAAAACTAACATTCCTTTGACATAATTACTTACAAACTGACTAGAAGTCCTAACAAAAACTAACATTCCTTTGACATAATTACTTACAAACTGACTAGAAGTCCTAACAAAAACTAACATTCCTTTGACATAATTACTTGCACACTGACTAGAAGTCCTAACAAAAACTAACATTCCTTTGACATAATTACTTACAAACTGACTAGAAGTCCTAACAAAAACTAACTTTCCTTTGACATAATTACTTACACACTGACTAGAAGTCCTAACAAAAACTAACATTCCTTTAACATAATTACTTACAAACTGACTAGAAGTCCTAACAAAAACTAACTTTCCTTTGACATAATTACTTGCACACTGACTAGAAGTCCTAACAAAAACTAACATTCCTTTGACATAATTACTTACACACTGACTAGAAGTCCTAACAAAAACTAACATTCCTTTGACATAATTACTTACACACTGACTAGAAGTCCTAACAAAAACTAACTTTCATTGGCATAATTACTTACACACTGACTAGAAGTCCTAACAAAAACTAACTTTCCTTTGACATAATTACTTACACACTGACTAGAAGTCCTAACAAAAACTAACATTCCTTTGACATAATTACTTACAAACTGACTAGAAGTCCTAACAAAAACTAACATTCCTTTGACATAATTACTTACAAACTGACTAGAAGTCCTAACAAAAACTAACATTCCTTTGACATAATTACTTGCACACTGACTAGAAGTCCTAACAAAAACTAACATTCCTTTGACATAATTACTTACAAACTGACGAAGTCCTAACAAAAACTAACATTCCTTTGACATAATTACTTGCACACTGACTAGAAGTCCTAACAAAAACTAACATTCCTTTGACATAATTACTTACAAACTGACTAGAAGTCCTAACAAAAAACTAACATTCCTTTGACATAATTACTTACAAACTGACTAGAAGTCACTGACTAGAAGTCCTAACAAAAACTAACTTTCCTTTGACATAATTACTTGCACACTGACTAGAAGTCCTAACAAAAACTAACATTCCTTTGACATAATTACTTACACACTGACTAGAAGTCCTAACAAAAACTAACATTCCTTTGACATAATTACTTACACACTGACTAGAAGTCCTAACAAAAACTAACTTTCCTTTGACATAATTACTTACACACTGACTAGAAGTCCTAACAAAAACTAACATTCCTTTGACATAATTACTTACAAACTGACTAGAAGTCCTAACAAAAACTAACATTCCTTTGACATAATTACTTACACACTGACTAGAAGTCCTAACAATAACTAACTTTCCTTTGACATAATTACTTACACACTGACTAGAAGTCCTAACAAAAACTAACTTTCATTGGCATAATTACTTACACACTGACTAGAAGTCCTAACAAAAACTAACTTTCCTTTGACATAATTACTTACACACTGACTAGAAGTCCTAACAAAAACTAACTTTCCTTTGACATAATTACTTACACACTGACTAGAAGTCCTAACAAAAACTAACTTTCATTGGCATAATTACTTACACACTGACTAGAAGTCCTAACAAAAACTAACTTTCCTTTGACATAATTACTTACACACTGACTAGAAGTCCTAACAAAAACTAACTTTCCTTTGACATAATTACTTACAAACTGACTAGAAGTCCTAACAAAAACTAACTTTCCTTTGACATAATTACTTACACACTGACTAGAAGTCCTAACAAAAACTAACATTCCTTTGACATATTTACTTACACACTGACTAGAAGTCCTAACAAAAACTTGATATCTGATCAGATATCTAGTAGTGTAACACACTTGATTTACATTGTAAAAAATGAAAATGTTACAATTCTTCCAAGAGGATACCCTTATACAAAGAAACATACCACAATCACATTGCCCGCTGGTGGAACTGGGGCCATAGTCATAGTGTAAGTAAAGTCTTTGAGGAACTGGTACATCTCTTCCAGATCTCTCTCTACATGGCTGATCATACTGTTACGTGGAAAGAAAGTGACATTTGTTGGAGAGAAATACATTAAAGTATTTAACAGAACTGAAACAAGTGAGTATTTAATTAAGTGCATGGGATGATTAATTGTCTTAAGCAACTTCCCGTATTTGCCACGGGCTTATGTATCACCGAAATGGTGCCATATGTGAAATGTCTCAATTAAAATAACAATATAGTAGTTTTCCCTGAGCAGCCCCCTTTAATTTGATATATAATACAACATGTCTGCTACAATATTAACAACTTTTAGCCCCTAACTGTGACACACCCCTACTTCCAATTTTCAGCCATCCATTTTTGTTTGGTCCAAACCTACTTTTTGTTTGGCACTGAATCCATTAAGAAAATATCTGAAATGTGAATCTGTAAAGCCACATCATGCTTCTAACATAAGCTTTCTACAGGTGATTCCCTCTTGAGGTTGATGTATTTTCATGGCCAGAGCGTACTAATTTTATGTCCACCGTTGTGCTGGTTGACCCCTGCCTCTATGTCTAGGAATAACACCTTCCTTGACTGTTGTTTGTAAACCTCTGTGACACATGTCTAGGAATAACACCTTCATCGACTGTTGTTTTTAAACCTCTGTGACACATGTCTAGGAATAATACCTTCCTTGACTATTGTTTTTAAACCTCTGTGACATGTATTATTGACAAAGTATTTCAATTTCCAGAGCACGATACTGTTTATGTGCCTGTTTTCTTCAGTACAGAGATCTTGTAGATGTCAGTATTTTTCTTCTTCTTAACCCATGGTTTTCTAAGAATTTTCTGTAATACTTAAATTCAAAAGCCTCAATAATCTTCTCTAGTGTATGTGAAATTGGTAATTCTATGCATATCTTAAATAGCTATATAGAAATTGAACCTTCATAATAATGGCACTTTCCTGTCAAGAGTAGACAACTCACCATCATTAGGACAAGTAGTCCTGTCAAAAGTAGACAACTCATCATCATTAAGACAAGAACAGAAACACAGTACACAACAAACATAAACATGGTGCTAAGTTGCCTTAAATATGACATTACAATGACATTTACAAATGTTAATGATTACAATATAATTTTTAATACAATGAAATATTTAAATAAATAGAAATTCATTTTAACCCTTTCTATAGCCAGCAACTCACCATACCTAACATGATCCTAATATATCAACACAATGCATGTTGTCTTAACTTCTTCAATCCAGATAGTTATTTGTCTCCACTGTTCAGGTTCTTACTTTCAATTTTTCTAGCCCAAATGTTATTTAACTCATTCAGTTAGAGACTTTAAGTAATTTTAACTCTTAAAGTATGGAAAGCCAGTACCAAATTTCCGGTGTTCTGACAGTTGGCCAGCATTAGTAGCTCTGAAGATCTCCTCCTAAAAGCTTTTGGAATTCATCACGACACTTGGGAGACTGCTTGCCAAAGACCAAACTTTGTGGCATACATCATTACGCAAGGGTGTAAGTCACTTGTGAAGCGACCAGGACTGCAAGAGCTGTGATAAAAAGGCTGGATAGAAAAACCACTGCAGGACATCCTCCTGGAATGTCAAGCATTTCTTTGCCCACATTGTAACAGAAAATTTCGAGCCAAAACTAGTCCCTTACCAGCCATCTTAGAATTCATGCCTCCAAACTTTCAACCCCACTAGATGAAATGCTCATCATCATTCTTGATGGACAAACACCATGAGTAGCGGGTACCTTTTAGTAAATATGTTATATCATAGTCTCTTGGTTAGAGGTCAAAGGGCCCAAGAGGTTTAACATGCTTGTGAGTAAACTTTCTCTGCTGAGGTATATTGGGTTCATTTCACACACCAGTCAGTCAGGACTAAAATGTTGATTTCTTATTCAGAAAGTAATCGCAAATTACCAAATGTAAAACTGCTTAGTAAATCCCGAATAGCCAATAAAGATTGGGGTTGATGGCAACTTCATGTAAAAGGATATGCAATCTTTATTTATATGTCTTTTGGCAATAATTTATCCATTATTCCCTATGTACCCAAGCACAATATCAATATAGTTTAGAAAATAATACATTAAAATATGAAAACCCAACGACAAAGAAAGATCCTGCAACAAATAGTGAAAAATCTTACACATCCTTTAATACTTAAGATAAAAACAGTATTATTTCAAAACAACAAATGCCTCAGGCAGAGTTACAACTACAAACATTACACAAAATTAAACAAAAAGAAACCAAATTAAAGCTGTTCAAATAATACATTCAATTCACTAAAATTCCCAGATAATTTGAAACACAAGTTATATGGCTAGGTTAACCCTGGAGCTATCTGATTCTGCCTTTTACATCATATTGTTGTTTGTGTGTTGATGAAAGCTTTAGCCACAACATCCATTTTATCACTTAGGATTGTGTTCTAGTCAAGCTGACCAATTCAACTTCTCCTTTTTATGAATTCACTCTTTCCCCATTGCATCATAAGCCCTCAACCAACTCATGTCAAGCTGTCATATTGTTTCCATCTTACTCCATGTTCTCCCTGCATTCTATGTCTTTAGTTCTATTCCCCATCTATGTCTTCAGTTCTATTCCCCATCTATGTCTTTAGTTCTATTCCCCATCTATGTCTCTAAAACTCTTCCCCATCTATGTCTTTAGTTCTCTTCCCCATAGTTTTTAAGTCTCCCTTATATCGTTTGCCTTGTGGGTTCTAGTGAATAGATTTTCTGGTTATACTATTCTCATGTTTTCCCAATGTGTATTATGCTCCAGAATCTTTCCTTCATCTTCTGATTCGCCAGAATCTGACCAGTTCTCTCCCTAAACTCTGCATTAATGATTCTATTGTACCACTTTAGTCTTTCTATTCTGCGCAGGTCATAAGTTTGAAAATTAAATCTGGCACACTACTCCAGGCCACTGTAATTCACAAGTGAGTACACCAACCATTGCATTATCACAGCTCCTTTACAAACAATACCAATTCGACAGCTTAAGCTACATAAGGATGAAACAAGTAATACAAATACATCAACAACAACTAATCTCACCATGATAAGGCACTCCTTCATGGCGTAAAAGTAAGGGTACTTGGAAACCAGAACACAGCACTGAGGCATAAAGCAGTGTGTACTGTCTGGTGTGTTGTGAGCATTGTGGTTGAAATCAGTCAAAGTGTACATGACAGTCCCATTCCTCTCCTGCAAGTCAATATGGAATAAAACATGGGAAACTAATAACTAACTTCGAATGTAGAAAACAGAAATATGTACAATGTTGTCATCACCATGAGAGCAGCAATGGTGTAGTGGCTGCCCTGGTTCACTTGCTGGCCCGCTTGTCATGGGTTCAAATAGACATCTGGGTGGATATTTAAAACTAACCAGATATTCCAGGTCGACCCAGCCTAAAATGCTGAAAATGTTTTGGGAAGTAAAGGTAACCACCGATTACTGATTAGTCTATAACAGGTGGATCTAGCACCATATGCCCAATTAACTTTAGGCGTGTAAAGCGAACTGTACTTACTATCATCATCATCATGTGTCAATGGACACTTGACGGGTGATGTGGACAGTATCACACCAGTCAAGTTTATACCCCAGGACATTTCCTGCTACGATTTTAGACTAAAGCCTGATATTGACCAAATGACTGACCTGTGCTGATTGGTTTTTTTAAATATGGGTTTAGCACCATATGCCAAAGGTATGTAAAATAAACCTTGCTTACTTACTTTACTTATAATCATCATCATCCTCATAAGCGAATGCTAGGTGACGATGGTAATTTTTGTACCTCCACAAACATGTGTCTTCTGTGTTCTTGATGTTTAACAACTGATCATGTCCCATGCCACTCTGTCAAGCCATCCAGCACTGTTTCCCTCTGCTAACCTCTGTCTCTAATACCCTTAATCTTCTCAGTTGTCACAATCTTCTCCAGACTCTTTGTCTCATAACATGATAGAAACATTATCCTTGTATTGTCCTAAAGTGGGTAATCAAATGCCTTGAAAATTGGCCTCTTGGGTACTTGGGTTCAGGTCTTGTTAACTGGCAATTGGATTCTTAACCTTCCACAAAACATGCCGCATTTCTATGACATCAGTTTCTTTCTAGTCTTGCTATTCGATGTTCATGATTCACAGGCATGCTGTAGCTGTTTGTAAAATTCTAAAACTCAGTTTATGATTTCTGTGGATAGGGATGTTACACAGAATGTTCTTCATCTTATGGGATTCTGCCTTTACAGGGATTATTATGTGTCTTATTTCAATGTTGCTTTTTCCATCTGTTGTTATTGCTGACCCTAGATATTTTAATCTCTCCACTTGTTTCAGTGTTCAATCTCTTTTGCTGTCAGTGTACACATTTGTTTTGAGTTGTTTACTTTCAGTCCTTTCTTTTCACCTTCAAGATTATTGTAACAATTGTTATTGTTAAATATAATAAATCAATAATAGTAGGTCAGTATGGCTTATTTGATAAGAGCACTCATTCTTAAACTTCTGGTGTGTTGATGCTGAGGTAGCAGGTTCAATCCCTACACTGTCAGCTGCACTAAAATGTTAACTTTTTGTCCTTGACTTGGAGATGTAAATTACAAGTGACCTGTGAAGTTGGAGTGAAGTTTGTCTGATGATGATCGACATTGGTAATAAGGAAAGCTATTCTATATGCAAAAATCAGTCAGTGCACTGGAAGTCGTAGCATGTATATGGACTATGCTTGATTTTAAAGCGAGCAAACAAAAACAAATTCAATCAACCAATCAATGACGGGAATGAGTTTTATGAAAGAGTTTAACATTAAAAACTTTAAATCTGTGATAGACAAACCACTGTACCACTATCATGTATGTTGGTAGTTAGTTAGTTGCATATCATTTACAGAACAATTGCAGTTAACCCATGCATATTTTGCTGTTTGTGATCTCTTGACAAGTTTACCTTCATTAGTTTGTCATTACTTTTTGAATGACCAGGACCCATACCATTTCATAAAAAAACCAACACAAGGTGGCCTACTGCCAAATCGCCCACAGCTGCGTTTCGAATACGGTATATGGGTTTACAAACTGCATCCGTAACCCCTTTGCCACGGAGCCGGCATGTTGGTAGTACTCATGCACAATAATGGTAAAGGACCCTGTCACTTACAGCTTGAGATATGATGGATATATGGTGTTAGCCCCAAATGTGTATAAACAAATGTAGACTTGACGGGTGAGGTGATCAAGAACATGCCATCCACCTTAATGTTCCAGGACATTTTCTGGTACTGACTTTAGGCTCCAATGAGATACTGACATATCTCACACTGAATGCTGATTGGTCTATTTTCTGGTATTGACTTTAGGCTCCAATGAGATATTGACCATATCTCACACTGAATGCTGATTGGTCTATTTTCTGGTATTGACTTTAGGCTCCAATGAGATATTGACCATATCTCACACTGAATGCTGATTGGTCTATTTTCTGGTATTGACTTTAGGCTCCAATGAGATATTGACCATATTTCACACTGAATGCTGATTGGTCTATTTTCTGATATTGACTTTAGGCTCCAATGAGATATTGACCATATCTCACACTGAATGCTGATTGGTCTATTTTCTTGTATTGACTTTAGGCTCCAATGAGATATTGACAATATCTCACACTGAATGTTGATTGGTCTATTTTCTGGTATTGACTTTAGGCTCCAATGAGATATTGCCCATATCTCACACTGAATACTGATTGGTCTATTTTCTGGTATTGACTTTAGGGTCCAATGAGATATTGACCATATCTCACACTGAATGTTGATTAGTCTATTTTTTGGTATTGACTTTAGGTTCCAATGAGATATTGACCATATCTCACACTGAATGCTGATTGGTCTATTTTCTGGTATTGACTTTAGGCTCCAATGAGATATTGACCATATCTCACACTGAATGCTGATTGGTCTATAAAACATGAGTCCAGTGCCATATGCCGAATGTACTTTTTACTTCTAGGCTAGGTCAACCTGGCAGCCCAGATCAATTTAAATATCTGCTTCTATAGGGATTTGAACACATGATCACCAGACTAGCAGGCAATCATGCTAACCACTGCACTACCGTGGCTCTGTTGCTAGGGATATCAAGAATATCCTGCTGGGGTATCATGGTGCAGATAAACCACATGATGAAGGTCCAGTATAGTGATGCATGCTGGTCACTCCAGCAAGTGTACAGCTTTATTTGCATACTGTTTTGGTTCTCCGTGAAACTTAGGAGGTGGGGTAGATCAGAGCTGATGGCATCACCTCTGGCTCAAGCTGACCAGTTTTATCTCACTGTTAACTGTTTGGATTTTCACACAAAAAAGAAAAAGATGATCCAACCATATAACTAGGCTACCAACGCAATCAGTATACCACAATAAGCAATGTGATGTACAGACCAAATGGAACCAAAAGAAGAGGCCAACCATGTGGCTGCTACCATGTGGTGAAGAGGCCAGTGCTGTGGCAAAGGAGTTACGAACACAGTTCATAATCCTGCATACTGCGTTCGAAACAAAGCTGAAGGAGATTTGGAAGCAGACTGCCATGCACTAATTTTCATACAATGGTATGAGTGCTGGTCATTTAGGAAGCTATGACAAACTACTGAACTATACTTGCCAAGAAATCTCAAACAGCCACAATATGCTAGGGTTGACTGTGATGACCTGTATAGGGTTTGCAACTAGCTAAGAAAAAGATATTTAAACAGAGAAAGCACAAATAATATGTTGCACGATTTATTGCCTGGCTGATGCCTCACTATATTTCAGCAATCATTAGCAAAAGAGGATGTTGGCAACTAGGCGGTTCCAGTCAGTTTTAAGCAAAGAGAAAGAGTTTATATTAACTTTCAAATTACTGAGGGAATGACAGATTCTCCACATTTGAGCAATACCTGCGACTGAATTATTAATGTATTCACTTCATGTGATATATAACTCTGCAGTATGCACCTGATCAGGTGCAGCAGAAAATGCCAGGCAATAAATCAGTGCAACATATTGTTTGTGACTTCTGTGTTTAAATTCACTAACAGAATATGTTGTTTTGAATTGTTTAAAAAAAATAGTATATGAGAAGAGACTGAAGCCCTTGTGGAGATATGAATGTGCAGTGAAAGTGTTCCTTTACAAACTAAACCAATCCCTAAAACTGACACTTTGCTATCAGTTACAAGTTACGTATATGTTTGAGGAGTTGCTACCATGTCACACACACAAATGTTCCCTTGAGTTCAATAAATGAACAAAGCACAAAACATACACCCCATACCTTTGTAAGTTTATAAGGTTTGTAGAACGTTAAACAACAGGCATAGGTTTTGCTGCCTGAGACATCTGTTAGAACCAGAAAATGTATGTTGTTGTCTGGCTTCTCAGCGTATACGTGAGCATTATCTGATCAATGAAAGAGATTGTAATAGTAATTTGTGGAGAACCAGAATTAACAGTATTTTACATTTGACTGACTATCTGTGTAGTTGTTACTTGAAGACCATGTGGTGAAGTGCTCTGAACGTAAGAACAATTCTTATTTAAAGTCACTTGTTTTCTTACAAAATTTAATAACACAAAGTAATGCAGCTTTACAGAACACAATTACGGAAAACATGGATGTTGCGGTGACTAGCCTTCATCAGCAAACAAATACATACACAAAACACAAGATATAATCACAGAGAAGACACTATAGTGACTACATTAAGGCATAAGAACAGAGTGAGAAGAATGGAAAGATTTGAAAATTTTAAAAATGAAGATAAAATTTAAAAATTTAGAAACAAAATGTGCTACTTATCTCAGAGTATCAGTAGTCTGGGATTCATAGACAAGTAGCACCTTTTATTTTTTCATTTTCTTGTTTCCATTTTTTCATTCTTCTCATTCCGTTCTTATGCCATAAGGCCACGGTCATGGCAAAATTGTTTGGAAAGAAAATCTACACATGCATAGATAGAGCTCATTATCTTGGATGGAATGTCTAGAGGAGGCACACCTTAAACAAATAAGTCAGACACACCGACCTTTGAGGTTCATAAAAAGTGTAACACACTCCTCTTGAAAAAGGAACAAAGAAGAAGATGAAGAGAAACAAAATGATAATACATAATTTATTTCACAATCTTTACTTACATTCTCTATATTTTAAACTTGATGAAATTATGAAACTCTTAGGCTATCATTCTTACCTTTTTTATTTAGTGGATGAAGATGATATCTGGTTGTAAACTTTTTTATTTAATTACATCATATATACCTGTGTGTTACCAGGGCCCACAACAGTAAGACTGCAACCTGCCTGCATGATGTGACAGGTGTCTGTGGAAGGTTGACACGACACTAGCTACCTCATCCCATGGAAAACTTTAGCCGCACAATTTGACCAATGATAATTAAGTATTCAGAGTTTGACATGAGTTGATCATGGGGCTATCCTTCATCGGGAGATAAAAGGAGGAGGAGGAGGAGGAGGAGGAGAGGAGGAGGAGGAGGAGGAGGAGGAGGAGGAGGAGAAGGAGGAGGAGATTACAAAGACAAGGTAGAGATTACATAATCTGACTGTGAAAAATGTATTTACCAGGGAAACAGAAAACTATAAATGAAGAACAAGAGGAGGAGGAGGAGATGACACCACCACCTTCACCACCAAAAAGGAAGAAGAAGAAGAAAAAGAAAGAGAAGAAGAGGGGAGGGGTAAAAATAAGAAGAAGGGGGAGGAGAAGAAGGACTTGATGATCAAAAGGAGGAGGAGAAGGACTTTATCATCAAAAGAAGGAGGAGGAAAAGAAGAAGATTACAAAGACAAGGTAGAGATTACATAATCTGACCGTGAAAAATGTATTTACCAGCGAAACATAAAACTGTAAATGAAGAAGAAGAACAAGAACAAGAAGAGGGAAGGAGAAAGAATAAGAAGGAGGAGGAGAAGGACTTGATAAAAAACAGAAGGAGGAGAAGGAGGAGAAAAAAGAGAAGATACATTAGAGATTACTTCATCTGACTGTGAAAAATGTATTTACCTGGAAAACAGAAAGTTGTAATAGCTTCAATGGCTTCCTTTGATAAAGGCAGTTCATTTACACTCTTCGCTGATGAATGTGGAGACTCACTGTTGAGGTGTTGTTTGAGAACTGCTGGGTTTATAGGAGCCATACGATAAGTTGAAACACTATGGGAATATCGAGGTCTCACATTCTCCTCAGTTTTTGATCTACATGAAAGACACACAAGCTGAAAAACATCTGATGGCTGTGGAAATGTGGTTTCTAAGGAAAATGCAAAGAATACCATGGACAGACAGAAAAACCATTGACCAAGTCCTACAAGAAACAAATGAAAATCGTAAACTGATTAGAGTATTAGACGTAGACAGTCAAAATTGTTTGTTCATGCTATGAAAAGAAATAAATTGGAAAACTTGGTGACAACTGGCAAGATCGAGGGGAAGAGAACACGGGGAAGGCAGAGAAGTAACTACCTGGATGGCTTGGCCACATGGTATGGTCGAGACAGGAACACTGAGCTGATCCAGGACTCTGGTGATCGAGTGAAATGACAAAAAATGGCCACCCACTCTTATGGCACATGATGATGATGATGAAAGTTATACACACAATCACTGTAGGATAAGTCGTAGTCAAATTTGAAAACTAATTTTTATACTTTCGATAGTTTTCTTATACTAGTCTTTCAGACTGACCTGAACATAATATTTTTATTTTACTTTACTGGCACCTTGCTGTCTTGATAGACAGATAATTTGTTACACTGTTGTGCTTCAAAGTAGGCACAATAACTACTTACCCATAATGGGGACCAGGAAGGAAGTTATACCTCTCCATAGCACAAAAGCTGGGCATGAAAATAAGTGTTTTGATAAATGTCAGACATATTTGAAAGCTGTTTGTAACATTTTCACAGGTTTCCTCAGACTGATTTAAGAGATTTACATTGTCAATGTTAAGATGAATGCCAGTTATATTTCAAAACAGTATGGAATGATCATCATCACGTGCCATGACGATAAGCATGGGCAGTCATGGTTCGCCATCTCACACGATAAGCAGTTTATGTTCTTGACTCGATCATGTCATGTTACCAAGCAATCCTGATATTTATCTCTCTGCTTCCCTTTCCTCTTTTCCAATCAATCTTGCCAATTGTCACTAAGTTTTCCATTTCATTTCTCTTCATAATGTGCCCAGACAATCTTGACTGCCTATGTCAAATTTCTCTAAATCAGTTTATGGTTTTCATTTGTTTCTTGTAAGACATGCTCAATGGTTTTTCTGTTCATCTATGGCAGTGGTTCTCAACCGGTGGGGAATTCACCCCCCCCCCCCCGGGGGAATTTTAGGGTTGCCAGGGGGGAATGAAGACCATTTCAAGTTCGCGTTAATACAAGAACCGATTACTTGATATTGTTTTTCCCTTCATACTTTACAGTTGTGTACGTCTCATCCTTCTAAAATTCATTTTATAAAGTAAGTAGACCCACAAATCATGTTTTATGTGGATGTCTAGACTTGTTTTAGTATATGCTATTAATTTACCTTCCATTTTTACGTATACTGCGTAGGGGTGGGGGGATTTTTAGATAGGAAATATGAAAGGGGGGAATAACGTTCTGAAAATATGGTGAAGGGGGGCACGGGCCAAATTTTTGATAGGGGGTGGGGGGGGGGGGGATGATGTTCTGAAAATATGCTGAAGGGGGGCACGGGCCAAAAAAAGGTTGAGAACCACTGATCTATGGTATTCTTTGCAATTTCCTCAAAAACCACATTTCCAATGCTATTATATGTTTCACAGATTGTCTATGTATTGTCCTTAATACATAAGCATACAGCAGTATAGTCAAATTTAATGCTTACCAATGTAACTTGTTTAATATAAGATTTCATATTAACTCTAAAAACCAACCTCAGTGTCTGAAAGCTGCTCATAGTGGCAAGTGATTCAGGTGATGGAGGATACGTAGGATCTTCCATAACGAATGGTAGGAAAACTAGCGCCTTTGAAGCAGATATGGCAGCAAGAACTTGAGCCTCAAATTCATCATCAAAAATCGTGCTCAATGGGTCATCCCCTTCTCCACTCTAAGATTGAGAAGAAATATTTAGAATTTTGTCACAATAAAACTGCAGCTACTGTGGTGAAGGGATTACCAATTCACAATCCTGCATACCATGTTTGAAACACAGCTGTGAGGGATTTGGAAACAGACTGACTTCCTCTGGATTTCATACAATGGTATAAGTGCCGGTTGTTCAGAAAGCAATGACAAACTACTGAACATAAACTCGCCAAGAAATCACAAATAGCAAAAATATAATGGGATTGACTGTGACATCCTGTAAAGAATATGCAACTAAGTAAAGAAGAACACCAAAATGATTTAACTCTGCGCATAATAAATGGCATGGAATACTTGATAAACATTAAACACAAACAATGACAGATGATTATGAAAGCTCTGTGATTGTTCTATTATATAAACACTGACATGTGCCATAGTTTTAGTTTGAACATTATAATAAAATCTGCTTATCACAAAAATCTTTTGTTGGTTACATTATGAGAAGACAAAAACTGGAACATGTTGTGACAACCGGACAGATCTGTGGAAAGAGAGATAAAGTAAGACGAGTGAGAAGATTCTTGACAGTCTTGTGTATCAACACACAAATTGTTTCATGATGTCAGAGATCATAATTTGTGGAGAGGTATGATCGCCCACGCCAGACGGCAAGGCACCGGATGATGAAGTTCAATCATTCAATGAAAACTAAGACTGACATTATTAGATGCATAACTAAAGAAGCTAAAGATCTACAACAGACATGGCTGTGGAAAAGGCATGGAAGAATATAGATGAAGCCTTCAGAAGAAACAGTTACTGTAATAACATAATAAAAAGAGATTTAGGAAGTAACTACATAAGTTGCAAAAGTCATATGGAACATAATAAACACACTAAGGCTAAACCTTACAGCTAGAATTTGTACAAAAAACTAACATAAATCTGTTAAAAATACATTTAACTTGTAGCAAAGAACACAGATCCAATAAAGAAACAAACTAAATAATGTAGCACCTACAAGATCAAGAGAATTGTTCCAAAGATGGCTTTGCTTCTATTCTAATGCCACCCTGTAACCAAAACAAAATATAGAAGAAACACTGGTTTCTCTCACACTTTCTACAGAGAGGCAAATCATGGATGGGTCAGGCGGTAAGATGTTGTCAGGCAGGTCTGCAATCTTATCAATACCAACCCTGGCAGGGAATGGGTGCCCATGCCTCCAGTGCTTAAATGCTCCTTCTCTTTCACTGTCATGCTTGAGAGGATTTGCAGAGAGCAAAATCTTGCTGCTGTCAATGCAGAAGTCAATGCGCTCATCAGTAAAAATTCAGATAATTCTGATGTGCTTATCTATACAGATCGATCTGTTATACAGCAGCAGGGAAGTTTGTGGCATTCACAGTACATTCAGTGGGCCAAACCATTAAGAAGCCAGTGGTGGCCACTCCATGACCACGAGCAGCATGACGGTGGAGGTGATGGCAGTAACACAGGCTTTCATATGACTGGAATCACAGATTTATATCCACGTTTGTGTCTTAAGTGATTCAATGAGTATAATTCGAAAGGTTGAGGTGGGTACATTACATAGTCAGTGGACTAGATTTCTGTGGAGGTCTGCAGTTTATAGTCACCTTCTTTGTTCCGGGACATGTGGGAGTTGAGGAAAATGAATGAGCTGACAAACTTGCCGGCTCTGCATCCTCTGCAGATGGCCAACCCATGGGTAATGCCAATATTAATTCCCTTAGCGAGATGTCAAGAATGGATGACTTTGACACCAATTAATCCACATTGCTGTCTTGGAAGCAAGAATTAGCAAGGTCAGTCACAAGAGGTACATTGAGTGAATGAGGAGACTTGTCAACCAATGTAGAACTGGCACTATTAGACACTGGACTCTGATGCATATGTTGAAAGGAGGATCTGAGGACATATAGACATTTCCAGTGTTCAAGGATGATACCCCAACTATCTCTCATAAACATATGCATGCATGCACACACACATACACACATATAATTATGCTTGTAATGACTTACATCAGATTCTTTTCTCAGAGAGACCAGTCCTGTGTTTTCATCCAGGCCAACTACTAACATCAACTCTGCAAATCTGTTGTACAAAGTTATGGCCGTCCCTCGTGTAGACTCAACCATCTTGTCCGACATCGTGATTTATCAAAAATCAAGATGGTTTTAAACTGTCCTCATCAAAAGTGTCTGCTATGAAGTGACACTTATATATTCACACGTGATCAGAGCCCTACAGTTAATTGCAGCTCACATGATACTGCATAGCTTGAATCTGCACAAAAATAACAATAATAAATTAAACAAAGGTTATTTTTACTGAAATATATACAGTTGCTATGATTATGGCTTAACACAATTATACCCAATGTGCCTCCATCCATCCATCACGTGCCATGCCGATAAGCGTGGGCGGTCATGTTCTGCCATCTCACTCGATCACCAGAGTCGTGGATCAGCTCTGTGTTTCTGTCTCGACCATGTCACGTGGCCAGGCCATCCAAGTATTTACTTCTCGGTCTTCCCCTTGGTCTCTTCCCTTCGATCTTGCCAGTCGTCACCAAGTTCTCCAAGTCATTTCTTCACATAACATGCCCTCAAGGTATGTCAAAATGTCATTGAACTTTCTACTTAATGGTGGGAGTCTCTGTGGCCAAGTAGTATTAACATCACCTGCCTCAAGCTCTGACGGTTGTGTTAATTTTATTCTGGCCTATGTTGTTTGGTTCATGAGTGCAGTTTTCTCTAAGACTTCTTGGGGTCGTGGCCAACTGTTGTTACCGATAGTTAGCGATCAGTTCACTATATTGTGACAACATCAAAAAGTGTGAGTGAAAAGTCACCTTTTTCAAAAACAGTCATTCGCCACCAAAATGTAACATAATTTTACAGCAAATACAGAAATAAGACAGGTAGTATACTTTTCTGTTACCGATCAAATACATACAGCCCTGAGCTAAAGTTACGTGCTGTTCTTCTACTTCAGACCGGTTTCATCTCCTGCAGATAGCGTATCGAATCGCTGCAGACGATCACGAGATCAAACATTTAGAGTTGCGCCGCTTGCCTTACCAGGTGAAAATACACACCTGGAAAGTTTACTTTCGGTTTTGAAACGGGAATTCCCAAATGACATCTACACTGCACTGATGTATATGGTAGGCGTTGTCTTCTTCGTATTGTCCATGCATTGTGGCGTCGGTGATCGTGTCTGTCTGCAGCCTTCTGTCTCGTGTACTGTCAGTTATTTCTGATGAAGTTGTTCCACCATGTCATGATATTAAATTGACCATCATCAATCAACTGCCTCTAGCCTGCCTCTTTTTTCCAACTTTCTTTACACCCCCCCCCCCCCCCCTTAAAAAATGCATTTTGTTTCCAGATCGGGTTGTACCCAGAAGTGTACTTTTGTCCCTGCATATCCTATTTACTGTTTGTATGACACTGATATCAACACCAACATTTTACTGCTGTCTTTGCAAGTTTTACGTTCAGTAGTTTGTCATTGCTTTCTGAACGACCGGCTCCCAGACCAACACGTTAAAACCCAAGCGCGATCCCCAGTCTATGAAATGCTATGCGGGAATTTGGAATACCAAGGAAGTTAATCAACATTACCAGACTATGCATGGAAGATACTTATAATATAGTAACATATAAAGGCAGGAAATCAGACCCTTTCCAAATAACATCTGGCTTGAAACAGGGTGATGCACTATCGCGCTACTCTTCAATCTGGCTCTAGAGAAAGTTGTAAGGAAGGTAAAGGAGGATTGTGATTTTGGAGGAACATTCAAGCTGCTTGGTTATGCAGATGATATAGATATTATAGGGGAAAATGAACAAAAGACATTGGAAATATTGACTCACTTAAAGGAAAAAGTCCAACAGATGGGGCTGGTTATCAACCAAGATAAGACAGAATATATGGTAATTTCAAGAGAAGGAATGGCTAAAAACTCTGGCCACATACAAATAGATAATATGACCATTAAAAGAACGGAAACATACAAATACCTGTGTACAATTCTTCAACTGCTCCAACATCAGAAGGGAAGAAATACAAATTAGAATCAATTCTGGAAAGAAGATATACTATGCACTACAACATCTACTAAAATCAAAGGCGCTATCTCGTAACACCAAGATCACAATATACAAAACACTGATCAGACCAGTTGTGCTGTATGGCTCTGAAACCTGGAGTACAACGAAAGGAGACGAAGCCTTGCTACAAACCTTTGAGAACAAAGTTTTAAGACGCATCTTTGGACCCATTAGGGATACACAAAGTGGAGAGTGGAAAAGAAGAAGTAATAAAGACAATTATGATCTGTTTAAGTCCCCGCTAATCACTGGTATCATGAAGGCTAATAGACTACAATGGCTGGGGCATATATAAAGAATGGAAGATAATAGGGAAACAAAACTCGCTTACACTCAGGAAATAAATGACCGTAGACCCCGAGGTAGACCAAGAAGACGGTGGATAGATAATATATATATATATATATATATATATATATATATATATATATATATATATATATATAGAGAGAGAGAGAGAGAGAGAGAGAGAGAGAGAGAGAGAGAGAGAGAGAGAAGACCTACAAGCACTTGGAATCAATGACTGGCAAGAGAAGGTCAACAAGAGAGACGAATGGAGACGGATTGTATCTGCAGCAAAGAACCTCAATGGCTCGGAACGCTGAAGAAGAAGAAGATATCTCAAGTATCATATAATGTATCACATATAGTATCACATACTCTCTTTTTATTTCCAGCTTAACTGTGATATCTATATTTATTTGTTTTCATTTCCAGCTTACCCTTGACATCTTTTTCTTCACATATATTTATTTGGTTTATATATATATATATATATATATATATATATATATATATATATATATATATATATATATATATATATATATATATATATATATATAATATTTTATTAGAAGGCAGCAAGTCAAATGGTTTGACCATGCAAGTAGGTTACCAACTAACAGTATACCACAAAAAGCAATGATGTACAGACCAGAGGGAAGCAGAGGAAGAGGCCGACCACGTAAACGATGGACGCTGGGAATAACAAAGTCCATGGAAATATCGATACATGAAGCCCATAAGCGGGCACTCTCCCGCTGTTTATACTTCACCTCGACACCACAAGGGACAAGAGGAGCATGATGAAATGATGATGATGATGATGATATATATATATATATATATATATATATATATACACCAGGAAGTACGAACCAAACTTCTATTTATCCATATTTCTAGGGCGATTGAATTCAGCACTGTCTGGCTTCTAAACAACTTCATGTCTGGCTCTGCTTTCTGAAAGATCGGCACTCATAACATTTTGAAAATCAACGCCAGGCAGTCTGCATCAAAATCTCTTTCAGCTGATTTCGAACCTGATGTGTGGGGTTGTAAAACTGTGTCCACTACCATTACCCCACATAGGCCGGCTCTGCATAAATACACGGAATATTTGTCACGGCCATCTACTGTCTAGACTGCCTTGCCGTGTAGGACAGGCGGGTCTACAGTCTGATATTACTGATAATTAAGGTCGCTTGGCTAGTGCGGTCGCCGTGACTTTACAGGTTAGGGTTTTCTTTTTGCCTTCCATAGAAAAATATTCACACTTTACCGAGGATTCAACACGGGTCTCCCGAAGGAGAATCCGGCATTCTTAGCCATTCGGCCAGCCGCTCCTCCTTACACTACTAAACTTCGTCTCTGAGAGAAAAAATTTTCCGAAGCCGGATTCTGATTTGGGTCTGTGATGTGCTAGAATGTGGTCATATATTAGGTATGAAAACAAAAAAGAATAGATGGCATGTCTTTCCCTCACTTAGCGGACGACGAACGTAGGCGTCGCACCCTCTCCCGACCGTGGTCATGACATCAGATAGCCTCCTAGAGATTACACTAACGTGAGCTCTTTGCTCTCTGAACCAAGGCCAGTTCTGTTCCTCGTGGGAGGATACCGTCATAAGAGTCACGGTGGTAAATAAGGGTAACCAACGAGATGGCTTGACCACATGACAAGAACACTGAGCTGATCCACGACTCTAGTGATCAAGTGAAATGATGAATAATGATCGCCCACACTTACCGGCATGGCACATGATGGATGGAACGAGATGTAATGTTAGATCTGGTATTTAGGTATACGTGTGTAGTGTTATTGTGTACGCGTGAATGTTTTAAGTTCGCATTCAGGCGGGTATGTAAAACTGATCTAGGCGCCTAGGTCGCCGCAGCCTAAAATCGGTACCAGGAAATGTGGTGGGAAGAAAAGTCAGCCGACGTGGTATAGACCATACCACAACTGGAGTGCCGATTAAAGTTAGTTGAATATCCTTTATATGACATCGCAGTCAACAGCGGCAGTTTTTTGTAGTTGTGATCTCGTGGAAACTTTACGTTCAGTAGTTTGCCATGGCCGGTCTCCGAGGCGAAGGGATTGCGGACTGGCTCGTAATCCCGTATACCCGCGTTTGAAACATATCTGCGCGAAATTTGGCAACAGACCGCGCTGCGTTGGTTTCGCGTTGGTATCGGTGCCGATCGTTCAGAAAGCAATGGGAAACTACTGAATGTAATCTTAAAAAGAGATCATAGCGGCAGAAATGATGGTGTTGACTGTGATGCCCTGTAACAAGGATAGACAGACACATGAGAAAATAAAAGCAAGTGTAGGGGTTGACACCTATTACTGAATATATAGAACACCAAAGTATTGAATGGTTTGGACATTTAGTTAGAATGGAACAAGATCAACGGGGAGATATAGCGTTCCAAGTGAGAACATCGGGATACAAGACGAGAGGACGACCCGGAAATAAAAGGCTTGATGAAGTAAAAGAAACATTAAAGACATTAAACATGACATAAGTACAAGCACAAGACAAGCAAAACACAGAAACTGCTAGATGGCTTCTCTCTGCCACAAAAGAAACAGGAAAAGAACCATTTGCATCTTACAAACGTAAAACATCCTCTTCAACTAATAGGTGTTCTACACACAGAGTGTAGTGAGACGTTACAAACACCCTGTATGTATGAGCAGGGTGGGGGTGAAGAAGCATGAGAAAGAGGCCAATAATATTTCTTTCAATGTTGTGTCAACAAGTTCTTGTACTTTTATATGGTCCGTAAAAAGCTAATGTTGACATTTCCTGGTGTCCTTTGTGCCTTATGTACCAAAGTATTTTTCTACACACTGTTCACCCCGCTTGCACCCTACCCACCAGCTAATTTCGATTATCAGCGTCAAGAGTCTACACAGAGAGCTATTTTATTATAAGTGCATGCTTCAATTGTGCGAATGGGAAAGGTGTTTCAATAAATGTGCGGAAATTTGCAGCCTACGAATTTCCAACAACACCACTGCAAGGCAAGATTGGAAAACAGCATTGCATCAGACGCATGGCACTATAGGAGATATGTATATTTCTTCTTCTTCTTCTTCTTCTTCTTCTTCTTCTTCTTCTTCTTCTTCTTCTTCTTCTTTTTTTTTTTTCTTCTTCCTCGCCTTCTTCAGAGTCCATGGGAACATCGATACATGAAGCCCATAAGCGGGCACTCTCCCGCTGTTTATACTTCACCTCGACACGGCAAGGTACAAGAGGAATATGATGAGATGAGAATCAACACCAAGGTCATATCAGTATTAATTGACAGAAAGGATTGCTTAGTCATGATTAACGATGATTGCTACAGACAAGAAACTTGAAGAAGAAGAAGAAGAAGAAGAAGAAGAAGAAGAAGAAGAAGAAGAAGAAGAAGAAGAAGAAGAAGAAGAAGAAGAAGAAGAAGAAGAAGAAGAAGAAGAAGAAGAAGAAGGAGGAGAGGAGGAGGAGGAGGGAGGAGGGAGGGGAGGAGAAGAAAACGAAGAAGAAGAAGAAGAAGAAGAAGAAGAAGAAGAAGAAGAAGAAGAAGAAGAAGAAGAAGAAGAAGAAGAAGAAGAAGAAGAAGAAGAAGGAGGAGGAGGAGGAGGAGGACGAGGATGAGGAGGAGGAGGAGGAGGAGGAGAAAAAGAAGAAGAAGAAGAAGAAGAAGAAGAAGAAGAAGAAGAAGAAGAAGAAGAAGAAGAAGAAGAAGAAGAAGAGAAGAAGAAGAAGAAGAAGAAGAAGAAGAAGAAGAAGGAGGAGGAGGAGGAGGAGGAGGACGAGGAGGAGGAGGAGGAGGGAGGAGGAGAAAAAGAAGAAGAAGAAGAAGAAGAAGAAGAAGAAGAAGAAGAAGAAGAAGAAGAAGAAGAAGAAGAAGAAGAAGAGGAAGACACAGCCACACACACACACACACACACACACACACACACACACACACACACACACACACACACACACACACACCAGTAACTCCTGTAAATGCTGAGGGCCTCTAAAGGTGTTAATCAGGCCTTGACGCACCTATAGTAACAATTGCATACTGTCTATTTGTTAGTAAACCCCTCCCTCTACTGTGCTGGCAGAAATGTCACTAACACTGAACTATGTCACTGCGATAACTATGTCCCCGATGTATGTTTAATCTTACTCTTCTGGCCTGAACTCAGTTTCTTGTCCTGAATCGAACCTAGCAAGTGAATTACCATACCTGCTACACTGTATCTATACTGTAGAATGGGTGTCCTTTGTAATGAAAATACAAGGTAAGCTGAATGTGTGTGTGTTATTCCTTATGCGTTAGAGAATGTTTCGTAGTAATAGTAAATATTGCCAGAATACTTATGGGCTTGGAATGACATTGCCGCGGTTGTTATAACATACCATTTCTTTCTCCTGTAAATGAACGGATCGATCTGCAGCTAATTGGCAGTGTGTAGTTGTACCAGCTTGGTATGAATCAAGGCAGATGAGGAATTTTTGATTTAGTATTGATTGGTACAGGATCGCTTTCCTGGGACACACATACCTCTCTAGGAGTTCCGGTTTCTTCACATAGATTACAAAGAGATTTCCAGCACAGTACACGAACTACGTAAGGTGGGTAGGATACAAATTAGTATATACCAAAATCACTTATACTGTAAATATATTATTTGTTACTTAAAGCTGGGTGCGTGCCCTTTACAGGACGTCGCATTCAACCCCAGCAGTTCTGGCGGTTACTGATTTACTAGTCAAGCTTACATTCAGTAGTTTGCCATTGCTTTTTTAACTACCGAAACTCATACAATTGTTAAAAATCAATTTAACGCGCTCTGCTTCCAAATCGCCAACAGCCTATTTTGAACGCGGTAGGCGGGATAGGAAATTGCGTTCGCTGCACCTTCGTCACAGACGCCGGAGAATTGTGGGTAGGTTTTGTCATTTGAAATGTAGCCACTACAGGGCTCTGTTGCGCCTACATTTATGTTCATTTCCAACTACCCACGGTTTTTTTTTTCTTTTCAAATTGAGCAACGTGCTCGCTGGAAACACATGGGTTGAAATCAACTGAAAAACACAAATATGCTATTGAATATAAATCTATGAGTGAACGAACGAACGAAAATCTTTATTTTCAAAGGGTTAAGAATTGGGCACGCAGGCCCGTCTGACATTCTGCCCTTCTTCTCTATTTCCTCTCGTACATTCTTTCATTCAACATCTCTTATGAAGCATGACCTACATACACTTTGTATGTAGAACGATTTTGGAAAATTAAGGACCTAACAGTTGTGCTGTGCGGCTCTGAAACCTGGAATACAACGAAAGGAGACGAAGCCTTGTTACAAACCTTTGAGAACAAAGTCTTAAGACGCATCTTTGGACCCATTACTGATACACAAAGTGGAGAGTGGAAAAGAAGAAGTAACAAAGACATTTATGATCTGTTTAAGTCCCCGCTAATCACTGGTATCATGAAGGCTAATAGACTACAATGGCTGGGGCATATAGAAAGAATGGAAGATAATAGGGAAACAAAACTCGCTTACACTCAGGAAATAAATGACCGTAGACCCCGAGGTAGACCAAGAAGACGGTGGAGAGGTAATATATATATATATACATATCTACAGGCACTTGGAATCAACGACTGGCAAAAGAAGGTCAACCAGAGAGACGAATGGAGACGGATTGTATCTGCAGCAAAGAACCTCAATAGCTCGGAACGCTGAAGAAAAAGAGAAGAAGAAGTACATAACATCATCAAAAAATCTGCTATAAAATTCATTAAAATAGTTACAATAGTCACTGCTATGGTCTAACGTTGTTTTTAGCGGAAGCTGGAAAGTACCAATGAAGTATTCATTATAATTTATTCAACAAATTTCTAACCGTAATGCAATGAGGAGGTTGTTCATCAGGAAATCTTGCTGTATATCTTTAAACAACCATCCGTTTGTATCGACCGCCATTTCGAAACACTTGTTCAACCAAACAAATTCTCTCTTCCGTTGATAACACCATTCTATTTCGAGTGCAAAGAATTACTCCCGCATACGAAAGCCATTCGCTGCATATTGCTTCACGATGGACTGGAGCAAATTTGTTTTGATGACGTCATGTACATCATTTTTCAATATTGTTCTACATACAAAGTGTAGTGAGACTTTACAAACACCCTGTATTATTATATCTTCTTCAGTTGTAAACACAAGACAAAACACAGTGTTAAACGAACTGTACCCAATCCTGCTTCTTCTTCTGTCATAATAAAGATCATTCCTTCTTTCACCCTGTATCCTCTCTTGCAGCATAGATCCTCAATCAACTCTCTCAAAGCCCCCCCCCCCCCCTTCCTCCCGTCCTTAATTATTCCCACCATCTCTGTCCGTGTCCTTCCGGTAATATTCACTTCTGTTTCATCTTATCTTCTGCTTGTGTTTTTCTGGTTCTTTTTCCATATGGATATAACCGTAATTAGTATTAGTTAATCTTGTAGTAATGATTTCTTGCACAACCCCATATGTTTACAATTTGTATTGTTTATACACTGTAGATTATTATTTTTGCATATGATTAATATAATAAATAATGCATGAGTGGAATAATGCATGAAATGAGAGAGACAAGAAAAGTAGAATGTCAGACTCCATTGTTTGTTTCACTAATTTCCATATGTATTTTACTCAGTGCTTTTGTCATTTTAATTCTGAGAAGACGTCAGCATGAGCGAATGTATAAGAGTGCTGGTTCTTAAACTTCCGGTGTGCTGACGCCGAGGTAGCGGGTTCAACACCTACACCGGTCAGTTAGACTAAACTGTTGACTTCTCGTCCTTGACTTGAGAACGCAAATTACAACTCAAAAGTCGGAGTTGGTTGGCCTGATGACGAGGAACACTGGTATTATAGAAAGCTAATCCATACGCAAACATCAATCCAGTACACCAGAGATTGTAGCTTGTGTATGGACTACGCTTGAGTTCAAAGCCAGATGGCGCAACAACAAAAAAATACAAACCTGAATAGAAGTGTATGATTTGGTTTATGAGACTGATTGCGTAAAAGCCCTCACATTTGGTTGCTGCTGGGCATACGCAGATGTCAGCATGTCATCAGGTATATATCCACTCTTGCTTGGTCTCCGTCGGGAAGTGGTTAAGTCTCCTACGTCGCGCTCCGAAGGTTGTGGGTTCGATTCCGGGCTTCGTCATTCGGTTCACGCGTTGATTTTTTTTTCTCGGAGACCACTGGGGTCGTCGCTGGAGCTACGGAGTTCGTGCTCTGTGTGAAGCCTTCAGCTGGCCGCTCTGTGGAAAGAGACCGAGCCGTATGAGGATAATAATAATACCCGGTGCTATGAAGTAGATCCTCTTACATTTAAACAGCTTTTAATATCCACTGTTCTAAATATCATTGAACAATTTATTTGATATTTCTATTCTATATTCTCCTTCTGATTCCATTACTGAGATTCCATCTGGCCAGGATGGTTTTCCTTTCTTCGTATCTTTGATGGTGTCATTGACATCTTTTAGCACATTGGACAATATCGGTTACTTTCTTCTGTCAGTTCTGCTCTTACTCTATCATAGAACTTTCTTATATATTCACAGCATCTCTTTATTATAGCAGTTTCTGCCATTGATACTTATTTCTACTAGGATCTGCGTGGTAGGTAGGTAGGTAGGTATGCAGACAGGTACGCAGGTAGACAGGCAACAGGCAGGCAACAGGCAGTCAGGCAGACAGGCAGATAGGTAGGCAGGCAGGCAGGTGGATCTGGGTAAACGTTAGGATTTTGTTTATGAAGAATGCAGGCAGGCATAGAAAATAATTAGAGAATGAATCTAGGACATGAAATAATTATGTCTGACTCGATAAGTATTGATTTCATACAGCAATTAAAGAGAGATTGCACTGGTCGTTTTGAAAAAAATAAAATCGAACAGATACTATCCTAAACCTCAGCGAGCCAGAGAGAGAGAGAGAGAGAGAGAGAGAGAGAGAGAGAGAGAGAGAGAGAGAGAGAGAGAGAGAGAGAAGGAGAGAGAGAGGAGAGAGAGGGGGGAGAGAGATGAAAGAGAGCGAAGGGAGAGAGAATATATTTTTTTTTTATGCAACCATAGTTGACAGCGAAGACCCGGGGGCAAATACTCCTGCTGGAAACAACAAAATAATTAAGTGGAGTGGCATGCGATGTTTAGGTAAACAATCCAAATCTAAGAAGGGATCGTAGATATGGGTACGATTGATTTGTCAGGGCAAAATCGGTTATTGGTGTGTTTTATCTCTGAATTCCTCCTTTAAGTTTATTTTTTTTCTTCATTGTAAAATTATATTGCTTTATGTTAGATAAAGACGAAAAATAATGATTATCTGTCTTCCCCCCCCCCCCCCCCCAAAAAAAAAAAATGTTATTTACTGCCTATAGTACCTTGCGATATTGACCGTCTTGAACTTGACGCTGGTTCAGTCGCCGCGAACTGTGCAGGTTAGAGTTTTCTTTTATTCTTCAATTGTTTCTTCCTCTGTCTGTCTGTTTGTCTGTCTGTCTGTCTGTCTGTCTGTCTGTCTGTCTGTCTGTCTGTCTGTCCGTCCGTCCGTCCGTCCGTCCGTCCGTCCGACCGTCCGTCCGTCCGTCCGTCCGTCTGTCTGTCTGTCTGTATGTATGTCTGTCTGTCTGTCTGTCTGTCTGTCTGTCTGTCTGTCTGTCTGTCTGTCTGTCCCGTACATGGAGAATATCAGCACCATGTGATGATAACATTTTATTTCATGGTATTTTATGTAATCTGAATCATGACATCAAAGAACTCTTTAGTGAGAACACAATCATGACGTGCACGGTTCTGCCCGGTGAATCACGACCCGTTATCCAGTCGTCTAACCTCTTACGTTTAGTCTGAGCATCCTATAGAGATATTACTTCTTCGAACGTTTAGTCTGAGGACACTATAGAATTTTGACTTCTTCGAGCATACTATAGGAATATGACTTCTTCGGTCATTTAGTCTAAGCATAGTATATAAATCTGACTTCTTCGGACGTTTTGCCTGAACATACTATAGAAATCTGACTTCTTCGGACGTTTTGTCTGAGGACACTATAGAATTTTCACTTCTTCGGAAGTTAAGTCTGAGCATACTATAGGAATATGACTTCTTTGGGCATATAGTCTAAGCATAGTATAGAAATCTGACTTCTTCGGAAGTTTAGTCTGGCATACTATAGAAATCTGACTTCTTCGGACGTTTTGTCTAAGGACACTATAGAATTTTGACTTCTTCGGAAGTTAAGTCTGAGCATACTATAGGAATATGACTTCTTTGGGCATATA
This sequence comes from Cepaea nemoralis, assembly GCA_014155875.1. Taxonomy (NCBI): domain Eukaryota; kingdom Metazoa; phylum Mollusca; class Gastropoda; order Stylommatophora; family Helicidae; genus Cepaea; species Cepaea nemoralis. The sequence goes on along the minus strand of JACEFZ010014914.1, from coordinate 21,689 downwards.
GTCTAAGCATAGTATAGAAATCTGACTTCTTCGGAAGTTTAGTCTGGCATACTATAGAAATCTGACTTCTTCGGACGTTTTGTCTAAGGACACTATAGAATTTTGACTTCTTCGGAAGTTAAGTCTGAGCATACTATAGGAATATGACTTCTTTGGGCATTTAGTCTAAGCATAGTATAGAAATCTGACTTCTTTGGACGTTTAGTCTGGGCATACTATAGAAATCTGACTTCTTCGGACGTTTTGTCTGAGGACACTATAGAATTTTGACTTCTTCGGAAGTTAAGTCTGAGCATACTATAGGAATATGACTTCTTCGGGCATGTAGTCTAAGCATAGTATATAAATCTGACGTCGTTCGGACGTTTAGTCTGGGCATACTATAGAAATCTGACTTCTTTGGACAATTAGTCGGAGCATACTATAGACATCTGTCTTCTTCGGACGTTTAGTCTGAGCATGCTATATAAATCTGGCTTCTTCTGACGTTTAGTCTAAGCACACTATAGAAATCTGACTTCTTCGGACGTTTAGTCTGAGCAGCTATATAAATCTGGCTTCTTCGGAAGTTTAGTCTGAGCATACAATAGAAATCTGACTTCTTCGGACATTTAGTATGAGTATACTATAGAAATCTGACTTCTTCGGACGTTTAGTATGAGCAGCTATATAAATCTAGCTTCTTCGGACGTTTAGTCTGAGCATACTATATAAATTTGGCTTCTTCAAACGTTAAATCTGAGCATTCTAAAGAAATCTTACTTCTTCGGACGTTAAGTCTGAGCATACTATAGAAATCTGCCTTCTTCGGACGTTAATTTTGAGCACACTATATCAATCTGGCTTCTTCGGACGCTAAGTCTGGGCACATTATAGAAATCTGGCTTCTTCGGACGTTAAGTCTGAGCATTCCATAGAGATCATAATTGCATTCATAACTGTTCACTGTGGTTAGTTCGTCCTTGGAAACTGTTGCGCAGCCTTCTGAGAACCTCATATCCTCCTAGCCCCAAACCTAGACTCGAGTTGTCTTTCTCCTTCTGTCTTCCATCAACCAATAGAGCATAAGCACGCAACGAGCTCACGACAAGCTCTTTGTAAACTTATCCATGATTGGCTGAATTTTGCAGCTGTAGTTTTGTGCATTAAAAGATAGCCAATCATACTCCAACCTTCCTTAGACGTCAACTACGACATGCATGCTAGATCCCAGTGTTACTGTTACTTGCTTTACCTTATGGGAACACTCGTGCCTTGGTCTCGAGTACCATCCAAGAATCCATTGTGGTGATATAACAGACAATTTGGCTACACCGCACTATCACACACTTGATGTTAGAAGTACTTGATAACGACAGAAACTGCTCTGTACATGTTCATATTCAGATTAGTTACCATTTCTAAAAGTCGGTTAGTTAGTTGGCGTGTATTTAGCGTGTTTGTTCTCGTTGATAATTGGAATTATGTACTAACTTGTACTTGATAATGATAAAACAGAGTATCAAATTGCAACTGTTTTGTAAGAATTTCGTTTCTATCACACACACACACACACACACACACACACACACACACACACACACACACACACACACATATTTATATATATATATATATATATATATATATATATATATATATATTATATATATATATATATATATATTATATATATATATCACAATCATCCAGTGCCTTGCCGCTTGGCGTGGGTAATCATGCTTCTTCATAAATTACGATCTTCGTCGTCATGGATCAATTTGTGTGTTGACTCCCTTCTGTGCCATACCAACACACCTATATGTATAAACCCACACATATTTATGCATATATTTATTTTTACCTGTTATTTTTACCTGTTACCGCAGATATGAATGCAACTAACGTTGGCGTCTGGACAATAAGTGTGCATGTCAATGTATTGCCATTTGAGCAAATAAAGGCACAAACATCTAGCTTAAACCTCTGACACAAGCAGCTTAGAACGACACTAAAAGTACTACAGTGATGTGCAGGATACAATGGATGTTCATAAACCTACAAACAATTCCGAACAAGAATTACAAAATCTCTCAGGCAACATCGAAGACAGCTGCAAGAATGGAATCAAATCTGCTATAGGAACAGAGAAACGCAGCTCTGAGAACCATATTGGTAGAAACCCTTCTGCTGGCGAAGATGTCCCAGAAGACGGCGATGATGCAGGTAGCGGGCCGTGTGGATGGAGGAAGTTCCAGTTTGCTTGCTGCCAGAAGTTCAGCAATCCAAAATGGTTCTTAGTGGTGTTGACCTTGTGTGGAGCATGTCAGGTAAGAATACAACTTTTACTTCCTTTCCTTTTTTCCTCAACACTCTTTTCCTCTGCACTCTTTTCCTTTACACGCTTTTCCTCTGACTAACCTACTTTATTCTGTTCGGAGAATAATATGATTCTTGCAGTACCAGATGTCAATTTCGTGAAGCCCCAATACCTTTTGGTTAAAATATGAAAGATATCAGTATACACTTGAAATTGATTGTAGGCTACATTTCTGCCACCATTTATGGCAAAAGTCTGCCATGTGCACTGAAGCGTTGGTTAATGACTTACGGATACTGTAGAATAGACAGCTTAACACTCCCGGCAAGCCGCAAACCCACAGAGTCTGTCTCAACAGATGCTGCAAGGCGTAGATGCTGGGTTTTTTTTTTTTTTTTCAGTATACGCGGGATATAAACACTCCTCGTATACGCCCTCCTTGCTGGGACCACACTTAAGCCCAGACCCTAGCATCCTAAATGAGTCGTACCATCTGCCTCCTGGGGGTCATGGTTGGAGCTGCGGAGGTCGTGCTTTGTACCACTCTTTCCGCAGGACATTCTGCGAAAAGGGACCTCGCCGCGTGGTATGCAACCCGGTGCAATGAAATCTATCCTTTGGCTTTTAAAATCTTTTGTGAATTGTCTGTCGCCGTGTTTTCAGATCATCATCATCATGTGCATGTCGGTAAGCGTGGGCGGTCATGATTCACCATCTCACTTGATCACCAGAGTCGTGGATCAGCTCCGTGTTCTTGTCTCGACCATGCCACGTGGCCAAGCCATCCATGTATTTACTTCTCTGCCTTCCTCTTGTTCTCTTCCCCTCAATCTTGCCAGTTATCACCAAGTTCTCCAATTTATTTCTTCTCATAACGTGGCCCAAAAATGTTGACTGTCTATGTCTAATTTCTCTAATCAGTTTACGGTTTTCATTTGTTTATTGTAGGGCTTAGTCATTGGTTTTTCTGTCTGTTCATGGTATTCTTTGCATTCTCCTCAGAAACCACATTTCCACAGCCATCAAATGTTTTTAAGCCTGTTTGCTTATTGTCCACGCTTCACATCCATACAAAAGCACAGGTTCTCTATAGCACCTCAACATTCTTTTTCTCGTTGCAAATGACATCTTTCTATTGGTCAGTATGTTTTCCATCTTGCAAAATGGCTTTCCTTCGCCATAGCGATTCTAGTTGTGATCTCTTCTAGGCATTTCCCATCAGATGTTATGACTGTTCCGAGATAATTTTATCGATTCACTTGTTTAAGAATATTCCCATTTACTTGTATATTACACTGTGGTATTTCCTTCGTCCTGGTGACAACCATAATCTGTGTCTTCTTACAATTCAATTCTAACCCAAGTTGTTCAATGTGTTTAGTTTAATTTAGTTTAGTCGATGGATCAACATCATGGCACACGGGTGCAACCCATAAGTGCTCCGTTCTCCTCCTAACTGAAACCTGAGTCTGGAGAAACTCAGCTCAGTGCACAAACTCCGTAGCACCGGCGAGGATCCTGAAATATTTTGGTAGATTGTTAACTCGAAATTTAGTTTACGATGGATTGCTGTAATTTTTAATTTAATTTAATTTCGAGTGTTCACTGTGTGCAACAACCGTATCTACTAACTGTTACAGATCCTGCTCGTTGTATGCAGTCAATACTGTATCATCTGCAATTTAATTTTTCAGATATTAGACGTTAATAGATAGACTTCAAAAATAAAGCACTTGTTTATTGCGTGTGTTGACAATGCTTTGTGTTGGTCGACCCCTGTCTCATCACCCTAGAAACATGCCTCGCGTTACTGTTCTTTCGAAACAAACTCTTCCAAAGTTTAATGGAGGGCCAAATATATGCCAGTGACTGTCCATGCTCTTGAAAGGAGATTATCCCATTACAAAACTATGATAAGTGGCCAGATGAGATAACTTTGTTTGAAAACTCCAAAATGTATGTAATTGTACGACTGACAGTGACTACAGAACATGATAGGCTATGTCCCATTATCTATATTTTATTTTCTTTGAGCCAAACGGCTTGAAATATGGCCGGTAAATAACATTACATTTTTATTCATGTGAAATATTCTGTTGAATGTTTCTTAATTGCGTAGTCTGCACTATGTATATACACCATCCTTCTAATAGTGTATCTGTTTGTGTCCATGTGTGAGAGTGAGTGAGTGAGTGAGTGAGTGAGTGAGTGAGTCAGTCAGTCAGTCAGTCAGTCAGTCAGTCAGTCAGTCAGTCAGTCAGTCAGTCAGTCAGTCAGTGAGGGAGGGAGTTAGTTAGTTAGTTAGTTAGTTAGTTATTAAGTTAGTTAGTGTGTAAGTGAGTGAGTGAGTGAGTGAGTGAGCGAGCGAGTGAGTGAGTGAGTGAGTGAGTGAGTGCGAGAGAGAGAGAGAGAGAGAGAGAGAGAGAGAGAGAGAGAGAGAGAGAGTATGTGTGTGTGCGTGGGTGAGATAGAATGTGTGAGTCAGTTAGTGAGTGTATGTATGTGTTGCGTGTGTGTGTGTGTGTGTGTGTGTGTGTGTGTGTGTGTGTGTGTGTGTGTGTGTGTGTGTGTGTGTGTGTGTGTGTGTGTGTGGCCGTGTGTATATATATATATACGACACCTGCCGATCTTGCATCAAAAGTGGAGTTGAGTTGAGTTAAGAACCGACATCATTGCACTCAGGATATTCCCATGCGTACTCCGTCCCCTCGTTTAATAGTCAGCAAAGAATCATACTGCTAATCGTTCCCACTGCTATCTGATTTAAAGTTCTCCTGGTCTTCCCTCTCAGTTTTGAGATTCTTCCAGAACCCCTGCCGAATCCCCCGCAATATCATTCTTTCCACATACGGGTTCTCAATCTGCTTCCAAGCTATCTCCATTTGGTCCCACAAGCGCATGACAAACTCCCCTTTGTCCATTTGCAATCTACCACCAAGAGGTGCATTCCCTGGTAGCCTATCAGCCTGTTCATTCCCCCGCACCCACGCTGTGCCAGGACAAACTATCCATACACTTCTCACAATATGTGACCTCTGAGGCAACGATAGCCATTCCACACGAAACTTTCCTTTCTTCACCTTACTAAGCATACTCTTTGAATCAGTAATGAATGCAATGTGTGTTGCAGTAGTCTTCTCTAGCCAACGGAATGCCGCTATTACTGCCTCCACCTCCATTCTCATGATGGAGGTCGTAGTCTCATATGCCAGACTCCTCCTTTTCAAGACTCGCCCTTTAGCCTTTGCAATAAAACCCCAACCTCTACGTATGTTTCTCACCACTGACCCATCGACATAGATAACTATGTCACCTTGATGTGTGCTACTATGATCAGTTGTTGCACTTCAAACTAAGTGCGGCCCACTGCCCATTCTCTGCACTCAAGACCCAGTGTTACTATTACATTGTGCCAGTCCGTTATGTCTTCCGAAACTTCAACCCACTCTCTTTCACAATTGATGGTCTCTAGATCACACACCTGAAGTATAGATAGTTCTGCCTGTGCCATCCAGGTTCTGCCTCGTCTTAGTCTATGACCCTTGACCATCTCCATGGCTTCATGAAGGGGGTGATCTGTATCTGCGGCAACTCTCAGGTATCATTTGGCCTGAAAGACCCTATGCCTATCCGTCGTTGTTAGTAGCGCCAGGATATGCCTCATGCATATAATTGATGTCCTTTGTGCACCCCAGGACTACCCGCATGGCAGCATTCTGTATGCGCTCCAACCTTTCAAGCTGGCTTTTTGATACTGTCAGCAGCCCCAAACCATACTCAAAGACAGAAATTATTAACTGCTGAAAGAGCCTGTAAAGCATCCGCCGATCTACCTCGGTTGCTGCCAATGCCCTCAATGCATTAAGTCCCCTACAAGCCTTCACCACAAAAGCCTCCACATGATCCTTAAAAGACAAACACCTGTCAAAGGTGATACCTAAGTACTTCAATTTGCTCTCGCTACTTAGAGGACACCCATTCAACATAATTTTAGAGTTGTCATAGATATGATTATTGTTCGTTTGTTAGCAAACACACCATCCGGTTATTTTATGCACGTTACGAGGAGTAGAATATATATATATATATATATATATATATATATATATATATATATATATATATATGAAAATATTGTGACAACTGATAAATTTGTTGGTAAGACAAAGAGATAAGTTCATGGATGACTGGGTCAGTGGGCGGGCGAGATTTAGGGAACCTCTCTATCTGTCGTACAAGAGTTCCAGCACACATCTTGTCCAAGGTTCTGTTGATTATGTGAGAAGGCGAACCACAACCATCCAAGCTTATGGGCATGGTATATAATGATGATGATGATTATAATGATGATGTTGATTATAATGTTGATGATGATTATAATGACGATGCTGATTATAATATTGATGGTGATGATTATAATGATGATGCTTATTATAAAGATGATGATGATTATAATGATGATGAATATAATGAGATGATGATAATGATGATGATGATGATGAAAGATGATGATTATACTGATGATAATTGATGATGATGATGATGATGATGATGATGATGATGATGATGATGATGATGATGATGATGATGATGATGATGATGATGATGATGCTGTTTATAATGATGATGAAGATTATACTGATGAAGATGATTATAATGATGGTGATGATCCCACCAGTGAAAATTGCTCAGGCCCTATCTCACAAATGCAGAGTCAGTTTCTCAGTTTAGATTTAATAATGATTACTTTGGTTTGGCTTTCAGGGACCGATGCTAGTGTACAGTGCTAGATCATTTATTTACAGTCCTCTTATATATCACACTGTTGGCATATCGGCCCTGTGCACGAACTCCGAAGCAACGACCCTCATCTACGAATACAGAAATCACAAATTGCTTTGATGTGTGAAAGTTAGTAGCACATCCTTTACATGACGTCATAGTCATCCCCAGCATTGTTTGTGATTTCTTGGCACACTTATGTTTAGTAGTTTGTCATTGCTTTCTACACTCATACCACTGTATTAAAACCAACGCAAAGCGGTCTTCTGCCAGATCGCCCATGGCTGTGTGTCGAACGTGGTATGAGTGATTACCAATTGCGTCCCTAACGCCGTTGCCACAGAGCCGTCGCATGATATGCGGATGTTCTTAATTTAAAAATGCCATCAAAACAGTGTCCGTAAAGCATACTCTATCAACCTACACGAGTACTCACAAGCTTCATTTATTTACTATCACATGTATTATGCATTTCAGGGAATGGCAGTGAATGGATTTGTCCATACCATAATATCGACAGTGGAAAGACGATTTGAACTTAGCAGCACAGAATCCGGACTGATAGCCAGTTGCTATGACATCATGTTTGTTATCCTAGTGATTCCTGTATCCTATTTTGGTGGCCAAGGTCACAAGCCGAGATACATAGGTAAGACATAACACGTGTTAACTGTCACACTACAGACGAGGCTGACAGATTGGCAAAGGGGTGTAGCGGGTTACCTCGCCCTGATATTGACTTATATAACGTCATGATATACTAAAAGAATGTTAACTGTGTGACTTATCCACTAACTATTAGTTACACCATTATGATATAAACCTAACTAACAACAGTATTCAGTATACCACAACAAGCAACGATGTACAGATCAAATGGAAGCAGAGGAAGAGGCCGGCCACGTAAACGATGGACAGAGGGAATTGTCCTTAGGAATCTCGATATATGAAGCCCATAAACGAACACTCTCCCACTATTTATGAATCACCTCGACACCGCAAGGTACAAGAGGAACCTTATGAGATGAAATCTAATCTAACGAATATTAACTTTATAACGTTTTCCAACTTTTATATTGTCATCAAATACCCAAAGAATATTAACTTCAGTACTATTGTGCCTATGGGCTTTCTTTATGCCACGGTCTATTTCCAAGCGTCTTTGTTATGCATTTTGGGTACGCATATTTTAACCTTAGTTTTCTCATTCTTTTTCACAGCGACGCTTCTATTGAATCTCGGGTTTCCTTATCTGTTCACAGTAGTCCACACATACATAATCTGGAATAAAGAAGGCCGATATGCGTGAAAACAGCAAGTGAAATGGTTCCGCTACATAACTATATCAACAACTGAAAATATGCCACAAAAACAATGATGTCATCTATTTACAAAGACGGATAACTACCCACAAAATGTCTTTACGTTCGTCATTGTCGGTTTAAAAGAAAACATAACTTTCACAACTTTGTGACAACGGAAAAGACTTAAGAATGTTAGAGACAGAGGTCGACTGAATGTGAAAATAATAGATGTATAATTGTATATGTAGGGTGGCAAGGCACTCGATCACAGAAAATAGGTATAGAGGAACATGCTTGACTGCGCTGCCTGGATTGACACAAGATTCTGATTTGTATGCGTTTCGTGCCTGTTCTTTACAGGACGTTGTAATCAGCCCCAGATTTTATTGTGATATACTTTGCAATTGTAGTTCAGTAATTTGGCATTGCTTTCAGAGCGGCTGACGTCTCCTTCCATTGAAATCAACAGATAGCGGTCTGCTTCCAAATCGCCGGAAACAGGTTTTGAACTCTCTGCAATGTACTTTGGGAAATTAAACTGGAAGATTTCACTATCCCCTAAGCTACAGACTTCATGGATAGTGATTCATCATCCAGTACCTGGCCGGCTGGTGTGAGCGATCATGCCTCTCCAGAAATTACGATCTCCGACGTCATGGATCAATTCGTGTGTTAACTCCCTTCCCTGCCATGACACAAGACCGCCAAGAATCTTTTCACGCTGTCTTCTTCTATCCCTCTTTCCGCAAATCTTTTCGGTGGTTGTCACAACATGTTCCAGTTTTTTTGTCTTCTCAGAACGTGGCCAAAAAACGATGACTGCCTCTTTCTGATGTATGTGACAAGTTGTCTTTACGACTCAGCTTCCCTCAAAACGTCGTGACTGCTCATTTTGGCTGTCCAATTAATTATTTTCAGCATTCCTCTTTAAAACCACATCTCCAAGGCTTCCAAGAATTTGTTTCGGATGTTTACTAATTGATTACTGAAATAATTATCTTTAATGCAATTCTTATGTATACTCTTCTAGCTGTCTACCTTTTCTGTCATTGTTTCAGGCATTGGCTTGTTTGTGTTGGGTCTAGGCTCCTTCGTGTTCACCCTGCCACATTTCGTCACCAGCAAGTATTTTGTGCAGGAGGCTAGTCAGATGCTGTGTGACCTGGCATCAAACAGAAGCGCTGGATGCACCTCTGCCAGCTCTTCTAGCTTGTCCAACTACAAATACGTATTCTACTTAGGTCAAATGCTGCACGGAGCAGGCGCCACTCCGCTGTATACACTCGGTGCTACCTACATCGACGAGAATGTGTCGCAACGATCGTCGGCCTTTTGCAATGGTAAATGCTTGGCAGTAGCACAATATTCATGTATAAGGATTACACTTGTTAGATTAACGATGAAAGGATTCATTTTTTGTATAAATTGATATATAATATAACCAGGCTAATTTATTTACTCTCTCTCTCTCTCTCTCTCTCTCTCTCTCTCTCTCTCTCCCATTCTCTCTCATAGACACGTGCGTATGTGTGTTATGTGCGTGTGTGTGTGTGTGTGTGTGTGTGTGTGTGTGTGTTTGTGATATGCATATCCTTTGCAAGATGTTGCGATCAACCCTAGGTTGATTATGTAGACGATGTTGTGTTTAGTAGTTTGCCATAGCTTTATGAGCACGAAGTCCAAATGACCGGTGTGTGGAATGAACCCGCTATCCCGCCGTCAGGGCATTGGAAATTAAGCACTAGCGCCTTTAACCTATTAGCTATGCTGACCCTCTCTCTCTTTCTCTCTCTCTCTCTCTCTCTCTCTCTCTCTATATATATATATATATATATATATATATATATATATATATATATTATATATATATCTTCTTCTTCTTCAGCATTCCGAGCCATTGAGGTTCTTTGCTGCAAATACAATCTGTCTCCATTCGTCTCTCTGGTGGACCTTCTCTTGCCAGTCGTTGATTCCAAGTGCTTGTAGGTCTGTATGTATATTATCTCTCCACCGCCTTCTTGGTCTACCTCGGGGTTTACGGTCATTTATTTCCTGAGTGTAAGCGAGTTTTGTTTCCCTATTATCTTCCATTCTTTCTATATGCCCCAGCCATTGTAGTCTATTAGCCTTCATGATACCAGTGATTAGCGGGAACTTAAACAAATCATAAATGTCTTTGTTACTTCTTCTTTTCCACTCTCCACTTTGTGTATCCCTAATGGGTCCAAAGATGCGTCTTAAAATTTTGTTCTCAAAGGTTTGTAACAAGGCTTCGTCTCCTTTCGTTGTACTCCAGGTTTCAGAGCCATACAGCACAACTGGTCTGATCAGTGTTTTGTATATTGTGATTTTGGTGTTACGAGATAGCGCCTTTGATTTTAGTAGATGTTGTAGTGCATAGTATATCTTATTTCCAGAGTTGATTCTAGTTTGTATTTCTTCCCTTATGATGTTGGAGCAGTTGAAGATTGTACCCAGGTATTTGTATGTTTCCGTTCTTTTAATGGTCATATTATCTATTTGTATGTGGCCAGAGTTTTTAGCCATTCCGTCTCTTGAAATTACCATATATTCTGTCTTATCTTATAATATATATATATACACACACACACACACACTATCCATCTAAGTCTAATATATATTTAATATATACACACACACACACTATCCATCTAAGTAGACTTTGATGGATAGGACATCTTAGGAGGATTGATGATGGTAGAATACCAAAGGACATCTTTTTTGGTGAATTACATATGGGTAAGAGATCTCAGGGTCGGCTTCTCATACGATACAAAGATGTGTGTAAGCGGGACATGATTGATACAGGCATTGATAATGCACATTGGGAGCAAGTCGCCGCTGAACGTGTTGCATGGAGGGCAAACATCAGAAATGGAATAAAGACAAAGGAGAAAATTATTGCAGATAAGTCACACATCGAGCGTTTGAAACGTAAGACAGTGCATGATGGTGGAAATGACATGCGTTCACATGCACCCACTGTGGACGAACATTTACAGCGCGAATTGGCCTTATCGGTCACATTCGCTACCGCCATAGGTAACAATTATTATGCCTTTTAGAAGCACAAACTATCGTTTCTCAAGACGGCAAGGTGCGAACCACACACACACACACACACACACACACACACACACACACACACACACACACACACACACACTCACACACGCACGCACGCACACACACACACACACACCCTCACGCACACCCTCACGCACGCACGCACACACGCACGCACGCACGCACACACACACACACACACACACACACACACACACATGCAGCATTATATACTATGTAGAAACTAAGGATATTCAACAATCTGCAAAAGTTATATATTTTGTGTGGCAAGCACACAGAGTGTGAGGAGAACGATTCAGAGGTGAGTTGAGTTGAGCTAAGAACTGACATCACTGCACTCAGGACATTCCCATTGAGGCAAGGTGTACCATTCCGCACAAAACATTCCTTTCTCCACCTTACCAAGCAAACTCCTAAAGTCCGCAATGAATACAATGTATGTTGCAGTGGTCTCCTCTAACCAACGGAATGCCTTTGTGACTGCTTTCATCTCCATTCTCATGCTGGAGGTTATAGCATCATAAGCCAGACACTCCTTTTTTTAAGAATCGGCCATTAGCCTTCGCAATGAAACCCCAAACACTCAGTCTGTTTCTCACCACTGACCCATAAGAAGAGATCACTATGTTACCTTGATGTATGTTACTCTGGATCAGTTGTTGCACCTCAAATTCTGTGCGACCTCCTGCCATTCTATGCACTCACGACCCAAATGTTACTTTTAGTATAGTTGTTTCTCCATCAAGAATGATGATGACCATTCATTTCATCCAGTGGGGATGAAAGTATGGAGCCGTGAGTTCTAAGATGGCTCATAAGGCCTATTTTGGCTCGAAATGTTCTTTGACAATGTGGGCAAAGAATGCTTGAAGAATGACTTGCGCGATGAATTGGATTAAAGTGAGGAAGAGTTGTGCAATTCGTCGACCTCACTCTCTCGCCTGAGTCCATCTGAATCCAGTGGCAAGACAAGTCAAGACGACTGGATACGAATACAGGCACGGTGGATGACCAGGGCGCTCTAAGTGCCTTTCCGTGCTCATTACGTTCCACAACGCTTTGCAGGTAAACGCCGTCTTGCCCGTTGTATCATAAATGACAGTACGTCATGTCTTCCGGTACTTCAACCCACTTTTTTCCACGATTGATGGTCTCTAGATCACACACCTGACTTTCTGACATTTCCGCCTGTGCCATCCAGGACCTGTCTCGTCTTAATCTATAACCCATGACCATATCCATGGCTTCATGCAGGGGGTGATCCCTATCTGCAGCAACTTCCATGTACCATTTGGCTTGAAGGACCCTATGCTTATCTGTCATTCCATATTCTTCTAAGGCATTCATCATTTCTGTTGTGATGTTATCTGGACCCAATGTCTTGTCAGTTTTCATATGATTAAGAGAATTATGTACTTACATCTTCAAACTGATGGTCCTTCATTATTATTCAGAATATCATACTCGTCAACTTTTGCATCATCATAAAGGTCTTTCACATAATCTGACCACGCATGTAAAATCTGATCATTTTCTATTATGATTTTGCCATCTTTGGTTCTGAGACCTTGTGCGTGTTCTTTTGTTAGTGATGTCCTTAATTCTTTTGTGCATTATTTTTGTATTCCGAGTGTTGTGTTTGTTTTCATTTTCCCTGTAATTTTTCTCAAGCGATGCTTGTTTTTCTTCTTTGCATAGTTTCCTAATTTTTCTATTTTTTTTAAATGTTGCATATCTCTTGCAGGACGTTACAGTCAACACCAGCATTTTTCAGCTGCTGTTGATGTACTAGGCACATTTTACGTTCAGTAGTTTGCCATTGCTTTCTGAACGGCCGGCTCCCATACCAACACGTTATAACACAACGCGACACGGTCATTATTTTTTAAATTAATTTTTCTATTTTGCCATTTTTCTATTAATCTCTTCATATTTTTATTGTTATTTTTGTTATTCTTTTTTTTTTCCCCCATTAAGTTTTAAAATGTTTTCCGTCAACCAATTCTTACTTCCCATCATCTTTTATTTTTGGGATGATTGTTGTTTCTGCATCTTGGTTGACTGATTTCTTTAATATTTCCCATTGGTGGCTGACATCTTGAAATAATATTTCCATATCGGACAATGTATCAAATATGTTCTTTACCTCTACGTTGCATTTGCCTTTTATCTCCTCACTCTTCAGTGCCTGCAGATCAAACTGTGTATTTCTTAGTGTATATTTGACTTTCTTTAATTGTATATGTATATTGCTTATGATTAATCAATGATCGGTGTAGCAGTCTGCATTTGGTATAGTTTTTGCGACTTTTAAGGGATTTCGAAATCTTCTGTTGATGAGAATGTAATCAATCTCATTTCTGATCTTATGGTCAGGACTCCTCCATGTCCATAATCTCATTGGGTGACGTTGGTACCAGGTGTTTCCAATAATCATATTATGCGCTTTTCCCACTGTACAAGTCTGCAACCTCTTTCATTCTCTTCCCCTAGTCCATACTTGCCTGGATTCTCCGTGGCGAAGTGTCGACTTTTAAGCGACTTTTAAACATACTTGCCTACTATGCCTCCGTCCTGTTGACTTCCAACCTTAGCATTAAAATCGCTTGCCATTTTCTGCCATCCAGTTTTGTTTTGTCGAAACTTACTTCTTGTTTGGCACCGAATCAGCTAAATGCCTTATGTTTGCACTTCTTAAGGTCTAAAAGTCTGGGCTCTAGTGTTTAATTATTACATGTATATTGGAATTTATTTTGAACGTCAACTACACACGCCAAGAATACAATATTTTTAATAATGAAGGCACAAGCAATAGGTTGCACAAATGGTTGCTTAACTGCGAAGGGGCTTCGAATGTAATTCATAATCCCGCACACAGCATTAGAAACATAGCTGCGGACGGTTTGGAAGCTGATCACATTGCGTTGGTTTCCATACAATGGTATGAGCAATGGCAAACTACTGAACGTAAACTTGCCCAAGAGTCATAACGGCCAAAAAATGCTGGAGTTGACTGCTACGTCCTGTAAAAATTCACAAGTGCTATGTCACTGTAATACTAAATATAATTAATGTGATTTCAACTGCATCTTTACATATCAGATAAATTAATATGCTTTTTTTTTCATTTCAGGTATATTTTACACTGGTTCTATCGTAGGTCCTGCAATAGGTTATATTCTAGGAGCCAAGTTCCTAGAAATCTACACTGATATCGGAGTGGACCCGAAAAGGTACTTGCTTTTGTCCTGTGTGCTGCATATTATCAGTATATGCCTCTTCGTCTTCGACTATCTTTTGGGGGAAATGTGTTAAACTTTGTTACACACCTTACAGTTAGCGTGTTTAATGTCGGCATGCATTTGTATAAGGTTTGTTTCCTCTACACAGATTCCATCGAAGAAAACGGGCTCTATCTACCCATGGACTCTATCTAGTTAGTTAGTTAGTTAGTTAGTTGGTTGGTTGGTTGGTTGGTTAGTTAGTTAGTTAGTTAGTTAACAGATCATCCTCATTACACATCGAACCATTCAGTCCATAAATGCTCGGATCCCCTCCTCAGTAAATCCTGCAGCGTATAGCCGCTAACAACACCAGTTCTGTGTTGGTTTATCAATCTTATTTCGTTTCCAGCGTAGTGTTCTTATTTGGCCACACCTCTTTTAACTTGTTCTCGCAGTCTGACCATGGTTGTAGATTCAGTTATCACTTGGTTCTCTGAAACGACATACTTATCTTAGGGCTTTCAGTATATCAGCCTGGTCTAAGGCTCATCCGCCCTCCACAGCTGCCTTACCTGTAAGCCTGTCAGCCTGTTCATTTCCTTGTACACCCGCATGCCCTGGCATGAACATGAATCTAATTTTTGCCAGTGGTTACCTCTCCAGAGACAACAACCACTGTCTTCGTATCCAACCCATTTCTATCTCACCGAGCATATTCTATCTACCTATGGGAATGTTTTTATTTCCTACCAATTTTGTCATGACAATGGCAGTACGGCCTACTCTCTGCGATTTCCAACAGTCGTTTGATCCGATCTCAACACCTAAGATATCAGGGAGGTGTATGAGATCATTAGGTACCAATGGTGTAAAAGAAAAAAAAAAGAACCTTATACTGAGTCCGAACCTTGTAGCTTATGAGACTGCGACACCGTGAATTCTCAGCCATTCCCCAACTTGGTAATATACCATCAGCAACATTAAGGTGACAACTGGCAAGATTGAGAGAAACAGAAGAAGGGGAAGGCAGACAAGTAAATATCTAGATGGCTTAGTCGCAAGGCATAATCGAGGCAAACGCACAAATATGATTCCCGACTTTGGTGATCGCGTGAGATGTTCATGATTCGCTTCCTTACAACAATATAGGGTTCACAGGTTCTATTCTACAGCATGAGTTAGGGGTGACCAGCTTAATATAACTCTTAGAACCCTTCTACTTACCTCAATTAACATTGATAACTTGCAGAGAATATTATTATTCATCTTGTGTAACGTTGCCTTTGCTTTTTCCATTCTACAATAGACTTCCTTAATACATTTTACATCTGCTCTCATTAACGTACTTAAATACATTGACTTGTTTCAGACTGGTTCCATTCACTTTGATGTTGAATTTGGGCATACCAAGACTTCTGTTTCCTTTCATTCAGAAGGAGGTAACAAACAATAATAATCGTCTTCTTTTATGTTCCTGTTTCCTGGCAGCATCAGAAAATGAATGAAGTTTATAACATTAAGTGGTATGTGTTTCGTACTCAAGATGGTTGTTTATTTCATCCCATTTCTCATTTGTCTTCATTGACGGACTTTTACTTTCCTTGTTGTACGAGAGCGATATTGCACTTTTTCTGAAGCACAGTTTGTTGCTATGTTGTGATACGGGGGAGCAAAGAATAGTAACACTGTTGCCTACCATACACGTCGTAAGAGGCGACTAAGGAGGCTATGGTTCCGTCGCCCTGCTACTGATTGAGTGCGTGGCGCGACACTGTGAGCTGTGAATTTCGCGTGGAATGCTTTTGCATCTGTCCGCGGTTGTTTTTCGCGTGAACTGCATGTTCGGAACGATGACGGCCGGCTGTTGCTGGATTGACTGGTTTGCCTTTTCGGTTCACGGGTGCATTTTTCAGGAGACTCCTGGGAGTCGTCGCTGTAGCTACGGAGTTCGTGCTTTGTGCGGCGCTTTCTGTGGGTCGCCCTGCAGAAAGAGACCGAGCCATATGGGATAAAACCCCGGTCAATGAAGTCTTTCTGGTGACTGCCGTTTTCATCGACGATGAACTGTATTTTTCGTGGGGGACTTCTGTATTGGCATTCTGGCGGCGGCATTATGCACAGTGTACCTGTGCGGGCTGTTGGCTTGCCAACACTCCTGTCTATTCCATTGTTCACATGGGGCAGTGAAGAGCATTTTGTGTGATATTCACTGGCACAGGAACGGAGCAGTATGGGGACGACCCGTTGCCGTGAAGTTGGAACCGCGACTAACTAACTAACTAACTAACTAACTAACTAACACTTCCAAACAGTTTTATATATTTCTCCTTTCTTTCTTCTTCTGTCTTTCCCAAAGGGAGCTCAGACTCTCAACCACGCCATGTTCTTTGGTGGCTTGTTCGCGATACTATGAATTTTACAGCTGAAGTTATCTACGGGATGTCTTGTTCGCGATACTATGAATTGTACAGCTGAAGTTATCTACGTGCTGAGGCATCCAGTCTCTCTTCAACCCTTCTCATTCACCTTTAACGACATACATGGTAAGGTTACAGTGTTATTGTTCGTAGCTTTCCTTACGAGCCCAGGTAACAGAGATGCGGTTATATATCGTCATTTTGTTGTTGGTAGTGCTTGCTCGCTTTGAAATCAAGAGTAGTCGATACACGTGCTTCTAGGGCACGTGGCTGATATTTGCGCTTGGCTTAGTTTTTTCCTATTATTAATCCCCTTCGCTATCAGTCGAGCCCACTCCGACTTCAGAGGTACTTGTAACTTGAGTCCACGAGTCAAGAACATTGTCTGACGTGTTTCCTAAGATTATTATTGAGTATTATGTATCTGTTTGTTGCGTTAAGCATCCTGAGCAGGCTTATTATCTTTGTTGTTATTCGGCTGTTGCCATAAATAGAAAACAGAACAAACAAATCAATTTAAGCACACGGTTAAATTATTTATAGAATTTTAAAATAACAACCTCAGTGTGTATAATCACATTTTATTATGTTATAAAGTATGTATCCAACTGTTTTTCTCTTACATTTATGAGTCATTTTTTTAAGAGTTCGCACAACTTTATGATGAGTTTATCTATTTTACTTGCAATTACAGTTTTGGTCTTGACATAAATAACCCAAAGTGGGTGGGTGCATGGTGGATTGGTTTCTTGATCAGTGGAACAATGGCTGTGTGCTTGTCTCTACCTTTGTTAGCCTTCCCACGGAGACTACCAGGTTAGTTCACGGAATTAATGGATGTTTACTTGTGGAGGTTACCAGATATTAGAAGGTTAGTTCATGATATTGATGGATGTTTACTTGTAGAGGTTATCAGAACTTGCCAGGTTAGTTCATGGAATTGATGGATGTTTACTTGTAGAGGTTATCAGAACTTGCCAGGTTAGTTCATGGAATTGATGGATGTTTACTTGTAGAGGTTACCAGAACTTACCAGGTTAGTTCATGGAATTGATGGATGTTTACTTGTAGAGGTTACCAGAACTTACCAGGTTAGTTCATGGAGTTGATGGATGTTTACATGTAGAGGTTACCAGAACTTATCCGGTTAGTTAATGGAATTGATATGTATTTTATAGAGGTTACCAGACGTTAGCAGAAGTTACCAACTTATTACCAGAAATGGATGGGGGTATTTTTAGAGGTTACCAGAGGTTACCAGGTTAGTTCGTAGAACTGGTAAATATGTTTGTCCCCCAGAAAAGAATGACAAATAGATTAATGCAGAATTGCTTAGAATATCCCAAACAGCCAATAAGTACTGGGGTTTATTGTGAAGTCCAACTAACTTTATATAAACATAACAATTAACATGACAAGAGAAGGAAGGTGTAGCAAAAACATAAACATTGTTCGCTTTGATGTTCCATTTTTGTATACGTTTTTTTCTTTGTAATGACAATTTATAGTGTTCTTCTGTTATTAAGATTAAGTCATTTATTTTGACTTTCTGCTGCAATTGTTTCTATCCTTTCTTGTAACTGATTTTCATTTCATCCATGTCATCAGCAAAACGTAACTTGATTACATAATGCTAACAAACCAGTATTCCTGGCATATCTCACACGGATATAATTATTATTTCGCTGTTCAAATTGAACAGATCTGGTGAGAGTACACAACCCTGTCAAACACTCTGTTTAATGTTAGATTAGGTTTACGTTCTATATTTTAAAATTCAGAGTAACTCATTGTTTTTGTTGTATCGTTTTAGGATCTTTGAAATACGCAACGGAAAGAGGCAAAGAAACACACGCATCTGGGAACATTGATATAACGGGAAGGCACGGTGGCATCAGAGATATTTTACTGTCTCTAAAATATTTGCTTACAAATGTTCCATTTATGCTGATCAACTTGGCAGCCGCTGCGCATGGTAAGTGTGTTTGCGGTCATGACTCGTCATTTCACTCGATCACCAGAGTCGTGGATCAGCTCAGTGTTCCTGTCTCGACCATGCCATGTGGCCAAGTCATCCAGATAATTACTTCTCGGTCTTCCCCTTGGTCTGTTCCCTTCGATCTTGCCAGTTGCCACTAAGTTCTCCAATCAATTTCTCCTCATAACACGTCCAACAAATTTTGACTGCCTACGTCTAATTTCTCTAATCAATTTACGATTTTTCATTTGTCTCCTATAGTACTTGGTCATTGGTTTCTCTGTCTGTCCATGGTATTCTTTGCACTTTCCTCGTAAACCACATTTCTTCAGCCATCAGATGAATTTCAGCTTGACTGCTGATTGTACAAGTTTCACATCCATTCAAAAGAACAGGCTCTATGTAGCACCCCAACACTCTTTTTATTGTTTCAATAGACATCATTTTATTGGTCAGTATATTTTTCATCTTGCTAAAGGCTACCATCGCCATGGCGATTCTTGTTCTAATCTCGTCAAGGCATCTCCCATCTGATGTTATGACTGTTCCGAGATAATTGTACCGATTCACTGTTTTAGATTCACTATTTTAGATAGTATCTATTTATTTCAATAGTTCTTCTTTTGTATATTGTCATAATCTGTTTATTTTTGTTTGTTAATATACTTGAGAATACTGTAACATATGAAAGTAATTATAACACGAGAGACAGAGGAAGACAGCGAGGAAAGATTCTTCATGGCATGGTAAATTGTCAGTATACAAATTGATACTTTCAGTCTAGGATCGCGAGATATGAAAAAACATATTTAGGGATGTTGCTATTGATGATGATGATGATGATGATGATGATGATGATGATGGTGATGATGATGATGATGATGATGATGATGATGATGATGATGATGATGATGATGATGATGATGATGATGATGATGATGATGATGATGATGATGATGATTACGTGAAATTTATATTAACAGTCCTCAATTTACTTACGATTTTTCTTGAATGTTAAATTAAATTAAGTTCAGCCGTGAAATTAATATTCTGTGTCACGACACATTTGGACAATTATTAAGAGTGTGCATCACTCCCTCTTTAAATGTAGTAACTTAATACAGCCAGATAATGACAATGTGCAGTCTCCATACTATATTTAGTAAACCATACTAATGGTCTAATCTTCTTCATCATCATGTTCCAAACATGGAGGGCATCGAAAACCACTGTTCGATGTATCACATAATACCTGGACCAGTGGTTTTCAACCGGTGGGGAAATCCCCCCCCCCCCCCAGGGGGTGAATTTTAGGCTTTCCAGGGGGGGGGGGGGGAAATTAAAATTATTTCAAGATCGCGTTAATAAAACAACCAGTTACTTGATATTGTTTTTCCCTCTAAATTTTACGGTTCTGTACTTCTCGCCTTAATGAACATCGTTTCATAACGTAACTAGACCCGTGAATCACGTTTTATGTAGATGTCTAGACTTGTTCTAGTATGTGTTATTAAATTTAGCTTCCATTGTTATGTATACTGGGTAAGGATTGGGGGGGGGGGGGATTTATAGGGAGGAAATTCGAAGAGGGGGGGGGTGACTGACGTTTTGAACATATAGTAAAGGGGGGCAAGGGCCATAAAAGGTTGAGAACCACTGACCTAGACTTTCGAACCAGGTTTCTATTATTTTGCCCAAATTGTGATTTAAGGTATCTCCAAAAAAAAAAGCGATTTTATATTATATAGGCACGCACACAGTGAGCACTATGGAAGGGAAAATGAGTAGGTATATAAGAAAGTTGTTTGGAGTACCAACATGCCTCACGATTGTCGCACTGTACTGCAAACAGAGTAAGCTCGTCCTCCCGTTCCCGTCCCTCATGGAAGAGTTCACAGCCGGAAATACCAGACTCGCGATGATGCTGCGCGAGTCTCAGGATGTAACGGTCAGTGCTTCAGTTCCCACCCTGAGAACGGGAAGGAAGTGGAAAGTCGTCAGAAGAAGCCCAGGCAACATTCCAGCTGAAGGAGGTCAAAGGGCCACACCCAGTCGGACAGGAAAGGGTTCGGCTTCCAAAGCAATGATCCGATGTGGTCCACGGCGAGACCAAGGAACGCAGGGACCTGGTGGTTAAGGAGATCCGCAAGGGGGAAGATGACGAAAGAGTGTGAAAGGCTGCCCAACAGGCGCAGCAGGCCCAGTGGATGTCATGGGAAGAGGTAGCGCAGATATCTCTTACCTGGAATGAGATCTGGCGCATGGCACCACTGCGCTTAAGTTTTGTCGTCCGATCCCTCTACTATGTCTTGCCATCAGCTGCCAGCTTGGTCAAGTGGGGGAAAACCACCGACCCGTTCTGTCCTCTCTGTACAAATGTATGTATGATGATACACCATCTAGCTTAAGAGTGGAGGTGGAGGCGGTCAGTGCAGCTTTCCGCTGGATGGAGAACACGATGCATACACACATTGTGATTGTAACTGACTCAGAAAGCATGCTGAGGAGGGTGAGGACAGCAGGCTTCGTATAGAGTGGCTTGCTTCGCTTCGGAAGGGCACGGGTGGCAGCATCGTC